>CM077207.1:34406066-34776066 GCA_039654625.1 Rhinogobio ventralis | reverse complement strand
CCTCATTAAATTAATGCAATTTTGATGAAACTGTCATGAGTGACGGACATGACGGAGCAGGAAATGATGTCATAGCGAGGGCACGAGTCCGCGAGATTTTTATAAGTGTTTTTTTTTTGTCTATATAGTTATTTGTTATTTGATGCTTGAACTAAATGAGAACTTTAATTAACAAGCATTATTAATTATGGTTTGGTTGCATGTAATTATGAATAATATGGTAAAATAACACTAACTCCAGCTCATAATAGCCTTTTTATGTCGTTTCCATCAGGTTAAACACACATATGTTAATATATTTAATATACAAGACTGTTGACGTTCCCGAGGAAGACCAGCGTCGTTCGTGACGTCACCTAGCAGCGTTATAACGTCACAGCGACGGAGGATCAATCAAAATGATTGCGTTAAAGACACAGAGCGAGTAAAAACGAACGCCCTGTGAACGCACAGCTGTCGGCGTCGAGCACGCGTGTGGATGATCGGGAAAGTTCCTCAGAAAGTGCGGAAAGTGCCGCTCGCGCTCTGAAACACAGCAGACGCGGTGTTTGATCCTCACCTGAGTGTGTGACAGTCCCGATCCGCCGCTCGCGTGTCAATGTGACTTCGACGTTCTCCGTTTTTCATCGATATATTCGACCGACTTGACTGGTGAGCGGAGCGGAGCGGAGGCGCGCCTCTCTGACGTCACATCCCCTCAGCGCGCGCGTGCACGAGCGCTGGCCTCGCGCATACCGTCATACCTCATTCATGAACAAAAAACCTGTTTTATATTGATTTAATTGAATTATTCGTAATATTTTCCTGAAAACGATTAAGTTAGCAGGGTTGTTTCCCTTTCAAACACAAAACAAATAAAATATCACTAACTTTACATTTATCAGTCGTGTGTGTACACGAAATATTACACATAATAATAAGCCGTTGCTTTGGCAAACAGGTATTATAATCAATAATCTTATGTAAACATTTATGTAAGGTACAGTTTAATGAACGTCAGCTTATTTGATGAGTTTTGAGGATATAAATATGCACACTTATGACTCTCGCCCCGGTGGTGCTCGTTTATTTGATCATAAATACAGTAAAAACAGTAATATGATTCCAGAGCTGTTCTCTATGTGATGTATTCCTGTGATCAAAGCTGAATTTATCATCATTACTGCAGTCTTCAGTGTCACATGACCCTTCACACATCAAGCAGTGACTCAGATTTCTGTGTAAACCGTAATGCATTTTATTTGTTCAGGATTATGAACAGAAAGTGCAAAAGAACAGCATTAAGTGGAATCAGAGTCATCTTTTGTAAATGTCTTTACTGTGACTTTAAAGTCTTAATTTCATTCAGAACATCAACCGACTCCTGAACGGCACATGCACTGATCCACAGTCACTCTGTTCAGTCCGGGGTGAAGTGGTCAGACTGCAGAAGCACACACACACACACACACACACACGTGTTTAATGGAGTCCGGTCCGATCTGAGAGCGTGTCGTGTATGTGCTCGGATCCAGGAATGAGGTGAGATATAAACACACACACACACAGAGTTTCCCTCATGCGTACAGTCTCACTTCCAGGTGGCGGGGAACGGTGGCCGCATGCTGCCGGACCTGCTGCCCTTTGACCCCAGCGACTGTCCCGAGCGGCTCCTGAGGTCGGCGCTCTCGCTCAGGGCCTGCTCCTCGTCGTATCTGTGAGAGAGAGAGACAGAGAGAGAGTGATATGCACAGGAGCCGCTCCTCGCGGGACGAGCGAAGGCTCATTCTCCACCCACTCACAGCACTTGATAGTGTCCCAGAGCCTCTTTGGGCAGGCAGCGGTTCCAGCGGCAGTCGGGGATCTCGCCGTTGGGCGTGACGATGTTCAGCGTGTCGTTGATCAGGTTGTACTTCAGGATGCGGTCGTTGGCCGTGCTGGAGGTGAGCGACGGAGACGCGTTCACCTGAGACACACACACACACACGAGTCAAAGTGTCAGTCACAGTCATGGGGATAAAGCTTCCTTTAAATATCAGGTGGAGAACATAAACTGACTGAAATAAAACAAGTTTAAGTGAAACTACTGAAATAAAAATAGAAATATGAAGACCACACAACAAAATTCCTCAAACTTACACTAAAACTAAAAGGAAAACTAGAATAACACTGAGACTTGCACAAACTGTCCGGTTTCATTTATTGAAATAACACTGAAATAAAATAAAAATATTACACTAAATATCTGAGGTCAAATGAAAATTAGAAATGTTGCCATGGCAACTAATTGAAATAAAATAAGTTAAACTACTAAAATGATTAAAACTGACAAAAAAAACAAAAGCTAAATAGAAATATGAACAAAAATGCACATAATGACAAAAACCAAACTAAATTCAAACTGAAAATATAAAAATAAATTTAAAATATAGATATTAGATAAAAAAAAAAAACTTGAAAATTAGAAATGTTGCCATGGCAACTAACTGAAAGTTTAAAGTTAAACACACATATTTATTTATATTAATATTAATTTATATTTTCAGTTTTCCTTTTAATTTTAGTGTAAGTTTGAGTAATTTTGTTGTGTGCTTTTGTCGGTTTTTAATATTTGAAATAACTGAAAACCGAAATAAAAACTAAAGCTAAACATAAATATGAACAAAAGCGCACTAAATATAAAAATAAAAGTCATATTAAAAAAAAAATATTAGATGAAAAAAAACAAACTTAAATTAGAAATGTTGCCATGGCAACTAATTGAAGTAAAATAAGTTTCAGTTTAAGTACTAAAATGACTCACATTTAAGTAAAATAAAATCTCAAACAAACCAAAAATTACAACAAAAATAAAACAACTGAAATAAATGCTACCGTTACTAAAACTGCAGATAAAAAATTGAAAATGTTGAAAAATGAGACGCCATCTGACCTCGATCAGCCACGGCTTGAGCTTGTCGTCGATGATGATGTCATAGCCGTAACACTCGAAGCAGTGCTTGTCGTTATTCATGACGGGCTGCAGCCGAGAGCAGAAACACATGATTATCATCAGATCCGGTCGGGTAACATCAGAGGCGTTAGCATGTTCTAGCTTGACTTACAGCCACGGCTTTGAGCGACTGGACGATGATCCAGTGGATCTGGTCAAACAGGTGGTTGGTGACGTCCCGCCCTCTAGTGCTCTCCAGATAGAGCCGCAGGTTACCGACCGTCCACTTCCCGCCGTGAACGTGATTGTAGTCGTCCTGCACTCACACACACACTATAATAGATTGTGCAGCGTTCAGACGCTAGCTGCGGGTGTAAGCGACTTACCCCATGTTTCTGGATGGCCACGTTGGTGAGGTGCACGAACATGTTGTCCAGTTCACTGGTGCTGGGCGTGTATTTGACCGTGCAGAAGCGGCAGAAGCCCAGTTTGTACCTGAAACGCAGCGTTTAGTGCGGATCGAGGTCTGCGGTGAGGTGCGGCGGTCACATACTCACATGTAGCACTTGAGCGGCCGGTAGCTGGTCACCAGCACATACAGACGCAGGTCGAACTTCTTCCCGCCGATCAGCAGAGGGTTGTCGATGTACAGAGAGATGACGTAGGCCTCCTTCCCGCTGTTCGCTGCCACGAACCTGTCAAGCATTTCAGACAGATATATTTACGTGTGTGAACTATCCCTTTAAGCCAGGCCTCACTACACTATCTTACGAGGACGTGCGGCTGTCGCGGGACCACTTCTTGATCTGAGAGAGCTTGTTGATGAGGAAGATGCCTTTTCCCTGCGCCTTCCCGCACGGCTTCATGATCCACGTGCTGGACGGGCTCTTCCGGAACTCCTCCACGAACAGATTGTAGTCGGCCGGCAGCATGAACGTCACCGGCACGAAATCTACGGTCAGAGTCAGAGAGTGAGCGACGGCACGAGAGAGACGGAGGCGAGAGGAAGGGAGCAGCGGCTCGCTTTACCCAGGTAGAGGTGTTTCCCGCTCTCGTCCTTCTCGGCCAAGGGACTGGCCTCCTTCTCCAGGTCTTTGCGGTAGCGCTTGATGTTCTTGATCATCAGGTCCTTCCTGGTCAGCTCGTAGTGGTTGGGGAAGTGGTTGACCATCTGGTCGTCAGTCAGCCGGTAGCCGGTGTCCACGCTGAACACGCTGCGGATGGTCTGGATGCTCATCCTGCCAAAGAGACCACATCACTGCAAACATGAGATGTGTGTGTGTGTGTGTGTGTCGCTGTAAGTGTAGCCCTAGCATCGATCTGATCCAATCAGTGCTTCCGCTAGCAACACATCACTACTCCGCTCATCTGTGTGCAGTGTCAGTGTGAACGGATGAAATCAAACCAGGTCTTGCCAGTAGAAGTTCCAGTCGTCGCTGTCCGTCACCTGGATCCATCCTCTCTTCTCAAAGTTATTGATCAGCACAGATTTCTCGATGTCCGTCACCCACTTCACCTTCCCAGCCATCGCACGCACACACACACACACACACTCCTGAGGAACACACGTCACATCCGTCTCAGAGATCTGAAAGTTTAAGTTGCAGTTGAAAATATGGTCATGTTTGTGATCACTGAATATTTTCCTTATGGTTTCGTAATGTTGCGGAATAAAATATGTATTATTGTGTGAGGGGGTATGTATGTTGGGATTTATTTATATTTGCAGTTTTTATTGTTATGTGTTTTTGTCATATATTGTCCGTTTTTGTCATATATTGTCCATTTGTATATGATCAATGTGTTGGTATGTAATGCGCCTCTGTAGCTAACAAATAAAAAATAATAAATTAAAACTGTTCAGTGTTAGTTCACGTCAGCTCAGATTTGATTTAATAATGTATTAGCACATGTTAAATATAACGTGAATGCTGCGTAATGAAGAGTTCAGTGTGTCTCTGATAATCTAGCAGATGTGTGTGTTTGATTATAAAACACTCACACTCACAGCTGTCAATCCGCGCAGCGATCAGTTCATCACAACAACAACAGCGGCGGCGGCCCGTAGCAACGGCGCTTCCGCTTCCGCTTCCGCTTCTTCTTCTTCTTCGGCTCGCATTCTGAAATAGAGCTTTACCGCCATCTACTGGCGTTATGGATCAGAGACTCCTTTCTTTCTCTCACAGACAAAAATTAATATATAAAACGTTGTCTATGTTCATGAGACTCTGTGACTTTTCCTAAACACGCACAACAAATCTGGGCTTGATTTGGCTGTTCTAAAGGTGTGTAAAAAAACAAAATTACCGTTTAAGGTCCTCGGGGTCCCCCATTGAAAATGAATGGGAAAATGTAAAAAATGTTGTTTGTCAAAAAAAACAAAACTAAATCCAGTATTAAATCTGAAAATTTCTGCATTTATATCAAGGTCTGGTCCTAGAGCATGAACACAAACACACACGTGTGTGACTGCAACACAGAGCATTTTTATGCAAATAAAATCAACAAAAGTGGCATAAATCTGAAACATATCCATACATAAATGAAGAGCACAAATGTAACAAGCATGTTCAGTCACACACACACACACCACACACACACACACACATACACACACACCACACACACACACACACACACAGCGCACACACACACACACACACCACACACACACACGCACACACACACCACACACACACCACACACACACACACACACGCACGCACGCACGCACACCACACACACACACGCACACCACACACACACACGCACACACACCACACACACACACACACACACACACACACCACACACACGCACACACACACACGCACACACACCACACACACACCACACACACGCACACACCACACACATGCACACACCACACACGCACACCACACACGCACACACACACGCACACACACACACACACACACACGCACACACACACACACACCACACACACACACACACACCACACACACGCACACACACACACCACACACACACACACGCACACACACCACACACACGCACACACACGCACACACCACACACGCACACACACACACCACACACACACACACGCACACACACACACACACGCACACACACCACACACACGCACACACACACACCACACACACACACGCACACACACACACCACACACACACACGCACACACACACACCACACACACACACACGCACACACACACACCACACACACACACACACCACACACACGCACACACCCACACACACACACATGCACACACACACCACACACACACACCACACACACGCACACACACACACCACACACGCACACACCACACACACCACACACACACACACACCACACGCACACACACACACACCACACACACACACACCACACACACACCCGCACACACACACACGCACACACCACACACACACACGCACACACACGCACACCACACACACGCACGCACACACACACACCACACACACACACACACCACACACACACCACACGCACACACACACCACACGCACACACACACCACACACACACACACACCACACACACGCACACACACCACACACGCACACACACACACGCACACCACACACGCACACACACACACACACACGCACACACACACCACACACACAGAAAGAGAGGGAAAATGGCAGATAAAAGAAAGAGTTCTGTGATCTCTTCACTCCTGTTTATTTGTGCTGCTGTTTTGTTTTGTATTGTGTTGGTTTTATTTACTTTTTAAAATTCATCTCTTGTTCTAAAAAAAATCTTAATTTTCTGAAATGAATAGTATGTGATTACAGTCATGTCTTTTAGTGGTGACTTGTACCATTTCTGCAAATGGATGTATAATAATTAGCAAAAGCAAACAATTCAAAACATATCAGACAACAACAAAAATAAATAGAATGTTTAAATATATATTAACAAAATATATATCATAAAGTTGTGAGAAGTTGAAGCATCAAGTGAACATGAACCCTCTGGACCTCTAGTGGATAGTGTGGGCATTGCACGCTCTCTCTTTCGCTATACGTTTTCCCACAAACCTGCAGATGGCAGTATTCTATCCCTAACACACAGAGCAATGTCCAAAAACTATTTACATTTAATTAAGATCATCATTTAAGTGATTTTTTCATTAAAAAAAGTTAAGTATTTGTGCAGTAAATAGGTAAAAAATTACCAAATATCCACAAAAACACACCATACATGTAAAGTTGAGAAATGTCACCATAGCAAATTTAAAGTCTCTAACTCAATCCCTCTAGCGCCACCACCAGTCCAAAATTTGACTCATGTTTATGCTAATAACTTTTGAACCATAAGAGCTACAAACAAAATTACAAAAGTTTTCCTCTGATTCCTTGGCTCATGACGATTCGATTGCATATGACGTCATTTTCCATCATAAAAATTTTCCCGCCATTTAAAATTTTTGATAAAACCTACTTTTTCGAACTCCTCCTAGGCCGTTGCTCCAATTGTCACAAAAATTGAACCAGATCATCTTCAGACCATGCTGACAAAAAAACGTGCAATTCAAGTTGATTCGTCAAACCGTTTTCGAAAACCGCGCGAACAAATTTTACGTAGTGGTTGCGAAAATACACATAAGGCTATATCTCCGCAACGCTTTATTGTATTCAAACCAAACGTGGTACATGTCATCACAAGCATGACCTGAGGCAACATACAGCGTTTCGGCGCAGCGCCACCTACTGGTCTGGAGATACAAAAAATGGCTATTTTTGCTTATAACTTCTAATCCGTTTGTCCAAAAAGCATAAACGTTAGATTCGTCTCGTTAGATTCGGGACGTCATGCTGAGTTGACTGATATCCAATTTTACCATATCGGCCATATTGGCTGTCGGCCATTTTGAATTATGTGCTAAAATGCTGTATTTTATGAACACATGAACGGATTGTTACGAAACGCGGTATGGGTCATCACCACGATGCCCTGAAGGAGCCTGACAAGTTTCGAAACAGCGCCACCTAGTGGATAATTTTTTTTCCAAATGCTTATAACTTTGGGTGTGGTCAACTTATTTTCACGGGAGTAACTTTTTTTATCTCCTGAATCCTTGCCGAGTCCAACGATACCAAACATGCCAGGTTTCGAGTGTTATGATTTAGCGCTTAAAAAACATTTGCGAATATCTTTGAAACCATTATTCCGATCAAGATGAAACCAGCGTAGGAAACACGGAATACAAGTTCATTAACAAAATACATTGGCCCAAATGTCATAATTTTGATAGGAAGTGGCAAAAAATTCAAAACAAAGTTGCTCATGGGTCATTTTTTTATGTTGTTATCGCTATAAATGTCTATAACTCCTAAACAAAATGCAATATTGTCACCAAACTCGACACACATATGTATGGACTCATTCTGAGGACACTTAAAAAAAATGGTGGGATTGCGCCTCTTGGTGGTGCTATAATAGAACAAAACATGAAATTCCCATTGACTACAATGCAGTATTATGATATAAAACTCTAACGCTATATTTGACCAATGCATTGGTGTATCATTAAAAAACTTGGTATGTGTCATCAGCACCATGCCTTTAAGGTACTCAAAAGGTTTCGAGACAGCGCCACCATGTGGTCCATACTTATAATGATAAGGCCTCTTGAGGCTATATCTCTGCAATTACATATTAACACCATATTGACACCCTGCTTTGACATATTGACACCAAGCTTTGCATGTGTCATTGTTCCCTTATTCTGACCCCACCACATCAATTTCATAACTGTGCCACCTATTGGTCAAAAGTGATAAACCATTAAATCATTATTATTGACTGTATTTATAATTTTACAGCTACTTTGCCTAAAATCACCTTAATAGGTCTTAATGGCTCATTGTTAAAGTTGGTCTGACACTCCCAGCCATGCTGGCATGTCTTATCATCTTCTTTGCGCTTGGCCCAGATAATGGCTGCTTGCAGCTATATTTACATTTAATATCTTCTTACATTTCTCATCCATCTTATTTATCTGAGTACTCTCATTTTCAGGTCACACCGCATTCCAAGAAATCGTATCACTTTAACTTGTTCTAATTCCTTATTATATATTTAATATTCTCCAGATGATACATTAGCCGCTCAGTTGTTCCATTAATTTACATAAATGTGTAGTTAAAGCTATTGGTCTGTAATTTAAAGGCTTGGATCTTTGCAACGGCTCCTCACTTCCAACTGGACAACATTTATGTGTGATTAATAATACATGAAATGCTACTATTACTAATACTAATAATAATAATATTAAGGAAAGCTACTGGAGAATCTTGAACATAAGCAAAATAAGACTTTTATTCACAATAATGTTTTCCGCACTTTAGTATTTTCAGATACAGAGATCATAACACAATGTTGTTGAAATTACACCTTAAAATGTGTTTTATGATTGAAGATATGTGAAAGTGTGTGAAAGTGTGTGAAAGAAGTAACAGATAAAACTCTTTTACAGTATTTTTACCCACATTAATGAAGCCAAACAACACATTTGACTCACACGTCACAAAGATGATTAACTTCAAAATAAAAGCCTTCTAAAATCAGAGACTTTACACGTTCAGATCATGCCTCCAAAGGCTGAGAAATAGCTTATGGTTTTGGAGATTTGGTGTGTAGTTTTGCACTTTGAGTGAGGGGTTTCAAAAATCATGTGACATGAACAGATTTTGTGTGTAAGCAGTGGAAAACCCTGTAATTGTTCAGAATGTCTCCAACTTGGCGAGCTGTAAAGTTGAGCTGTTCAACAGATATGTCCCGCCTTGGTCGCCCTACACCACCGCTCCTCAGAAAGGGATAGCGAAATTAGGTCATGTCAACATTTATATTTTAAATGAACAAAAGCTTTCTCTTTTGTGAATTATTGCAAAGCAATCCACACTGCACTGAGGCATTTCTTTGCTGAATATCTTTGTTGGAACAAACACTAACATACAGATTAAACCTTACGTTCTTAGGTAAAAACACATACATTGTCAGCAAATATTTAATGACTTTTGTTAATTAATGATGAAATGTACACTCACCTAAAGGATTATTAGGAACACCTGTTCAATTTCTCATTAATGCAATTATCTAATCAACCAATCACATGGCAGTTGCTTCAATGCATTTAGGGGTGTGGTCCTGGTCAAGACAATCTCCTGAACTCCAAACTGAATGTCAGAATGGGAAAGAAAGGTGATTTAAGCAATTTTGAGCGTGGCATGGTTGTTGGTGCCAGACGGGCCGGTCTGAGTATTTCACAATCTGCTCAGTTACTGGGATTTTCACACACAACCATTTCTAGAGTTTACAAAGAATGGTGTGAAAAGGGAAAAACATCCAGTATGCGGCAGTCCTGTGGGCGAAAATGCCTTGTTGATGCTAGAGGTCAGAGGAGAATGGGCCGACTGATTCAAGCTGATAGAAGAGCAACTTTGACTGAAATAACCACTCGTTACAACCGAGGTATGCAGCAAAGCATTTGTGAAGCCACAACACGCACAACCTTGAGGCGGATGGGCTACAACAGCAGAAGACCCCACCGGGTACCACTCATCTCCACTACAAATAGGAAAAAGAGGCTACAATTTGCACGAGCTCACCAAAATTGGACAGTTGAAGACTGGAAAAATGTTGCCTGGTCTGATGAGTCTCGATTTCTGTTGAGACATTCAGATGGTAGAGTCAGAATTTGGCGTAAACAGAATGAGAACATGGATCCATCATGCCTTGTTACCACTGTGCAGGCTGGTGGTGGTGGTGTAATGGTGTGGGGGATGTTTTCTTGGCACACTTTAGGCCCCTTAGTGCCAATTGGGCATCGTTTAAATGCCACGGCCTACCTGAGCATTGTTTCTGACCATGTCCATCCCTTTATGACCACCATGTACCCATCCTCTGATGGCTACTTCCAGCAGGATAATGCACCATATCACAAAGCTCGAATCATTTCAAATTTGTTTCTTGAATATGACAATGAGTTCACTGTACTAAAATGGCCCCCACAGTCACCAGATCTCAACCCAATAGAGCATCTTTGGGATGTGGTGGAACGGGAGCTTCGTGCCCTGGATGTGCATCCCACAAATCTCCATCAACTGCAAGATGCTATCCTATCAATATGGGCCAACATTTCTAAAGAATGCTTTCAGCACCTTGTTGAATCAATGCCACGTAGAAT
The DNA here is from genome assembly GCA_039654625.1 of Rhinogobio ventralis. Lineage (NCBI taxonomy): Eukaryota > Metazoa > Chordata > Actinopteri > Cypriniformes > Gobionidae > Rhinogobio > Rhinogobio ventralis. Next base: position 34,764,924 of record CM077207.1, on the reverse strand, counting down.
TAAGGCAGTTCTGAAGGCGTAAGGGGGTCAAACACAGTATTAGTATGGTGTTCCTAATAATCCTTTAGGTGAGTGTATGTTGTCTGTTTGTGCAAACCAAACAAATCATATTAAGGCTGGAAGTTGACAGATTGTGTGACTGGTCCTTAAACCATGGCAACAGAACTCAACAACTTATATCATTAATAATTATGCATGTACTTTTAATAAGATTATGATTAATATGTGACTGTTGGTATGATTTTGAATTTTGGGTTTGGGTGGACAGTTCATCGCAGGAATGTAAAGATACAAGGGGGTGTGACGAGATCTCGCGATTTCTCGTCGAGGTGGAAAGCTGTCTCACGTCATATTGATGGACGGAGTGTGAGGGTATAATGTGTCACGTTTACATTACGCCTCCACTGTAGGTGTGCTTTTTATAGAAATAAAAACGATTTAATTCAGGTGGGTTAGAGTCCAGATGTACGGCAGACGCATTCACAAAAGTTAATTATTTGCATGTGCTTTAAGGCCTTGCCGGTTAAACATTTCATTCGTGTGCTGATGCACGCACACCTGAAACGCACAGACGCTAAAGCCCGTCAAACTGTGCCTGATTACTAGTTATCTTTCGAGTCTTGTTGCGCTAATACACACAGAGTTCACATAAACACAGTTGGGTATGTCTAAAGTGAAGGTAAACATTTGAGGGATGCGTGAGATATTGGATATTAGAGATGCGTGCAGGTCCTAAAGTGGCAGAGCAGTCTAATATTAAACATGCTTGTCCTTAAAGGGATAGTTTACCCAAAAATGAAAATTTACTCACTTTAATGTTGTTTCAAACCTGTATTCATTTCTTTCTTGTGCAGAGCACAAAATAAGATATAACAGTCGCTGGTGTTCTTCCATAGTAGGAAAAACATATACTAGTCAAAATAACTTTTATTTTCAACAGAAGAAAGAAACGCATTAGGGTTTAAAACAACTTGAGGGAGTAAATCATGACAGATTTTGGGGGTACGTTCAGTGTGGATGAGCTTAAAGGGAGCACACTGAGCTTTTTAATTAATAAATATTCCATTTAATTTAAAAGGACAATTTTGCTAATCTAGGTCATGTATTAAGTTCATACATATTTTAATATGAATATATCTATGAAATTATACTTTTTCTTATTGATGTCACACTGAAGCTGTGATTTTCACCCTTTAAGTTCACCTTACAATAATATAAAGTCTTTAAACATTACAGAACATCAATAAACTGTACATGTATAATATAATGGATTTAAGCCAGTAATGACTGTGCAGTAATATATTAGTGTAGCACACAGTCTTATACAGCTAGTAAGCTAACAGTGTAGCATCTGCGCTATGTTGCTAAAACTATCTTTTGGATCGAACTGTAATTATTTCCCACTTCCAGGTTCCAGGTTATAATATGCTAAAGTCTAAACATTAATCTCTTAATTTTGCAGTAAGTTATACTTATCCAAAATAAAGGCTTAAACATCTAAGAAATCCACATTTAAGGGGCTCCTCTTTTGGTGAAAGTTTTCAGACAGCTTTCAAAATGGCCGCCAGGCAGTGTGAACACATCTCAGTGTGCAATGGTCTGATTAGCTTGAAATTACAGGAGGTTCATAGTAACAAACACATCGTTTGGTTAAGACATCAAGTAGAATGATTTTTTTCTTTTTATAATCTGAGCTCAAAGATAGTAGTGTGTTTAATGGGTGCTTGAGCTTAATAGGTGCGTTTACCCTAGTTTGGCTTTAATGCTCAGTCACTTGCAAAAAAGTAAAACTAACATGAAGAATCTTGAACAACTGTAGCTTCTCACAAAAAGTGTCGCAGAGAAATCTCTAAGAAATAGCTTTTGAGAAATAGTCAGGAGGGGGTCTGAAGTAAGAGAACCTACTGATAAAGTCCCCGAACTGGCAACAGTACAACTGCAGCTGACTTTCTGCCAGAACTAAGAACTGTACTCTCACTGACTCACATAGATTTGAGTTTTACTTTGTTAAATCCTGAGCAAATAATACAAATATATTTTACAAATCTTTATGGTATCTAAATGAATTTGAGAATTATATAATCGATTTAAATTATACAGGGGCTTTACAAATGTTTTGTCCTGAACCTAATTTTTTACCAATGCAAATAAATTTTTAATTTGTGTATTTCCCTTCCCGTTTGACTGCCTATCTAGGAACCATTGGTGGGTGTAATGTCCAAGTTGCAACTAGGAGAATACTAACAGCTGGAATAGCTCAAACCAAAAGAGACCTTTTCAGAACCTGACGCTATAAACTGATATAATCAATAAAACACTCACAATCACAGCTGTCCATCCGCGCAGCGATCAGTTCATCACGAATGAGCTTTTACTCATAAGACGAGCATCACAACAGCAGCGGCAGCGGCCCATAGCAACGGCTCGTCACTTCCGCCTGGACAACGTCATTTCCACAGCGACACGCCTGACACGGCAATCAGTTTGTGTGTAATTTATGTTAAAAATTACTAACCCTAACATAATTTGTTATAAATGTATTTACCGATAGTTATATTTACTCATCGCTGAAAGGAAACAGTGTTTGAAATAAGCGTTTGTCTCTGTCTAGTAGTTTTATAGTAGTTAATAGTTTTGTTAATTCTGTCACATGATATGAAAGAACAAATCTATTACAACATAACAGAGTAATAATTAATCAATAAGAAATCAGAAAACGTACTCGGTTACTCACCTCGGTTACTACTGAATCAGAAAACTACTAAAGTTAAACTACTGAAGCCTTTATAAAATAACGCAGTGCTACTGCACAGCCATAACAGTGCTGGGGCTTACTTGCACGCTATTGGCTGGTCAGTGGGAACTGCACGAAGCCATGGCAGAGCGGCGTAACTGAGCAAACCAATCGGTGCGGAGCCCGCCAAGCTGAGCGCAGAGCCTCAGGGGCATCTGCCTCAGGGGCTCGGATTTGCCATGGATTCTAGTTAATTTGACTGAAGCGACGATCGCTAGTCTCCCTTATCTCAGGGAACCAAGGTTACGTGAGTAACCGAGTACGTTCCCTTTCGAACCGTCAGTCGTATTGCGTCTAGCTAGACGCAGTGGGAACATATTCAGTCACGCTGTGCTATGATAAGCGCAACGACATGTACCTTACTCAAGCTGAGACACTAATGCAAGCGTCCCAAGGGACATATGAGTTTTAGACCCCTAAGCACTAACTTGTGGAGGGCCAGGCTCATAGAGGCCGGCTCACCTCCTTTTTATACAGAAAGGACACTAGCCTGCAGAGCAGGGACTTCCAAACTGTAAAACCTGGCAAAGGTAGACGGCGATGACCAGCCGGCCACTCTACAGATATCACCAATAGATACCCGGCTTGACCAAGCCCAGGAAGAGGCCATGCCTCTTGTGGAGTGAGCTTTGACGCCTATGGGGCATTGTAGGCCCATAGAAGCTAGAGCGATAGCATCCACTAAGTGAAGTATGCGGGCACTGGTCACTGGTCTCTGAATACTCAGCCCTCTGACTCCGCCGGTTTTTCCGCCGAGGCTCGGACGGAAAAGGAAACGGGAGAGCGCGAGGGGTAGAGTCTTGCTCTGAAAAGAGCGCTATCTTTGAGAGATGAGAGAGCAGCCAAATCCGGTAAGAGCGGAGTCTGCGTGGTCTTTCCCCAGGCAAACAACACACTCGCCGTGCCTGTCCTCTTCGTGCAGAGAGGCTCTGCATGTTGCACAAGTGTGGCGCAACAACGCTGCTGCTCTTTTGTGAAATATTACACAAAAAGGATACACCAGTGTTTTCGCCAGAGGGCGCAGAGAAACAGGGAGACAGCTCGTGGGATCGCAGGCGATTGAGCGCACTGATAAACAGGCCACTGGCTCGAATGCTGGAGGCCGGTTTCTGTCTGGCTGCTGTTCCGCTGCAGGCTCCTCTATCAACGGCGAAGAAGGCGAAGGTTTTGAGCAGGAGTAATCAGCGAAGGTCCGAAGATCGTCGCTGAAGGAAAATAATCTGAATCCATGGCAAATCCGAGCGTCTTTTAAAGGCTCTGCCGCTCTGCCATGGCTTCGTGCAGTTCCCACTGACCAGCCAATAGCGTGCGAGTAAGCCCCAGCACTGTTATGGCTGTGCAGTAGCACTGCGTTATTTTATAAAGGCTTCAGTAGTTTCGAGAAAAGGAGTTTTCCCACTGCATCTAGCTAGACGCAATACGACTGACCGTTCAAAAGGGAACCAGAAATATCATCATAATAGTAAATATATAATAATAAGTAAATAAATATAATACAAACTGCTACTATTACTAATTTCTAAAAGAAAAGCTACTGGAGAATCTTGAACATAAGCACAATAAGACTTTTATTCACAATATTTTTTTCCCCACACTTTTGTATTTTCAGATACAGAGATTATAAAACAATACTGTTGAAATTACACCTTAAAATGTGTTTTATGATTGAAGATATGTGAAAGTGTGTGAAAGAAGTAACAGATGTATAAGACAAAACTCTTTTACAGTATTTGATTAAGACGTGTCATTGTTTTGTGAAGTAATAGGTGAATGCATTAAAACACATTATGTAGGTAAAATGTTTAAAGCTTATGCCGTTAATAATTAGTTAAAATGTATATTCAGTAATCAGGAATATATATAGGATGTACTGCATTTTACACACTTCCTTTAAATGTAGCAAATACACATTCAAGTTTATTGTAAAAAAAAATACAGCAATTGTAAAAATACAGTCATTGATTTATCATGCAGCTCAAAGCATTATGGGTAGAATCTCTCATCAGTCTATTCTGATTCATCAACACAGTTTCACTGATCCATAATAAACCCTAAACCCAGGATAGAGCGGCTGAGTGAATGTGGTCTGGACTGTGTGGATGAGGCTCATTGTGTCAGAGACGCTGTAGAAGGACAGAGTTCCTGCACTGTGATCCACATACACTCCTATTCTACTGCCTATGGGCTTTACAGGGAGATCAGATCTTATGTTATTGTGTATGAATAAGTAATTAAAGGTAGAGCAGTACAAACTCCAGGACTGATCATTAGATCCAAACCCACACTCATCACCCCGTCCATTCCTGCTGATGCTCTTATATGACAGTGCTATACACACATATCCACTCCACTCAATCTCCCAGTAACAGCATCCACACACACTCTCTCCACACAACACCTGCTCCCAATAATCAAATCTGTCTGAATGATCAGGATATGGCTGAAGCTCTGTGACAGTGTTAGTAATCTCTCTGTTCCCCTCAGACAGACAAAGGTATTCATTCACTGTGTTCAGATCCAGAGTGAGCTGATGGGAATCTGATGGAGAGAAAACACACCAGGGTTTATTACAGAAACTTTCTTAAGTCTTAAATTCAGATCTGACGAGTTAATTTAGGATTTTCACAAATCCGTATTACAGAAGCAAATCTTAACTTGATTTAGGATTCTTATCCTGTCTATAAATCTCATCTCATCTGTAGTGAGGAAATCTTGAGTTCGGTGCTCAACTCTCAGGTCTGTTGGCAAGTCCTGAATGAGGCTCCGACTGAAATCACCATGGTTACCAAACAGATGGTGTGTGTGTGTGACGGTTGTAACGGCCAAAACTATGGTTTTGCATTATTACATTATTGTGCGTGGGCCCTTTAAGAGACTGATCACTTGACTCTTAACGCACGCTACATGCTGGTGATGTAGAAGCGCAGTATGTCCAGAGTGATGAGAACCACGGTAGATGATAAGTCTTACTCTACCTTCTTGTGGTAACATTAGTTTACTTTTATTTGTAACGCTAAGAAAAAGTGAATCCCTCATAAATGAGGCAGCGTCTGTGTACCTGCCATTAACTGAGTGAAATACAGACTTTTCACCTTCAAGCTCTTTAATTTCATGATTCAACGAGAGTTATCTGGGTCAAAGCGTTACACTGTGTGTGTGTGTGTGTGTGAGTGCATGTGTGAGTGTGAATGTGCGTGTGTGTGTGTGAGAGAGAGAGTGTGTGAGTACGAGTGTGTGTGTGCGAGAGAGTGTATGTGTGTGAGTGTGAATGTGCGTGTGTGAATGTGTGTGTGTGAGAGAGTGTGTGTGTGTGAGTGCGAGGGTGAGTGAGTGTGTGTGTGTGTATGAGTGTGTGTGAGAGTGTGAGTTTGTGTGAGAGTGTGAGTTTGTGAGTATGTGTGAGAGTGTGCATGTGTGCGCATGTCAGTGTGTGTATACATGTGTGTGCATGTGTGTGTAAGTGTGTTTGAGAGTCTGAGTTTGTGAGTGTGCATGTGTGCGCATGTGAGTGTGTGTATGTGTGTGTGAGAGTTTGACTGTGTGTGTGTGAGAGTGTGTGCAAGTATGTGAGTGCGAGTGTGTGTGCGAGAAAGAGAGAGAGAGAGTGAGAGTGTGTGTGTGTGTAGACTTACATTTGTGTAGTCCTGCTGTAATCCTGATCTCTCCTCCATGATCCACACTAGAAAACACACACAGTGACACAATCAGTCATAGATGTAATGGTTTTTATACTGTACCAACTGTGTATTCTCTCCCCTTAGACTAACCCTACCCCTACCCATCACACACACACACACACACACACACACACACACACGTACACAATAACCCTACCTCAAACCTGCCCATCACACACACACACACACACACACACTAACCCTAGCCCTAAACCTACCCATCACACACACACACTTTGAATTGCTCCTGACTGCCTCCTGTCTGCCTTGCTGCTGAGTGTTTGCGTCTGTAGCTCCGTACAGCTTTGCTTTTGAATCTCTATATGATATCATTCCTTGTTGTTTATACTGTTAAATATAACTTATAACACCATACACACTTTACCAGAGAATTTGCTGATTTTGCTGAGTTAGTAGTGGCTACAGATAAAGTCCTAATTGTTGGTGATTTTAATATCCATGTAGACAATGAAAAAGACGCATTGGGATTGGCATTTAGAGACATTCTAAACTCTATTGGAGTTAGTCAACACGTATCAGGACCCACTCATCACCAGAAACTATTGACTCTCTCTTTTCCAGCACTTTAGACACAGTTGCTCCTCTGCGCTTAAAGAAGATTAAAGAAAATAGTCCAACGCCGTGGTACAACGAGCACACCCGGGCCCTTAAAACAGCAGCCAGAAAAATGGAGCGAAGCTGGAAAAAAACAAAACTGGAAGTTTTTTGCATTTCGTGGAAAGAGAGCATGATTGCATACAGAAAGGCCGTAAAAACTGCTAGATCTGCTTATTTCTCGACTCTCTTAGAAGAAAACAAACACAACCCTAGGTATTTATTCGATACAGTGGCTAAATTAACAAGAAATAAAGCTTAACGCATTATACTCCATCACATCTATTGCTCTCTCAAAATTCTGGCCAGCTGATAATACCTAGAATATTAAAATCAACTGCAGGCGGTCGATCCTTTTCCTATTTAGCTCCTAAACTCTGGAACAGCCTTCCTAGCATTGTTCGGGAAGCAGACACACTCTGTCAGTTTAAATCTAGACTAAAAACACATCTCTTTACTATGGCATACACATAGAACATTATCAATTTCTATTATTCAAATCAGTTAAATGATTGTTAGGCTGCATTAACTAGGTCAGCCGGAACCGGGAACACTTCCCATAACACCTGATGTACTCGTTACATCATAAGAAGAATGGCATCTACACTAATGTTAGTCTCTCTGTTTGTCCCGAGGTTTACTGCAGTCAGCCGGATCCAGGCCGTATGCAGGTCAGACGGTGGACCTGCGCCTAGACATGATCACAACTCATCCCTGAAGTGTCAGCAGAGACCGGGTCCACTAGACTCTCCCCTGTGAAGGCCTCCTTCCCTTCCCCTCTATACAGATAAAAACACATATGCACACATACGTAGTCGAACGCGCTTGCCTATAGGCTAAAAACGTAATGCTTGCGTACATGCCGTCACCGTTTTCATGGACTCGCCTTTTGGGGTTTGCGAGGGGATGGTGATGGTATAGTTTTAAAACTACTTACTATAGCTTTTCACCTATTATCACTGTAAAGCTGCTTTGCAATCTGTGTTGTGAAAGGCGCTATATAAATGAAGGTGACTTGACACACACACACACACACACACACACTAACCCTACCCTAAACCTGCCCATCACACACACACACTAACCCTACCCCTAAACCTACCCATCACTCACTCACACACACACACTAACCCTACCCTTAAACTTACACATCACACACACACTAACCCTACCCCTAAACCTGCACATCACACACACACACTAAAACCTACCCATCACACACAACCCCTAAACCTCCCGATCACACACACACACACACATTAAGTATACATGATACTAGGTAATACTCGTCTTTATGTTTAATTTTTATGCTGAAACTTTGCAAGTAAACCAAAGCCTTGAGTAGGGCGATTTGTTCTACCTCATAAAATAAGTCTCAGCGTGATTATTTTATATATAAATATCTGAACCTGAATATTAAAACCCATCAAGCTTCATAGAGGACTGGACCTTGATTGAGCTTGGTACGGATATCCAAGATTATAACTTGAAGTTATAATCTTTAAGATCTTGAACTTGAAGGTAAGGGCAGATCTGGTTTTGGAGATTGTCGCGCAGGATGACCCAAATGATGTTATGATATCTTATAACAAATACATGTCTGAACTGATACTTGATATGGAATAATTATGTTTTCAAGCCTTACAGAAAGACGGCCACAAGAAGTCAAAGAAGGAGATCAGAAAACAGAAAAAGAAGGATTGCAAGAAGGAGAAGATCAAGTCTGGAGCAACAGGGCCAGAAGAACTTCCTTATGAGAGCAAGGAAGATGATGAGATTGCTGAGAAGAATTGAACAGTTAAATAAGGTTTTAGTACGGTTGATTAAACAAATGATCTCTGAGAAAGGGTTTGAAGAGGATTTGGAAGTGATGACCAAGAAGGTTGATTCTCTCTTTATGAGAGAGGATCAGTGCTCTTTGTCTGAAGAAAATAATAACTGAATTGAAGTTTTATGTTGTATAAATAAATTTGTAACAATTTTGACACATATAAGCGTCTGCAGCATTTGTGTGTAACCAGACAAACAAGTGTGTGCACTTTTGGGGAGACAACATCCTGTCAGAAGCGTTAGAGGCTTCGAAGCAGGCATTGAGACATATGTGTTCGCTATAAACAATGTGTGCGAAAGTGTCGCGTATATGGTTTTTCCACATGAGCAGGTGCAAAGATGTATGTGCGTAGGTGTGTTTGCTGTTTACGCTGCCAGCTTTGATGTAGATGAGAGGTGACCAAAAGGTCACATGTATGTGTTCATGTGTTCATAAAGAGCACGTAGAAAATATAGTCAAGCTTGAATAACCAAATAAGGTATATACTGGGAGGACCTTTTGTCCTAAGCTTAGAAGACCTATAAAAGGGTCTAGCATATCCTGGATCGAGGCCGCACCTCGGGTGAAGAATGCACATTTTTATGTTTGAATTTTTATGCTGAAACTTTGCAAGTAAACCAAAGCCTGGAATGAGGCGATTTGCTTTTTAAAACAAGTCTCAGTGTGATTATTTAATTCATATAACTATTATTGGAACCTGAATAATAAAACCATCAAGCCTCATAGAGGTCTGAACCTTGGCTGAGCCTAGGATCGGGATATCCATGCCAGAGCTGACCAGTGGGCAGTGCTCCAGAATTTCAAGGTAAGGACAAATCTAATGATTTGTGCTGGTTTTGGAGATATGTGTATTGGGGTATTCAGTTAGGGCTATGATAAAAAACTACAACAAGATGTGTACTGGATTATTTAGTCATATAGGGGATTAAAAAAAAAGAAAAATAACACTATAACTATTTTTTTTTCAAAACAAAGACACTAGAACAAAACCAAGCCCAACAAAAGCAAAACACTACATACAAGAGTCCAGGAGGGCAGTCTTGCGGGAGGGATGGTGGGCCAAGCCCGTGCAAGGGGGACAAGAAATGGACCATGTGGCAGGCCTGGGTCGTGGACCTCCCAGGTGGTACAGTAAGCCCGGGCTCTGGCAGTAATACAGGAAGCCATGGAGGCGCAGGCAGTTCAAGGGACCATGGCGGCGCAGGCAGTTCAGGGGGGCAGAGAGGCGCGGTCTCCATGGCCTTATCAGGGTACCTTATATGCTGGAGCCATCTCTGGATGCAGGTCAGGGGCTGGAGTCCCCCTCTGGACAGGCAACAAACTCCTCTTTGGACTCAGGACAGGCAACAAAGTCCTCTCTGGACTCAGGTCAGGCGACAAAGTCCTCTCTGGACACTCGACAGGGGCTGGCACCGATGTGTGTGCTGCCCACACACACCACATAGCCGTGGCCACAATGGTCAGCGCTGCACACTCTGAAGACTGGCTTGAGAGCGGCGGCCATCTTGGCTGGAGACTCTGGAGCTGCGGCCATCTTGGCTGGAGACTCTGGTGTGCGTGAAGAGATTTAGGCTTGGCAGGCATGAAGTGAACCAATCAAGACATGAAGATCGGGGTGTGGAGACTTTCTGGCATGGTGATTACTGTGGGACTGCAGGGCACCTTATTCACAAAGCCCACAGTATATGATGAGTTGCACAACAAAAGGGCATGATCGATATATTGGCCCAATGAGATGCGAGATGGACTGTGTGTGTTGAAGTGTGCATCAATGAACAGACAGGAGTGCCCTGTTTATAAAATGTATAACAATTTTCAGTCAAAGAGCTTATCAAACGGTGTATACAACATTATTTCATTAAGCGAAAGCCATTTATTAGTGTTACAGCCATGTATTGCACACTGTTAAGCATATTTAAATTTGTCTTGTCATGATATTCAGTATTACTTGTATTTTCACAGAGAATGTTATATTCTGTAATCCAATACTGTATTTTTGCATGTGTCTATATGCTACACATAATAGTAACTAAATGTCTCTTTATTTGAAGTTTAAATACAAGATGTTTATGCTTGCTGTAAATTACCTCATAAGCAGTTCTGGGTTTGAAAGTATGTACCATTTCTCATCACTAGGTGGTGGTGTTGGCATATTCAGTTCAATTCAATTCAATATATTCATGTGAATAATTTTTGTCAATAGAAGCTCTGGTTGTATCGTATTGAATGCAGAGGTCAAATCCAAAAAGAGGGCCCAAGCTGTTGTTTTAGGCTTATCCAGATGTTTCCGGATCAGATGTTACAATGTTACCACTGCATCTTCAGTACAGTATTTTGCTCTAATACTCTGATCTAAAATATTCCCTTTAGCAAACGTGGACAAGAATTTATTCAGTTGATCTGCAAACTTAATCTCATTGTCTACTACTAATGACTTCTTTGTGGTGGATAATCCAATCATCCCCTTCATGATATCCCATACATGTATTGCATTATCTTTAAAAACCTTTTCCAGATGTACCACATTGTGATCAGAATTTGCAATTGATGGTCTTATTTTCGACACATATGCACCCTCCTAATTTACAAAACTTTTTCAGCAGATTACTCTTTCTTGTTTGCCCTTCACATATTGCTTAAAACCTGGCATTAGTATATCCAGTTTACACTGGTTCATGTCTTCAACAACAATTGCTGGGGCCTCTGGATGTTGCTGCTGCAGCAACTGAACACAGTCTGCTCTCTCGTTGCCTTGCCACTGGGAGGTACATAGACAACCACCACCAGAACACATCCAAATTCCCTGTGCAGGTAGAAAGGTCTCAGAGTCAGGGTACAAAATCTCAACGTCTATGTCACAAAGCCCCCCTGAGTTACCATGTGTCTTATTTCAAGCAAGGCTCCTCTGCTGTACACAACAGCAGGGCAGGTGTCCCAGACACGCCGATTCATATCGACATCAATACATGTCCATCGATATGTCAGTCCCCATGACACAAGAACGATAATCCACATATGCATATGTACACCATCAGCCATGCGGAAAAGCATACTTCTCCCGTTCATAAGAAACACAAAGCAAAAGACAAACAAACGAGCCGTGCCGCGCACTGACTATGATTTAATTCTTTTGTAACATTTAACCTGAAAATGTCTTCAAAGATTATGTAAACTGTTCACTAATTCAAACTGTTTTGTAATAAAAACATTACTTTACATACTTGAGTTTGTCCAGTGTGCAGTTGGGATCCTGCAGTTTTTCAGAGAGCAGCTTGACTCCTGAATCTCCGGGGTGATTGTAGCTCAGATCCAGCTCTCTCAGATGTGAGGGGTTTGAACTCAGAGCTGAAGACACATAACCACAGCCTTCCTCTGTCACCATACAGCCAGACAACCTACAAAAACCCAGCAACAGTCCACATGACTTGAACATTTATACCTTTTCAGTCATACATTAGGTATTATTCATTTGTAACTATGTTAAAAAAAACGTATATGGTAATTTTCAGTGAATAATTCATTTTAGTTTTTTTGTTGTTTTTAATTGAAAATATAGAATTTATTTAATTTTTAATTGAATTTGATGAGACAAGAAATATTAAAAGAGTCATGTTCAGCATATTAATTAATTAAACACACCTGATCCAGCTTATCAAAGTCTAAAGGTTTACTAGACTTAGGCCTTGTCCATACTAATTCTTCCGTTTCGGAATTCTGTCCACACAGAAACTGCATTTTTATGAACGAAAATAAAGCTTTTGAAAAACGCTCTCCAAAGTGGATACATTTGAGAATGTTTATGCATTATAATGTGGACTGTGAAAACAGAGGTATTTGAAAATGATGACACGTTTAGTCATGTGACGGATTTTGTACAGTTAGTACAGGTATGACAAGATATCGTAATATAAAAATGTGACGAGATTTGAAATGCTGTCTCACGAAATCACCATGATGGAACGTGAGGGTGAAATTACCATAGAATCACAGTTTACTGATCATGTGATGGGCAAGATGAATGACAAGACCATGGCAGAGGATTCGTTGCACAACAGAGCCTAGCGAGGAGATCCGCTTCTGGGCCACTTCTGACAAACTTGTCGGTCGAGCCGCTTTCTGAAAGCAGCTCGGCTGGTATAAACACAAGCATTGACTGGCAATGTTGGAGCCATAATGTGGCGCAGATGTGTGCAGTGTAAATAAGGGATAAGCATCTGATAAATGTACTGCTGCTCCCTATACAAAGAGTACGTGCGATCGCAAATTTGAAAGCGAAAGTAAAATGTGAGCTCCCTGATGCGCGCAAATTAGGCTACATTCAATCTTGTGTATCTGTGTAGTTGGAACCACCTCTTAGCTCTGGTCTCTGTTTGCACTTTAAATATTGAGAGAGTACTTTGATTATGGTTACACTTATTGTTTGCACTTAATAATAACTTAATAAGACTAAGAAAAAAACCTGTTATTTTGGTTATTTATACTGTTTTTATTTCTGTGTTCAATTTGTGGAAAGGAGTTCAATTAGGAGGTCACACACAGCCTCAATCAGAAGTTCTGGAAGCTCATAATTCATGTACAGTAAAGTCTGAAGAGACTGCATTCATACAGGAGAGAAGCCAGTCAGTTGAGTTTAAGGCTAAACCTTTTACAGTGCTTGTGTATTTTTGTCTTTCAATACATATGATGATTCAAACTCAGAAAGTAGAACTGAAATGCCATTCATTACGGGATGATTAGTTAAAACATTTCAAAATGCACCTGTTGACTATTTTCCTGTCATGAATTTTGTCATTGAGGATTTCTTAAAAATACTGTGCAAAAATCTTGTCTCGTCTCATTAACCCAATCTCGTGTCTCATCTCGTCTCGTGAGCTAGTGTCGTCACACCCCTAACCAATAGATATTAATGTTTATACAAGGGATTGTGCCTGTTATGTGCTATTCACTTTCACACAGTTGCTACACACTCTTCATATCACAGTCCTGCAATGATGACTTTACTCGCATTTGCTTTCCTGCGACAAAACATGAGAGCAGTTGCATTTTAGACCAAACATATAATGGTGAGTGAGTGCGACCTGGACACATATATTTTGCTAAATAAAATGATCCTGCCAGAAGAATTGTATGATAACTTTATTACGTCTTGATCCTTCTGTATCATTTCAGTAAGCTTTTATGAGGGTTGACGCATGCGAAGTAAGATGAATTTTACTGTTGATTTGCTGTGAATCGAGCCACTCTAAAACACTGAAAACAGGATCATGAGCTGCTCTGTGTAAACATCACAATCTTCAAAATTCATACCAAGCCATATCCTATTGTCTCAAACATGTATTATTATTATTAAAGAAAATAGATCAACACCGTGGTACAACAAGCACACTCAGGCCTTTAAAACAGCAGCCAGAAAAATGGAGCGCAGCTGGAAGAAAACAAAACCAGAGGTTTTTTGCATTTCGTGGAAAGAGAGTATGATTGCGTACCGAAAGGCCATAAAAACTGCTAGATCTGCTTATTTCTTGACTCTCTTAGAAGAAAAAAAACACAACCCTAGGTATTTAGGTACCAGATCAGATGGTGGACTTGCGCCTAGACATGACCACAACGTAGCCCTGAAGTGTTGCAGAGACCGTTTCAACTAGACACTCCCCTGTGAAGGCCTCCTTCCCTTCCCCTCTGTTTACTGTAGTCAGCTGGATCGGGCTGGATCCAGATCAGATGGTGGACCTGCACCTAGACACGACCACAAAGCATCCCGGAAGTGTCTGCAGAGACTGTCAACTAGACTCTCCCCTGTGAAGGCATCATTGGCATGACATACAGTGGCACTGATCCTCAACAAGCCCGTCTCCTGCATGATGACTCCCATCTTCAACCAGAAGGAACTGGATAAATATTCAGAATTTTCTAATCTAATCTGACTTCTGACTTGTAATATTGCTTGAATCATAAACGTTTGTTCGTTGGCCAGAGGAGAACGCCCCTGTCGCCTTTGGCTTTTGGCTTGCTTAGTTGGGGACACTAACTACTCAACTATACTACTGATCTGCCCACGTTGACACTATATGATAATTGAACTGAGCTGGATAACATCATTGTTTTCTCCAGAGCGGCTGTACAGCCGAATCAAATTATGTTGCGTTATTTTCCTGTTTAACACTGTGAAGCTGCTTTGAAAAATCTGCATTGTAAAATGCACTATATAAATAAAGTTGACTTGACTTGACTTGACTTGACCCTGGCTGAGATACACAGCCACTAGATGGTGCTACTAGCTTGTTCAGTGCTATCGGAAGCAAACCATGTATTGAAATAGATGTATTTGAAAAAGCAATATTTTACAGTTTTAGTACAGTTTTAGGCCATTTCGCAATTTCAATCTTCTTACAGTCAATTCCCATCCCTTCACCCCCAACAATATTTTTCTTAGACTTATGCAGTTCACTTAGGTCATACTTCTCAACTCTACAGACATCTGTATAAATATGGGAAGAAAAATCACATTTTTGAAAATGTTGTTTTGTCCCTTGTCCTAGCATTCCACTGAGAGCAGATGCCACATTCTGTGACAAAATATATTATTGTGATAGTAATTCTTTAATTATTTTAAAACCATTTACCTCAGTATCTCCAGCTGACAGTTTGGACTCTTCAGTCCATCAGAGAGCAGCTTCACTCCAGAATCCTGCAGGTCATTGTTGCTCAGGTCCAGCTCTCTTAGGAAGGAGTTTGGGGATTGTAGAACTGAAGACACACTCTCACAACACTGAGCAGTGAGAGTACAGCACTGTAGCCTGTGTAGAGAATAAAACAACAGTAATGCAATAGTAATGCTTATTAGGTAGGGTTTATAATATGGAGCACAAATAATTTGGAAAAACCTTTGACTATTGTGATGTAAGCAACACTAAAAATGTTCTCTTTACAAAATAACCAGTATTTTCAGTTTCTATAATTTATGATAAAATTAAGAATAATAAAATGGGTAAAACTCAGGTTCCTGAGTTTTGTCTGATGCCTGACCCAGCTAGCCTGATGGTGGAGATACATTAGCATTTAGTATCATCACACATTTATAAATTTTTTCTGAACAGTCTTGGCCAGCAAATCACCTGTGTAAGATTAAGGCCCAATTATAAAAGACTAACAGTTTATATAAATGATTGTATAGAAGACTCTTACAGTGCTCTTCTGGTGTTTTTGATGACTGGCAGCAATCTCATCACTGCTTCATCAGATCTTCTGTATTTCTGCAGTTCAAACATCTCCTGAGTCTCTTCTGACATCTGGAGCACAAACACCAGACCAGACCACTGAGCAGAGGAGAGATTCTGTGCTGAAAGATTTCCTGAGCTCAGATTCTTCTGGATTTCCTCCACAAAGTCATCTTTCAGTTCACTCAGACAGTAGAAGAGATTGATGGTCCTCTCTACTGATTTCTCCTTCTTTATTGTCTGTTTGATATAGTCAACAGTGTCTTTAACATTCTCTGTTTTGAGTTCCAGTCCTGGCAGTAGTTCCATCAGGTCACTCTGATTGGACTCCAGTGAGAGACCCAGGAGGAACCGGAGGAAAAGGTCCAGGTGTCCATTCTCGCTTTCTAAAGCCTTCTTAACTGCAGCCTTATGAAGATGAAACAGAGGCTTTTTGGAGAGTTTCTGTGTCATTTTATTCCAAGATTGAAGAAATGGGTTTGCTTTCTTGTCTTTGTTAATAAAAAACACATAGAGAGCAGCAAGGAATTCCTGTACGCTGAGATGTACGAAGCTGTAAACGTTTCTGGCTGAAACCTTTTCCTTCTTAAAGATCTGAGTGCATAACCCAGAGCGCACCGATCCTTTACTGACATCTAGTCCACATTTCTCAAGATCTTCCTTGTAGAAAATCAGTTGACCTTTCTTCAGCTGTTGAAAGGCCAGTTTCCCAAGCTTCAGAATAATCTGATCAAAAGACATTGCATTGGCTTTAGGTTCAGGGTCAGCACAGTATTTTTCTTCCATCTGTTGCTGCTGAGAAATTAAGAAGCTTGTGTACATCTCTGTGAGAGTTGTGGGAGTTTTGTTATTGCTCTCTCGGGCCAGTAGAGGCTGAAGAACAGTGAGCGAGATCCAGCAGAAGATGGGGATGTGGCACATGATGTACAGACTCCTGGATTTCCTGATGTGACGGATGATGTTTCCAGCAACCTCAGGACTGCTGTTATTTTTTAAGTATTGCTCTTTCTGCTCATCGTTAAATCCTCGCACTTCAGTCACCTGATCAATGTAGTTTCGGTCTATCTGTCCGGCTGCTGCTGGTCTGGATGTGATCCAGATGAGAGCAGAGGGAACCAGATGTCTCTTGATCAGGTTTGTAACTATCTTACCCACTGTTGTTTTTTTGTGAACATCTGTGAATCTGCCGCCCTCTTTAAAGCTCAAAGGGAAGCGACATTCATCCAGCCCATCAAAAATGAACAAGACTTTACCATCACCTTCAGGAAGAGAAGGCAGTTCTTTAGGATCACTAAAGAAGTATTCGTGAAGCAGTTCCATGAGACTGCAGTTCTCTGTAATCAGGTTTAGCTGACGGAACGGCAGAGGAAAAATGAAGACTATATCCTGATTTTCTTTTCCTTCAACCCAATCAAGGATGAATTTATTGACAGAGACAGTTTTTCCTACCCCTGCAATCCCCATCGTCAGTACCTTAGTGTTTCGTTGACCCTTATAGACTTTAAACATGTCATTACACTTGATTGGTGTCTCCTTGGCAATCAGTCGGTTGAGATTTGATTCGATCTGTCTCACCTCGTGGTCATTTACTCTTCCTCCAGTCTCATTCTCCACCACATATAAATTAGTGTAGATATCGTTCAGGTATTCCAGGTGACCCGTCTGTGAATTACCAACCAATATCCGCTCATAGTCCTGTTTTAATTTCTCCTTCAGTCTGCAGCCGGCCTCTGTGTAATCATGAACAGCAGCTTGACTGTTGTCTGCAGTTGAGCAAGAGGGGAAAAGACAGCAAAGACTAAGTGATCATGTTTTTCATAATTTCTTAATAGAACCTATATGTAATTTTTAACCTTGTCTGCAGTTCCCATTACAAAAATAACTACAGCACATGTGTGATAAAAGCTGTGCTTCTACTATATTCAAATCAATCACACTCATACAGCATACACATCTTACACTCATTATGCTGAAGTTGATAACATATATGGTGACAGAAACACCTTGAATAATACTTGAATAAAAATTGAACGTAGTTGGTTTTCAATTTTTTCCACTTCCTTCCAGAACAGTTATTGGATTGGCACCATTGGACTCAGATCAACTTCAGGTCATGCTGACGGACATTATTAAAAGCTTTTTGATTAAACATTGACATCTAGCACACTAAAGAACGCAGAAGAAAACCCACTACACATGTACAGGCAGTGATTGTTATTTATCCCATATCTCTTTTGAATGAGTTCCAACAGCGGCAGATGTCTTCATATTGCCTGTCAATTACAATACAGTCACAACAAATTACACATTACCTTGCATGTGATTGTTCTCCAGCTGCTCAGCCAGATTATTCTGGTTCATCTTCCTCAGGATCTCCACCATGATCTTCACAGCTACGTCTGGTCCAAAACAGTTCACCATCTTATCCACAGTATTCAACCTATCTGCATTCTCCATATCAGACTTTGATATACAATTATGATCTTCCACTAAGTGCCACTGAAACTCCTTTAGATCATATTCTACAAGATCATTCAGTGATTTCTTGAGCATCTCTTTAACAGACGCCATCGCCCTTCACAGATTCACAGCTGCAGGACAAAAAGAAAAAGATCTGAAGTAGTTTCACTCCTAACACTTGGACCTAAGCACTCAAATGTAATTTGGATTATGAAGTGAAGCTCTGATCGGATCAGGACTCTCAGTCAACTCATCCAAACTCATATGTTAAAGAAGTCCCATAATGCTCCTTTTACCAAGATAACATAATAATACAAGATAATATGAGTCTCAGGTGTCCCCGTCTTTTGAGTGGAAGCAAAAACATGATACAGCTTGTGCCTCAGATACTCTGCCAGCAATAAATAAAAACATCGGTTTGGTTTTGATTATCATCTCTGTCGTGAATATTATGAAATGTTTGTTTTTTGCATTTGTTTGAAATGCCTCGTCAATTTAACCTTCTGATATATGGTTTTCTGAGCGCAAACACACAAAGTTCACAAAAACACAATTGGTTATGTCTCTAAACATAATCAGCTGGGAAAGAATATATATATACATATATATATATATAAGTATATTAGATGAAACATGGCATGGCAACAACACACTACTAATGCAACTCAACCAGGCCCTGTACACCTTGAGCAGGAATTATATAAATGAGGATGTAGTGCTAAACCGCATTACATCCTCATTTAAATAATTCCTGCTCAGTTTATACAGGGCCTGGCATAATTTTAATAAGGCATCATTTTAATAACAAGAGCTCCTACGTGGGACTCAAGACAGGTGTGGCACCCGTTCTCACGCCTCTCACCCCGTCCTGCTTTACACAGAGGAATACGGTGACATGTTCGTTCCTGGAAGAAAATTACAATACTACAATGGAGGCGTTTCAGGGAGTTCAGAAACAGTGACACTGATAGAGAGAAAAACTCCCGCAGGAGTGACTTTGTAACTTTGAGGTGATCTTTCATGCTCAAACAGCAACATTACATAATAAATAAAGTTGAACATTTAAAAATGCATAATATGAGCTCATCAAACAGTTTGTGATTCCTCACACAAGAGTCACACACAAACACTGACACACAACAGCAGGCAGACATGCATCAACAAGCTCAAAGTGAGGTTTGACACAGAATGTTACTGTGGACAGACTGAATTATGAATAATATACCATAACATTATCTAAATGAATGATTTGAAATAAAGGTTGTGAGATGAATGTGTGTATTTATAAAGAGAGAACTTAGATACAGTCTGAGTTGAGAGACATATGAGGCTTCAGAAAGCTGTGTTGCTTAATTCTGCTAAAATTATTTTAAAATACCAAATAATTGCTTTGAGTTTTGTTAGCGATCCAATGCGTGTCAATGCTGTTTGTTAAGTCTAGATCAATGTGAATGGATGCACAACACTTTTAAATCTGTACATGTCAGTATTTTATGAAGTAGTATTTACTAACCATGAATAATGACGGTGTAGATGTTTCTCGTTCCTCCACTGAACTTGAACTGTCTTGAGCAGAAGTTATTCTAATTCTGAGTTTTTGTGAAGGGGGAAGTTTTCTTCAGAACTTTCTCGGAAAACTAATAGAACAAGTCAAGGCAAGTCGAGCTTTATTGTCATTCTGCTACACCCAGCCTACTGAGGTAGTCTAACTATACATATACATAATCTAAGATACAAATGCAAATTGGAAAAACTTCCAATTGCACATTGGAAGCACTTTATTCTAAAATCAATCACCATCTCATTTGTTTTTGTAATATTTAGTTGCATCTCCGCTCCATTGCACCACATAATAAACTCATTAAGTGCCTGAATGTCATCACACTCTGAACTTTTCACTCATTTATTCTTTTATAGTATGAAAAGAATCGATGACAGCAGACAACCCTATGGAGATCCAATAGATGTATAAAGTGTGTCTGAAAACACTCCATTCAACTTGACCCTTTGCTGCCTACCTATTAAAAAACTATAGCTTGATCCAATGAAGCTTGAAACAATGCGTAAAACACCACACCGAGCTGCTCCACACGATTAAGGGGTCTACCACAAATCCATCCGGTCCGGGGGCTTTCAGCTGTTCAATCACATTAGGGAGGTACAATTTTAGAGAGGCAGAGTGTTTGTTTAAAACCTTCAAGAACAATGCTCAATCATGCTTTTCAAAGCATGTAAAAAAACTAATTCAAATTACTGGTTAGGGAGTTGACGTTGCTCTTCTCATTTCCCATTATCCCCTGCTTAGGTGTATTTATATATGCCATGTTCTTCCGTGCCAGACAGCTAATTTTTCTTCTATTTTATTTCGGTAATTTAGTTTGGCACGTCTAATTGCTCTTCTAACCTCCTTGTTTTTTTGTTTTTCTTTACTTGTCCCTGATAGGAATATTCATATTAAGAATATTTTTAAGCTCTTTGGTTACCCATGTTTGTTGTTAGGAAACAACTTTGGCAGGTATAATAGATTCAACACAAAAGATGTAGAACCACAAGAACATGTTCATTCAAGTCAGAACTCGTTCAAAAACAGGTCCCAGTCCATATTCTCAAAGCAGATTTGCAATTCTCCTATGCTCGAGGCATTTCAGTTCTTAATTGTCTTTTTCTCTCCCTCTACACACCTTACAACTGGCATGTAGGCAGAAGCTAAAAGGATTGTATTGTGGTCAGCTGACCCAAGTGGAGGGAGGGGTATTGACTTACAGGCACCTTGGATCGGACCTGTCCACCCGAACATAAAACATACTGATAATATCCTTTTAAAATGTTGTCCAAATGACATTGATTAAAATCACGTAAAATAAATTTAGGACAATCTGGAGATGTCAGAGCGTTAACAACACATCGGTTGCTAGATCCAGTTTTGCATGAAAGTATAGTTGAGGGAGCTCATGTGGTAGAATGGGTGGGTAGAAAGAACAAGCATTTCAAAATCTGTCAACTTTATCGTAAACATATTGTAATCTAAAGTAGGCTTAAAGGATGTTAATTGGCAGAAAATGACCACTTTGCCTTGAATGCCCAGACCAGAACAAAAGAGTTTTAACTATATACTATACAAATATTTTTGGAATTGTGTTGGGCCTAATCATGTTCCCCAAAGGGTTATGCCTGGTTTCGGGGGATATCTTGGAGAGACACCACCCAAAAAGAGAACAGAGTATTTAGTTTTCAATCTTTCTCATAATACAAGTGACTGCAGTGAAATTAATACCATTTTACCAACCACACTGAGACATTTAAAATGATACTAAACATGAAAAGGGAAAAAAACAATAGACTCACAAGATACATCATGTGTGGTACATAGACATTCTTATTGAACTTTCAGTGCCTTGAATCAGGGGCAAAGGAGAGGGAGTCGGTAAAAGGGGGAAACATAGATAAGGAGAGAAGTTTGGGCAAGGCGCTGTCCTATGCTCTTTCTTTGAGATCTTCCATCCAGCTTGGTGAGTTTTATTGCTTTATTGCAGGGTGTATGATCTCAGCTTTTGTCTTAAAACCGGTCTTACAACTACCTCTTTAACTCCCCCATAGGAAAACTCCCGCAGGTTCATAAAAGCATACCCCAACATCAGCTTACAGGGATAGTTCACCCAAAAATGAAAATTAGCCCATGATTTACTCACTCTCAAGTCATCCTAACGAATACAATCAGAGTTATATTAAAAATGTCCTGGCTCTTCCAAGCTTTATAATGGCAGTGAATGGCTGTTTCTGTTTTGAAGTCAGCTTTTGTGGCTGTCACGTGATGAACGAACGACTCAAACCCAAGACTTGAGAGATTGTAAGGTCCACCCATCAGCCCAACAACGGAATCTAACGGCGTGGTTGAAGGATTCTGCGTGTAAGCCTTTTCAGCGTTTCTGTGAAGTTCACTTAAGTTATTGATATCTAATTTTAACTCTGACTCCAATTTTATGTGACTTTGTTCAATTTGTTACGTTTGTAACTTAACAGCTGATCATAAGATTAGTTGTAATTTAATTTAGATCGTTGATTTCTCTTAGCATCTCTTAATTTCAAATATTCATTCCACCATGGGACCCGATGCGGCATGGAGGCTAATGCTCGCGAAATTACATTAGCTCACGGACACAAATTAGCCGGTTCTGATATTATAGAGGAGGTAGAGTGACTATTTTACCTTGTCAGGTCGCACACGCTTACTCATAACAAGTGTAATTTTAGTAATAGTCACGAAAGCTGCCACTTTCTAATAACAGTGATAGTCAGAAATCGGATTGTCCCAATATGATGTGCTCTAGACAATAGATTCACAAGATACATCATCTGTGGTATATCTGCATTCTGTGACTTGAATCAGAGGAGAGTCGGTGAGGGAGAGTGGGAGAAGGTTTGGGCAGGGCGATGTCCTACACTCTTTCTGTGAGATCTTCCCTCCAGATTAGTGAGTTTTATTGTTTTAGTGCAGGGTGTTGGATCTCAGCTTTTGTCTTAGCAGTAAAACCAATTCTTACAAAACTGAAAAGCAAAATAAGAAAACATACACTGACCTACCTGATACACTTTTGTCCAAAACACATTTTCACAAACTTGTAAAACTACAAATGATCAGCACAGTTTCCTGAGAATGAGTCTTTCTGAATAACCAATCAGATCAGAGAGATTACGTTTGCTGACGTCTGACTGTCCTTCTTCTAATTCTCACGCCTCTAACCTGAAAACGTTCCCTTGTTCTGTAGAAGTGACAGAAATTTCAGAGACTTCAACACACAGTTCAGAGCAACAAAAAGAAACCGCTACAAATATGATTTGAGGTGAGTGTTTCATCTTTATTTAGTTGTTTTCTTGTCGTCTTATGATGTGTCATTGGTAATTTTGTGCTTCTGAGACTTTAATGCTTCTCTGAAGTCATTTTGATGTTTTTATTTAGACCTCTTTATGTCATGATCTGACAGATGATCAAGTGTGTCTTTGTAAGTGAATCACAGAAAGCTGCACAAATCGCTTTAAAAAAAATCATTTTGCTGTGTCATGGTATGGTTAAATTAATAAAACATAAGATGAAGAACTCAAACAAATAGAGAGCAACACAACCACGTAAAGATGACATAGAACATTGAACAGAGGAAACTAAGAATCAGAATTAGCTTTATTTGCCAAGTATGTGCAAACACACAAGGGATTTGGGTAACTCGTTAGAATAATGGTCCGTCATTAATAAGTAATGCAGGACTAATGAGTAGCACTACATTAACACTTCAGCTACTACTATTGACTAATATAGAAACAAGCTTAACTAATCAGTAAGTAATATCAAATTTAGGACTAAGATAGTTTCCTTATTAGGTAATCGTCTTTGTGAGTTTTGATCAACATGTTACGTGACAATATACAACTGTATAAATAAGATATGTATTTACAGAGTAAGGATCTATGTATTGCCTAACTCTCAGGTATAACTCTGGCATAAACTCCATAAGAGTACTGAATTATGAGTTATAACAAAGGGTAATAACTGGTGTGCTACCTATTTAAGGTGGAGATAGCCTGGGGAAAGAAACTGTTTTTTTTATGTCAAGATGTTCTAGTGCACAGAGATCTGTAACGTCTGCCTGAGTGAGTGAGGAGGCTCCCAGAGACCGAACAAGCGGGACCAATGGCACCACAGACGTACTCGCAGTGGGGCAGCGAGGCAGCATGCAGGGACCCGACTCGGACGGTGTAGCGACCCGAAGTGGGGTCTGAGTGTGCAGTGCAACACTTACCTGCTTCCGCTGAGGGGGCGCACAGGTGTGAGGAGGCCTCTTGAGTGCGTACAGCCAGCGCCCCCTGCTGCCGATGGGAGAGGCACCTGAGGGTTACAATGCTTTGTAGTGTCGTACACCACCAAGCGCATTCTCTTGGCACCCAGAGATATGGCCCAAAGACCAGTGGCGAAACATAATTTGAATTCAAACAAAAGATTCTCCCCCGGCCCTCCTCCGGGCGTTCAGGTTCACTTGGCTTTCCGCTTGCCACCTGGTTTGGCAGCGGCCCGAGTAGGCTGGGCGGCCTTCCTGTGGCAGGCTCCACGCTGTTGCCCAGGTGGAGGCTGCTGCTGGGCCTTAGCGGGAGCAGGGGCAGCGGCAGGTGGGCGCCCTTGGCGACGAGCAGGCGGAGGATCTGCAGCCGCAGGATGTGTTTGATGGCCTCCATCTGCTTCTAGGCGGCAGAGAACTGCTAGGCAAAGCTCTCGACCGCGTCGCCGAACAGCCCAACCTGGGAAATGGGGAACCAATATTTATCGGTCTCCCTAATATCGGCCAGGTTGAGCCAGAGATGGCGTTCCTAAAGCACCATAGTGGACATCGCCTGACCAACTGCATGAGCGGTGACTTTCGTCGCCCAGAGAGCGAGGTCCATCATCGCCCGGAGCTCCCGGAGAAGCTCTTGGTCAGGTCTACCCTTGTGCATGTCCATGAGTGCCTGGGCCTGGTGCACCTGGAGCAACGCCATGGCATGCAGGGCAGACGCAGCCTGTCCACAGGCTCTGTAAGCTTTGCCCGTTAGAGTGGACGTAAATTATCCTAGACTCCTAGAAACCATCTCAAACACAGGAGCACAAAGGAGAGCTTCATGGTTATGCCGAGTCTAGTGTAAACTAGCATGAATCAATGTCATAAACTGCAAGTCACTGAAGTCCAATGGAGCTGCAGAATCACACAGACGCAGACACTCATGTGTCCACTAGAGGTCCTCCTGTCATGATGTTGTTGATGTGATGGTGCATATTATTACCAATGCAGGTAATGGTTACCGCCAATCTGTCAGCAACATGGGATGATGTCTGTGTCAATGAAACAGATTCTTAAAGAAACTGACAATTGAACATTTCTTCTTGAAGATTAATTTGTTTATTTGATCCCAGCAAGTGATTGTCCTCAAATAACTGAATATTAAAACATATTATGAGACGTGTTATAAGAAGTTTTTATAGTGTTTTAACTGGTTTTGAGAATGGCACACTTGGCATTGCCTGAGAATCTCAGGTGAGAGCGTGTCTGTAGCGTGTCTGCGTCATGTTTGATGAGAGTAATGAAAGGAAAGGTTGTGCATGAGAGTAGATGAGACCTTTTGATATAGTATATAGTACATACAATAATACATCCATACAGAGACATTTAATAACTCATCATATACTTTATAATTGCAGCTTGCGGCTATATTTTATTTACTTGTTTATTTTCAAATAGTGCCTCATTTATTTGTATAAAGTGGCTGGTAACAGCGGAGCTAAACCTTTTTCTTCATGTCCAACAGCGGTGAGTCCGTGAAGGACGATGGCTTCTGCTGATCAGCATTGTGACACACTAGATGAGCTGGAAGAAGACAAGAAAGGTAATGCAGGAAAGAATAACAGTAATGTTAAAGTTGTCATTTAGGAAATGTGATTAATCTCGGTCTCTGTTGCAGTGGAGATGAGCAGGAGCGCTCACACTGGAGTCTGTGTTGATCTGAATGCTCAGACGGGAGCGACTGTAAATGCTCCTGTACTCGCTGGAAACATCACATCAGTAATCTTCAACTACAACACTGCAGGAAACGGTACTGTCACTATAGCTGGGCTTCAGTGGTGTAATGTAACAAAGTAATAATACCTCGTTACAGTACTCAGTCGTTGAGTTCTCGTACTCTTCAGTCAAGTAAGATTGCTCTTCAGTCCCTCTCAGCCGTCGATGGTCTGCGTCTGCATGACTGTGGGAAGAATCGCCACATGAACAGAATCCCAAATCTTCAATCTTTATTGAGCAGTTTACACAATTTATACTTCCCATAGAAAAAAGTGACACCCCATCCCAGATGCTGCCCTTCAGAGGGTGCGCAAATATAAAACCATAGAAGGAATCATTTCACAGTTGGAAATAACAAATATGGAATATAACCTTGAACAAAGAAAAACAGGAACAAGCTGGCTAGAAATTAGAGGAAAATAAACATACAAGGAGTTGTTTTTCAACTCTCTATATTCTCTATGGTGACTGAACATAATGAAGTGAATGGTGACTTATATTAGGGCTGTATGAGGCCGCTAAATCTCACAGTTCTTTTATGGTCAAAGTGTTCATAGGCAGACATGCTTTAGCTTCAGTATTTTCTTTTGTGTATCTGTATATATATATATTTTTCTCTCTCCTCACAGAGCCACAGAAAATCCCAGAGACAGCAGAGAAACTCACAGAAGAGCGAGGTACAGTCTTAACAGTGTCGACCAACACCAATAGACATGAGCGCCAGGTTTTGTTCTGTTAGGCATCTGTTAGTGTTTATTTTCACCCACTGAACATGTTCATTAATATTAGAACAGAGGTTAACAATGAGGGGTGATGTACTGTATCACCAGAACTAACCGGACAGCACCACTGACCTGTTCAACAGCCACATACTCCAGTCAACCACCGGATGTGACTGGCAATGACCAGTAAACCTTACATACAAGAACTAGAGCATTTACTGCCAGATGTTCCTCGAACCCTGTCCTCTGTACTGAGTTTACCTTCCATGAGTGTAATATATTTATCAAGATGTAGTGAATTAAATGGAAGATCTGAGGCTTTGGGGCTGTAATATTTTCAACAGTATTTTAATTACAATATGTTGAATGAATTTTCAGATCATCAGATGATGCTGATGTGAAGGCTTTGTCATGTTTCTTTCTTAAATTGAAATATATTTTATTTACTTACACCAATCTTTTGTAACAGAGGATTTAATGATGAAAAAATTCTTGGAAACGCACAAAAACAACATGAAGAAGAAAGCAGAACGTATTTTTGAGTGCAAGAAAGAAAATGAAGCGTATCTCAAGGCTGTTTACACAGAACTGTTCATCACAGAGGGAGATATGAAAGATGTCAATCAGGAACATGAGATTCTGAAGATTGATGATGCTTTCAAGAACAAACAAACACAGAACAAACCAATCAAATGCAATAATATATTTAAATTATTAAGGGAAAACAATGAGGAAAAGATTGTGCTGACCAAAGGAGTCGCTGGCATCGGAAAAACTGTCTCTGTGCATAAATTCATCCTGGACTGGGCAGAAGAAACAGCCAATCAGGATATAGATTGTGTGTTCCTGCTTCCATTCCGAGAGATTAATTTAATGACAAATGAAGATTTCAGTCTCCATGAGCTTCTGCTGGAATTTTATCCTGAACTCGAGGACCTGGAGAAATCAAAGTTATATAAGAAATGCAAGCTAGCATTTATATTTGATGGACTTGATGAGAGTCGCCTGCCTTTGAATTTTAAAAGAAGAACATTGAACACTGCTGAGAAAAGATCATCTGTAGACGTGCTGTTCACAAGTCTGGTCAAAGGGAAGCTGCTTCCATCAGCTCTCATCTGGGTGACCTCACGACCAGCAGCAGCCAATCAGATCCCTCCTCAGTATGTGGGTTTGTTCACGGAGGTGCGAGGATTCACTGATCAACAGAAGGAGGAGTACTTCAGAAAGAGAATTAAAGATGAGACTCAGGCCTCCATAATCATCTCACACATTAAGACGTCTCGTAGTCTCTACATCATGTGCCACATTCCCGTGTTCTGCTGGATCACGGCCACAGTACTTCAGAATATTCTCACCAAGAACAATACAGATAACATCAGTACTACACTCACTGAAATGTACATGCACTTCCTGCTGATACAGATGAACATGAAGAGCCAGAAGTACGATGAACAAGAAGAAAGAGAATGTGCCAAGAACCTGCATTCAAACAGAGAATTGATATTGAAGTTAGCCAAGCTAGCATTTGAGCAGCTGAAGAAGGAAAACATTGTGTTCTATGAGGAAGATCTGGAAGCATGTGGTATTGATGTGAGTGAAGACACTGAGTTCACAGGAATGATCGCTGAGATCTTTAAGAAGGAAGATGGACTTCATGAAGAAAAGGTCTTCTGCTTTGTGCATCTGAGTGCTCAAGAGTTCCTCGCTGCAGTGCATGTGTTCCTCTGTTACCTGAACAAGAACATGCAGGAGCTTCAGTTTTTCTTTGATGAGCCCAAAGAAAATATCAGATTGCAGGAGCTACTAAAGAAGGCTGTTGATAAAGCCATGAAGAGTCAGAGAGGACATCTGGACCTGTTCCTGCGGTTTCTGATGGGAATTTCACTGGAATCCAGTCAAAACCTGCTCAAAGGCCTCTTCACACACACTGAAGACACCAGAGAGAACCTCACAAAAACAACTAAATACATTAAACAAGTACAGGACATGAATATCTCAGATGAAGCTTCAGTCAACCTATTCTACTGCTTACTTGAGCTCAAGGATCATTCATTATATGAGGAAATCAAGAGATACCTCAGTTCAGATGCACATCCAGGAAGAGAACTCTCATCTTCAATGTGTTCAGTGCTGACCTATGTACTGCTAATGTCAGAGAAGGTGCTGGACGAGTTCAACCCAAAGAGGTTCACATCATCACGAGCCGGCTACACAAAACTCCTTCCAGCTGTGAGATGCTGCAGAAAAGCCCTGTGAGTAATTTCACCTTTAATCAAAGGTTTTGCTAAATAATTGAATGTTTTCTGAATTGAATGTGTGCGTTTTCTCCAAGCACACAAGGCAGACAAGCCGGTTTCGGTTTTCACAAAAAGAACATGCATGAATTTGAAAAAGTGTGGGATGTGCTTGATGTTAAAGAGAGTTATTAAGCGCAATAAACCACAGGAAAGATCTCAAAACATTACTTGCACTGACTTACACAAAGCCGAAAAGCGTGCACAGAAAGACGCCTCTCAGACACCATGCAGTCCCGAAATCAGTTCTCTTTAGTGGCGTATTGTGCTCGAATGTTATATCCAAACGCAGAGTGAGATTAGATTTGCTGCGATAGTGTGTGTTACCAGTGTCACCGGTTACATCACTTACAGTAATAAAAATAATTTAGATCAGTTGGAGAACAGACACTACAATAAAAACTGAAAGCATCTGTTCAGTACAGCATGAGTCAGATTTCACCTCGCTTCACCCACTGCGCTTCACTCTTGACTGTCAAGACGATGGCGAAAGATTTGGTTTCAAAGCAAAATGCTAAATTTTGCAATATTTTGGGGATTTAAAAGGCTGTACCACACAGTGTGTCATTTCAGTGTCTGCAGTTAAGTGTGTGTATGAAAGGTTCTCAGATATAAACACATTTGATTTACTTAACCTATTAATGCACAATTTAATCCTAAAAATAATTTCAACATCATAGAAATAAATGTCAATTGTTACACACAAACCATCTAAAGCTTTTGTAGCATTATACACTATATCGTTCAAAAGTTTGGATTCAGTAAGAATTTGTTTTAAAGAAATTCACAGTTTTATTCAGCAAGAATGCATTAAATGTCAAAAGTGACAGTAATTTCAGATTAATGCTGTTTTTTAACTTTCTATTCGTCAAAGAATCCTGAAAAAAATGTACACAACTGTTTTCAACATGGGACAAACTAAACGCTCCTGTGGTGTCTGCCGTTGCTAAGCAATCATGAGCCGCGTTCTCCGTGATGATGAAGAAGTTTCAGAAGAGGATAAATGGATTTCCAACCCTTGCATTAGCTCTACTGCTAGATATATTTATGGAGATGAGCAATAAAAAAACCCGCCCTCTACAGCTCTGATCAGCTGTTTGTCCATCTTGGCTGAGCTTTCAATTTTGTTACGGAAAGTTGTTACAGCATTCTGAAAAGTTGAGATTTTTTCATGTAGGTGTAGGACTGTCTGGAAAAAAACGAACCGCATGAGCGTCACAACGGCGTTACTACATTTAAAATACATTTAAAATAACAAACTTGAGCGCGCAAAAGACGCAACATATGTGAACGACCCCTTAGTCAGTGGTTAGATCAGCGTAGCAGTCAATAAACGGGATAAGGGAGGTCACATACGGGACAAATCAATTATTTGTGTTTGTTTTATTTTATTGTGCCAATAAATCCACCTTCCTGCATTTGAGTCCTTGCTCCCATTTTTCCCTTCCGTTACGTGACACCTATACGTACATACAAGCTTACAAAGCTAGTTTTACTATGCATAACATCATCTGCACATCATTTCCATGCACATTCTCATCCACATTGTGAGACATTAGGAAAATATGAGATACAGACTATTGTCACAGAAGTCCACTGAAGGAAAGTTGATTTGAACCCATGTGCAGTTTTATTAAATACAATCCAAAGTGAAATACATGAACTTACCAACAGTAGAATAACACGAACAATACAAGTAGGGATGCCAACTGTCTCGTATAAGCCGGGACATCCCATATTTTCCTTTTCTGAAGATAGTAACCCTAAATACTAGACAAGAGACATTGGAAACATGCTGCCTATTTATACACACAAGACTAATGAACAAACAAGGGATACAAGATAAATCGGCAGCTGACTTTAAGCAGTACATTCCAGTTCGAAATGTTGTCCAACTTGAAACAGCGCTGACGCCATGTGACTGTGATGTATGGCATCAAAGTGCCACGAGATCGATTCAAGAGCAGCCGGCGGGTTCATTCTGCGCTGCTTCTCCAGAGCGGCTGCACAAGCTCTAATGACGACACAGCTGTTCCATGATTGGCCGGATTCACCGTGTGACAGCGATCACGTGTGTTTCATGTTTATTCTAAATCCTTCAGTTCCACTAATGCTCACTAATCAGTTTTTTATAATAGTAAAACCTATTTTCATGTAGTCGTGATGTTATATTGTGTCATGTTTATCAAAATAAAACATAAAGTATTACATGACAATGTCTCTGAAACATATGCGTATTATATAGCATTTATTTCACTTCAGCTGTGATAAAGTATGCAAATACAGCGCAGGATACACAAACAGACTAGATCACATGAAGGCAAGGGAAATCACATGACAAACATGACTGTGAATAAACTTCAAAATAAAAGACATGAAACATACACGTGACGCAAAACTAAAACCAACCGTGACAACAATGTGCCGTCACATTACATTGATCATTACACAATCATTCAGTATCCTTCTCTTATTTTACAAGAAATAAATACAAATTGTATAAAATTGTATATTTCAGAGAAAGTTTTCTGAGAAGAGTTATTCTCAATATTTTCCACTGGCCAAATAGTATTTTTAATAGCTTTAAACAAATCAAATTATTCCAGTTTAGCCTATAAGGTACACATATTTTAGGATGCTTAGCCTATACATTTTTAATGGTAACAAATAGGCCTTATATTTTGCTGTGTAAATAATTGTCTGACTCCGCACACGTCACTGACAACACATTTTAAAAATAAAACGTGCATATCTTACCATTTTCTTCAAACGCTATCCTTCAAATACAATGGTATTTTTTTTAAATATTGGGAATCAAATTTTATCATTAGGCTACTGTCTGTCTGTGCACAATATCAACAGCAGAGGTTGTACAGTACTGTGTCGTCTGACTTATTGAAACCGGCCAATGGACCGTTCGATCACAGAGCGAGTCCTACGCTGTCTGTCATCATACCAGCTTTGTTGCCAAGCTATCTGTGCGCATCACTGATCATTATTTGCGCAAAAATATTTTCTGCTATTTAGAACACAATTTAAAGCAGAATTATCATGCATCTCTAGTTAAAACATTGAGCACTTTTCCTGTGGCATGCTGTGTTTTAAAGGCAAATATTTCATTTAAATTTATATAAAACATTTTGTAACTTCTGGATAATGATTTCATGTAATTCCAGTGCTTAACTCCATTAATGAGTGTGGTATATTCAATCTAAATGTGAATATCAGATGTAAAACAGAGTTTAAATCATTCTGTTTACTTCATTACTTCGCTCACTCCAGTAAAAGAGTGTGTACACACGGTCTAGAGTGTCCGTACGGTGCGCACATATTTACACCTAGTTTATTTTTTATAAATCCTGATATGTGCATGGAAAATTGCGTACAGACATTTCTATGCCTTTTTTGTGTTTACGCAATATTTATATACATCAGGCCCCAGATTATAAACCCTACCTAATACTGTTTGTTCTGTTCTCTACACAGGCTATGTGGATGTAATCTCACTGCTCAGTCCTGTGAAAGTTTGTCTTCAGCTCTACAATCCTCAAACTCCTTCCTGAGAGAACTGGACCTGAGTAACAACGACCTGCAGGATTCTGGAGTGAAGCTGCTCTCTGATGGACTGAAGAGCTGTAAGCTGGAGATACTGAGGTTTGAGTTTCAAATACTTTCAATGTTTTTTCCATTAAGTTAATTACTTAAAATCACACTGCTGAATTTATTCAGTATGCAATTACTGTGTTTTTCTGGTTCAGATTTTCCATATGTAATCTCACTGCTCAGGCTTGTGAGAGTTTGTCATCAGTTTTACAATCCTCAAACTCCTTCCTGAGAGAACTGGACCTGAGTAACAATGAGCTGCAGGATTCTGGAGTGAAGCTGCTCTCTGATGGACTGAAGAGTCCAAACTGTCAGCTGGAGATACTGAGGTAAATGGTTTTCCTTAAAATAATTAACAAAGTGCTCAATCAATCAATCTCAATCTATTTGACACATTTTTCCAAACTCAGGTCACTGTTCTTCAAACAGTTAACACAGTTATCTGAACACTTTTGTAATTGTCCTAAATAGATTGTAAGTTTTCATTAATTTCATAAAATTACAAATAATGTGAATAATTTTCTCAAAACACTGTGCATAAAACTTTCAAATGTTTAACTATAAAAGGGAAAGTATACAAAGAGCAAGAAAAGAATAAGAATATGCGAGAGAATCAGAGTTACCCTAATTGATCTGTAAGAAATCTTAGCCTCTCCTTTCTATATTTATTAGTATTGTACTATGTTTGCTGATAGTGCACATTTGTAGTCCTCTTGAACAACTGCAATGTCCAAACATTTTTCAGAATTAAAGTTTGGGAACATTCAGTTTATTTCCAATGGAACAAGAGCATTGTTGACATGGTAGTCCAGAACAATTCAACATTCACAGTTTTTCCCATTCTTCCCATGATGCAGCAAGAATATATTCTGCAATGTAGATGAAATTCTCTTCCTGTTGAAAAGACACAGTATTTTCCAAAATATTTTGCAAAAGTGATTGACAGTTTTTAGTTTGGCCCGGCCAGAAGAAGGACGACATTTTAGTTCTATACAACTCTGTCAACTGAGCACTATAAAGTTGCCTTTATTGTGTGTGTGTGCGTTCAAGAGAAATGTGATTGTTTATATTTTATGCTTATATGATTCTAACATCTTGTTTCTTGTCTTTAGTGTGAGAATTTGAGGTTTAAGCTGCCATAATAACCAAAGTCTCGAGTCTAGAGCTAATTCAGCCGTCCATAGCGCACATTTAATACCGCATATTTTTGTATTGTTAGATTGTATTATTATGTTTAACCAGAATATAGTGTTATTGTACGTGAATAACTTTTTCAGACAGTATTCTTCGTTACGTTTATGACTGTTGTTTTTGCTTAAATGCACAGTAATGCATCATTAGATATGGCGCTCTGTCTAATCATCTGATTTAAATATTTACTGCTACTGATCTTATGTACAGTGTATTATTACAGTTGTAATTTTTAATGTATATTTCTTTATTTGTTTAGAAACTACACATGTGCCATATGTATATGAAAGCGTGCATAATAAACGCAGTGGAGCATCATTTGCACCGAACTCTTTCTTTGTGCGTTCTTACCGACGCCCCCTGGTGATCACAACTAAAACAACACATCCAGTACAGTCCTTTAAAACTAAATAACACTTCTAGATGTAATTGAAAGGCGTGATCAATAATTCAGTGATTACTGTACATGGGGTGTACATATATATATATATATATGTTGTTATGTATCGTCATCATTGTCCCGCGTTCTCATTGGTTTGCTGGCATATGGGGGATTTCATGCACAGGGAAAGCTGTCCATAAATAACTCCCCCAAGTCATCATTGAAACTATTTTTATAGTATTTCATTTTCTCCATAGGGAGATCATTTTTTTAAGAAAACTTGTAAACTGTTAATGCTATACTTCTCTAGTTGTACTCATTTATTTTAAATATTTTTACTTAATTGTTGTAGTATTGTTGTAGTTTTTACACTTTGGGTGCTAGATAAATCAATTAAATGCATTATTGTAATTATTATTATTACTGCTTTTGCTTGCATCTTTGTTGACAGTGTCTCTGTGCCTTGCATTGAGCTCACTGTCAGGGTTCTCCTCTGACAGTTCTGTCAATCTTGTCTTTGTTTCATGTCGCCATGTTTGTGTTGTGTGTCACCACATGGCTTTGTGTTATTTTGTGTTTGCCATGTGCCCCTCTTGTCCCGCCTCCTTGTTTCCAATTGACCTATCAGTAAGCCCCCCCCCCTTAGTTACTGTTGCTAACTCAGACAAACAAACGGAGTTGCTAACTGTTTTTCAATGACAGCTGTCATTCAGTGCGTTTACATGCACCCTCGTAATGCGATTATAATGGACTAAACTATAACGCTAAACTCTGTCAATGTAACGGAGGCCAGCTTGTAGTCGCTGTGCGAGTAAACCTCACTCCTCTGATCTCAAGAGATGCTCTAGTGACTGACGCTAGGGGTTGCAGCCTTTAGCCTCCTTGTTAGAGCGTCCGACTCTCATGCTGGCGGACCCAGGTTCGAATCCCACTTGGAGCAGGGCGGTTCGAACAGGAGGGGTTACATCAACACAATGTTCATCACTGCGCTGAATAATATCCAGTATGTCCAAAAATGTATTTTGAATTTGATAGGAGTAGATTAAAACAATGGCTGGTAACATGCATACTGTATGTATGACTGTGTGCTATAACCATACTTATTAGCAAATAATAAGAATTCTTATCGAGAAGCATTCAAGAGGGACTTAAATATGCCACCGGGGGTATATAAAAGATTTTAAAATAAATATGGTGGGTAACAAGATTAATTTGGAAGCGAGGGTTTACAGATCACAATGCAGAAGCCTAATTCAGATGACAACATCCAGGATCAACACTGTTCATGTATCGCAGGTTAAGATTAAATTAATGTACATTTAACCAGTTTAATATGGAGAGGACCTGAAATGTAGACCTTTATTTATGTGTTTTTTGTCCTAATGTTACACTGTACATGACATGAAGAACAGTTAGTTATTTAGGTTTGTACGTTAGCATGGACTCACTAACTTTAATTGTAACTTAATGAGAGTATGACACCCAGAAAATCCTCTCTGGATCCCTGGAATCAGTGTTACAGTACTTCAGGCACATCGTTTTACTATTTTTGTAGCAGAAACACCATCAAACCGATAAGAGCTTTGGATCTTCCAATGTTTCTCGATGGCTCTGAAACATAAAGATGTACGAGTTCCAGTTCCCGTGCAATTGATACTCAACTGCCATTGGCTCATCTGCGTTTGAGGGGAGGGGCTTACCGATAGGTCAATTACCACGCCCTCTTGTTTAGTCATTGATTGCTCCTCGTTTGTCTGAGTGTGTTCACCTGTTGTTCACCTCCTTGTTTTCAGCTCCCTTTATAATGTATGCTCTTTCGCTCATGTTTTGCCAGTTCGTTATACATTGTGCCACTGTGTGTTTTGTTGTGCTTTCCTGTGCTATAGTATATTAGATTTTGTGCAACCTTGTACTGATCTGTCTGCTGTGCTTGATAGTTTTAGTTCTTTATTCTAGTCTAGTCGTGTTGCCTTCTGTTCCTGAGTATCCTTGCTATTGTTTATTTTTCCCATGTTAGCTTTTCTAGTTTGCTTTATCTAGAGTTCTCAGTTTTATTTAGTATATAGCTCTTCCCTTATTTTCTATTTAGTGGTTTGCTCTTTGCCTTTTCTTTTACTAGATCCTTTAGTTGTTTACTAGTATTTGTTTTCTGTTTCTCTTTATTAACTTTCCTAGTTTAGTTGTGGTATCTCTTTTGTTTTTCCTAATACAGCCTACCTGTCTTAGTGCTTCG
This sequence comes from Rhinogobio ventralis, assembly GCA_039654625.1. NCBI lineage: Eukaryota > Metazoa > Chordata > Actinopteri > Cypriniformes > Gobionidae > Rhinogobio > Rhinogobio ventralis. Next base: position 34,728,328 of record CM077207.1, on the reverse strand, counting down.
TACCTGCCTGCTGTGTGGACTGTTATTACCTCCTCTTCCTCAATCCTTTGACGTGTCTGCTGTTTTGTCAATAAACCCGTTAACACTCTTTCTGCATTTGAGTCCGCTCTCAGAGATCCTAACACGCTGTTCTGTTTTTCTCTTTTTTCATTTTAATATATCTTGCACAGTCCTGTTTTCTTTTTCTGCAAATACTCTGCTCTGTGTTCATCTGTAAAGTCGCTGCTTCAAAAAAACTGCACTCAGTTTGGCCATACTTGACTAATATGGAATTAGATTTGTGCCAAATGTTTTGAACGTAACTTTTCAATAAACTAGATTAAAACAATAAAAATAGGAAATAACCATTAAATAAAAAACTCTGAAAATGGAAAATATAAATATCTGTGCCTTTCTGACACAAATCCCGCTTGTGGGCAGGGAAAGCAGCAAATGATTCTCATTGCCTAGTGAGTTTTTGATTGACAGCTTCTTGACCTGGAAGTGAAGATTTTAGTGTTGTGTTTACAAGTGTGAGTGTGAGAATCTGCAAGTGGCTTCCTATATTATTTTAGTAACAAAGTTAGACTTTTTTTTTTTAAATGTTATTTTTATATTCTTTCTATCAACATAAGATTTCAGGAGCAGTATTGCACCACTGTTGTCTGTGTGAGATTAAATACCTTATTTACTTATTTACCTTATTTACCAGTTTCAAATCCTGGTGTCTAGCGACAATTCTTTGTTCCTGTTCTTAAGTATATTTCTACTTTACTGGAGTATAAATGTTTCTGTTGACTTCACTTTTGTTACTTTTGTGAGTGAACCTACAGAAAATAACAGCTACCACCCAAAGGGATGTGTTAGTGACATCTGACTTCCAAACTTATGTGATGTGGACTGTGTGTTTGTAGGTTGTCTGGCTGTATGGTGACAGAGAAAGGCTGTCGTTATGTGTCTTCAGCTCTGAGTTCAAACCCATCACACCTTAGAGAGCTGGATCTAAGCTACAATCACCCAGGAGATTCAGGAGTGAAGCTGCTCTCTGATACACTCAACCATCCAAACTCCAGACTGGACAAACTCAAGTATGTGAAGCATGAAGAGTATATAAGTGAATAAGTTCTACTATGTTGTAGTACACTTCCATAACTTACTGAAATCTAATTAACATTTATGCAGTATATAATAATAATATAAATAAATGAGAAAAGTGCATAGCTGTAAAATTCTCGTTTTTACTTGTATTTTTTTAAATATGTTAGTTTCCATATGCAGTTAAATCCGACCACTCCCCAGGCTAGAACCAACTATTCCAACTTTCTCCACTATACTTCCAGCTGCGGCTAGTCTGTATGAGCCCCACTAAAATATTTATCCAAACATAGACCTCTATATACACTGAATGAATAATAATTTATAAAACTGTTCAGCGTTCTGCAACAAAAAGACAACAATCTTCCTTCTCTGCTCACTTCAGTTCCCATTAATGAATCCCACTGCTCTTTGTCTGCGGCCCATTCCTACCAGACACAAGGAATTAAATGACTACCTCTCCATCAGAGCTCAGTCTCTCAGGTTGATGGTTGTCCCATGCCTTTGACACAGCATATGTTCGATCGGATCTACATCAAATTAAATAAACACACCAAACACTAGTATCACAGAGTCTGGACCGCTTCTCCCTACTATTTTTGCATCTTCCTGCTTGCCAAGCCCTGCAGGGCTTGTTTTCATCTGGATGCAGTGAGAGCTCTCCATTTTCAGATGTGTGAGCTACCACTCCTGAGGTGGGCTGTTCCATTCAAATCGCAATGTGGGCTCCCCCTTCCAGATACTGTGCAGGCTCTCCCGTTCGACTTGCAGAGTGAGTATCCTGTTAATGCATATCAGGGCTCTCTCCTTCGAAATGCAGCGGGAGCTCTCCCGGTTGAATCAGTGTGAGCTTCCGTTCTTAACCATGGAGGCTCTCCTGTTTGGATTGCAGTGTGGGCCCTCCTATCTGAACAAGCGGACTGGAGGTACCAAGGATTGTAAATCCCTCGGACGCAGCGGACCTTCATGTCCGTACGGGACCTAAACCCCTGCATCGGAAAGACGGTAACTCTGCGTTTATCTATATACCGTATGCTCCTTTCTGTGGTAGGGAGTTTCACTCTGGAGTGAGCCCCAATTTGTTCACACAGCAGCAACAATTGCAGTAATACTACAATAATACTGCCGCAGCAGAAACCCGCTCATAACGTCACATGGTGGACGAAGTAAGGAGAAGCGTTACAGCCCAGCTCCTGCTGGGGGCCCGTTAAATATCACTGCCGCAGCTGTGTTCATTTAAAAATCATTCGATTCATTCATGCATTTTCAAAGGTTTGTTTTTTATATCAGCTTAGGTTGGGCTGAACTCTCTGTCCAGTCTCTCTCAATGTCAACCCATGGGTACTCAGTACAGGTCTACCAAGTTCTACGCGAATCGCATCTGATAAATTTGGTCCCAGTCTTCTTTGTCCACGCCATACTGCAGGTCTACCTCTTTCTACCCCCCCCCCCCCCCCCCCCCACACCCTCTTCACTGTATCCCCCAGAGTTAGATAAGGCCATACATACCATTTTCATCTCTAAGCTAGGCTAATCCCAAAAAGTTGGCGTGTTCCTTTAAACTTTACAGTGTGTATGAGTGTGTGTTAGACGTGTGTGTGTTTGTGAGTGTGTGTTAGTGTGTTTGTGAGTGTGTTAGTGTGTTTGTGTGAGCATGTGAGTGAATGTGAGTGTGTGTGTAGTGAGTGAACGTGTTTGTTTGTTTACTGATTAAATGTGTATTTACTGACACTGTCTATGTTTGTCTATAGTGTGGATCATGGAGGAAAGTTCAGGAATACAGCAGGACTGCACAAATGTATGTCTACACACACAAAACACACACACATTTATGTATTTTTATATATACAGGTGCTGGTCATATAATTAGAATATCATGAAAAAGTTGATTTATTTCACTAATTCCATTCAAAAAGTGAAACTTGTATATTATATTCATTCATTACACACAGACTGATATATTTCAAATGTTTATTTCTTTTAATTTTGATGATTATAACTGACAACTAAGGAAAATCCCAAATTCAGTATCTCAGAAAATTTGAATATTACTTAAGACCAATACAAAGAAAGGATTTTTAGAAATTTTGGCCAACTGAAAAGTATGAACATGAAAAGTATGAGCATGTACAGCACTCAATACTTAGTTGGGGCTCCTTTTGCCTGAATTACTGCAGCAATGCGGTGTGCAGGTGCCAAGTCCTGTTGGAAAATGAAATCTGCATCTCCATAAAGCTGGTCAGCAGCAGGAAGCATGAAGTGCTCTGAGTTGACCTTGGACCTCAGAAAACACAGTGGACCAACACCAGCAGATGACATGGCACCCCAAACCATCACTGACTGTAGAAACTTTACACTGGACCTCAAGCAACGTGGATTGTGTGCCTCTCCTCTCTTCCTCCAGACTCTGGGACCCTGATTTCCAAAGGAAATGCTAAATTTACTTTCATCAGAGAGCATAACTTTGGACCACTCAGCAGCAGTCCAATCCTTTTTGTCTTTAGCCCAGGCGAGACGCTTCTGACGCTGTCTGTTGCTCAAGAGTGGCTTGACACAAGGAATGCGACAGCTGAAACCCATGTCTTGCATACGTCTGTGCATAGTGGTTCTTGAAGCACTGACTCCAGCTGCAGTCCACTCTTTGTGAATCTCCCCCACATTTTTGAATGGGTTTTGTTTCACAATCCTCTCCAGGGTGTGGTTATCCCTTTTGCTTGTACACTTTTTTCTACCACATCTTTTCCTTCCCTTCGCCTCTCTATTAATGTGCTTGGACACAGAGCTCTGTGAACAGCCAGCCTCTTTTGCAATGACCTTTTGTGTCTTGCCCTCCTTATGCAAGGTGTCAATGGTCGTCTATTGGACAACTGTCAAGTCAGCAGTCTTCCCCATGATTGTGTAGCCTACAGAACTAGACTGAGAGACCATTTAAAGGCCTTTGCAGGTGTTTTGAGTTAATTAGCTGATTAGAGTGTGGCACCAGGTGTCTTCAATATTGAACCTTTTCACAATATTCAAATTTTCTGAGATACTGAATTTGGGATTTTCCTTAGTTGTCAGTTATAATCATCAAAATTAAAAAAAAATAAACATTTGAAACATATCAGTCCGTGTGTAATTAATGAATATAATATACAAGTTTCACTTTTTGAATGGAATTAGTTTTCAACTTTATTGTCATTACACAAGTACAGGTACGAGGCAACGAAATGCAGTTTGGGTCTAACCAGAAGTGCAATAGCAGCAAGTGCAGGACATGAATATGTACTGAATAAATATAAAGATGGCTATTACTATAAATAGAATTTACAGATAGATATGTACAGAATATAATATACAGATGGATGTTGCTATAAACAGTTTGCAGATAGATATATACTGAACAGAATTTACAGATAGATATGTACTGAATATATATATACAGATGGCTATTATTGTAAACAGAATTTACAGATAGATAGATATATACTGAATGTAATATACGGATGGATATTACTATAAACAGAATTTACAGGGTAGATATGTACTGAATATATATACAGATGGATATTACTATAAACAGAATTTACAGGGTAGATATGTACTGAATATATATACAGATGGCTATTACTATAAGCAGAATTTACAGATAGATGTATATAATGATATGTTAGCTAAGATGGGCAGTATAGCAATGAACGATATAGTGCAAATGAGCATATTCTAGTTAGGTAGTAGTGCAAGATGCATATATGAACAGGTGTTACTGTAGTAACAGTCGATAGTGCAAATGAGCATATTCCAGTTAGGTAAGTAGTGCAAGATGCATATATGTACAGGGGTTACTGTAATAAACAGTCGATAGTGCAAATGAGCATCCAGTAGTGCAAATAACAAGTGAAGGCAGATGTGAGGGGGAGAGGAGGGTTATCAGTATATAGGGGGAGTGGGATCAACGAGGGTTAGAGTTCAATATGGAGACAGTTCTGGGAAAAAAACTGTTCTTAAGTCTGCTGGTCCTGGTCCGGAGGCACCTGAAACGCCTACCAGAGGGCAGGAGAGAAAACAGTTTGTGGGCTGGGTGAGAGGAGTCCTTAAGGATGCTGCGAGCTCGATGCAGACAGCGTTTCCTCTGGATGTGGTCGATGGCAGGTAGTGGAGTCCCTGTGATGCGCTGGGCGGTTTTCACCACCCGCTGTAGTGCCTTGCGCTCTGCAGCAGAGCAGCTCCCATACCATACTGTAACACAGTTGGTCAGGATGCTTTCTATTGCGCAGCGATAGAAGTTCACCAGTATAGCCGAGGATAGCTGATTCTTCCTCAGTGTCCTCAGGAAGAAAAGACGCTGGTGAGCCTTCTTGACCAGGCTGGAGGTGTTGGTTGTCCAGGACATGTCCGCCGAGATGTGGATCCCCAGGAACTTGAAACTGGAGACACGCTCAACAGCCGTTCCATTGATGTGGATGGTGTCGTGTGTGCCTCTTGCCTCTTTCCTGAAGTCCCTGATGAGTTCTTTTGTTTTGGTGGTGTTGAGGAGCAGATTATTTTCAGTGCACCATGTGGCCAGGTGCTGGATCTCCTCCCTATAGGCGGTCTCATCGTTGTTGCTGATGAGTCCAATCACCGTAGTGTCGTCCGCAAACTTGATGATGGAATTAGATCCATACACAGGCTTGCAATCGGAGGTGAAGAGGGAGTAGAGAAATGGGCTTAGCACACAGCCCTGTGGTACGCCAGTATTGAGTGTGGTGGAGGTGGAGTAGGTGGAGCCTGATCGAACATTCTGGGGTCTGTTGGTCAGGAAGTCCAATATCCAGTTGCACATTGAGGTGTTGATGCCCAGGTCTCCAAGTTTGGCTATTAACTTGGTTGGGATGACAGTGTTGAATGCTGAGCTGAAGTCAACAAACAGCATACGTGCATACGTGTTCTTATTGTCCAGATGTGTAAGCACAGAGTGCAGTGCCAAGGAGACTGCATCCTCTGTGCTCCTATTGCTACGGTAGGCAAACTGGTGTGAGTCCAATGTGGATGGTAGAGAGTCTTTTAGATGTGCCAAGACCAACCGCTCAAAGCACTTCATAACGATGGGTGTGAGTGCTACAGGGCGGTAGTCGTTAAGGCACCTCGGGCTAGAGTGTTTTGGTACTGGCACAATGGAAGTGCATTTAAAGCATGTTGGTATGGTTTCTTGGGCAAGAGACAACTTGAAAATGTCTGTAAAAACCCCAGCGAGCTGTTCTGCACATGCCCTGAGTACTCGTCCAGGGATGTTGTCTGGTCCAGCAGCCTTGTGCGGGCTGATTCGACCCAGTGCATTGCAGACGTCTGTGGAGGAGAGTGTGATTGGCGGGTGGTCAGCAGAGGGTTTGGCCTTGGTGGCAGTTTCTCTGTTGTCTCTTTCAAAGCGAGCATAAAAGTAATTTAGCTCGTTCAGGAAGTTGATGTCAGTGGCTGCGGGGGTGGAGTGGGTGGGTTTGTAGTCACTGATGGCCTGAATGCCCTGCCACATGCGTCGAGGGTCAAAGTTGGAAAAGTGTCCCTCTATCTTTAGCTTGTAGCAGTGCTTGGCCTCTTTGATGCCCCTCTTCAGGTTTGCTCTGGATGTGCTGTAGGCTTGTGCATCTCCTGATCTGAAGGCAGCATTGCGTGTCTTCAACAGGAGTCGTACTTCCCTGTTCATCCATGGCTTCTGATTAGGGTATGTGGTGATCTGCTTCTGGGTTGTAACACTGTCAGTGGTGGTATTGATATAATCCAGTACAGAGGAGGTGTAGCAGTCAATGTCTGTGTGAGAGCCACTGGTGGCTTGGGAAGCAAACATACTCCAGTCTGTGTGTAGAAACCTTTCCTGGAGTATGAGATCTGCCCCCTCAGGCCACACCTTGATGGTCTTCACTGATGGCTTCACACGGTTGATGAGGGGTGCATATTTGGGGGTGAGGAACAAAGAAAGGTGATTTGACTGTCCCAGGTGGGGGAGGGGTGTCGCAACGTAAGCTCCAGCCATGTTTGTGTAAACATGGTCTAAAGTTTTGTTTCCTCTGGTGTGACAGGAAACATGCTGGTGAAATTTCGGTAGCACTGACTTTAAGTTTGAATGATTAAAATCACCAGCAACAATAAACGCAGCTTCTGGGTGAACAGTCTGTTGTTTACTGATGGCTGCGTGAAGTTCTTTCATAGCAAGCTTAGCATCAGCATCCGGGGGAATATAGGCTGCAGTTATAATGGTGGAAGTGAACTCCCGCGGTAGATAAAACGGTCTACATTTAACCATGAGAAACTCAAGGTTAGCTGAACAATGTCTCCCAACAATAGCAGAGTTTGTGCACCAAGCTTTGTTAATGTAAATGCACAATCCACCACCTCTGGTCTTACCGGAGCCATCTAATGTTCTATCTGCCCGGAGTGTGTGGCGTCCCGCTAGCTCAATAGCGTTGTCCGGTATTCCGCTGTTTAACCATGTTTCCGTGAATATTAAGACGTTACAGTTCAAAAGTCTCTTGCTGTGTGTGATACTGAGTCGAATCTCCTCCATTTTGTTCACCAGCGACCGTACATTGGCAAGGAAAATGCTGGGTAAAGAGAGCCGGTGTGGTGTTAGCTTTAGCTTAGCTCTTAGTCCTCCGCGCTTCCCCCGCCTTTGTTTACGATCTCGACGCCGCCTGCGAGCACTTCCGCCTGGACGGGTAGAGTGCATAGCATCGGGTGTTCTGGTGATCTCAGGAAGGAGTCGAAGGTTGTCCATAAAACTGTCGGAAATTCGCAAACCAATATCCAAAAGCTCACATCGGGTGTACGATGTAAAGGCACAACTGTTCTGAATGAACAGACCCGAAATGAGCAAGAAATATACCGCAACATTGCAGAATCTGGAGAGACCCTGAGCCTCGCGATGTACTCGCGCCGCCATCATGGATCATAATGATATATATATGTATATATATATATATACTGATCAGGCATAGCAGTATGGACACCCTGACTGGTCAGCGGCTATGCAGCCCCATACGCAACAAACTGATGCACTGTGTATTCTGACACCTTTCTATCAGAACCAGCATTAACTTCTGGAGCAATTTGAGCTCCAGTAGCTCGTCAAGTCAAGTCAACTTTATTTATATAGCGCTTTTTACAATGCAGATTGTCTCAAAGCAGCTTCACAGTGTTAAACAGGAAAATAATGAACAGAATTTGATTCGGCTGTACAGCCGCTCTGGAGAAAACGGTGATGTCATCAGCTCATTTCAACTATCATATATATTCAAGTAATGTAGTTGATATAATTTAGTTTAGTAATTAAATTTATTTGGATATTTATTTGAAAATTTTGTGTCCCCAACTGAGCAAGCCAGAGGCGACAGTGGCAAGGAACCAAAACTCCATCAGGTGTCCTAATGGAGAAAAATAAACCTTGGGAGAAACCAGGCTCAGTCGGGGAGCCAGTTCTCCTCTGGCCAGTTAACAAGTAGAAGTAATATTAGATCGGATTATTCGAAAGATCGGAGGCATCACGCCGGGTTTATTGAGGATGGCGTGTCGATTAAACAATTATTAAATAGGAATATTCAAAATATCGGAGTCATCACGCCGGAGATGGATCCATTGAGGATGCCATGTCGACGAGCAATTTCAGAGGGTAGACTCGTCTGTTTGATCGGACCTTGGCCGCCCATGACCCTGTCTCCGGTTCTCCACTGTTCCTTCCTTGGAGCACTTTTGATAGACCACTGCAGACCGGGAACACCCCACAAGAGCTGCAGTTTTGGAGATGCTCTGACCCTGTCATCTAGCCATCACAATTTGGCCCTTGTCAAACTCGCTCAAATCCTTACACTTGCCCATTTCTCCTGCTTCTAACACATCAACTTTGAGGACAAAATGTTCACTTGCTGCCTAATATATCCCACCCACTAACAGGAGCCGTGATGAAGAGATCATCAGTGTTATTCACTTCACCTGTCAGTGGTCATAATGTTATGCCTGATCGGTGTGTATATATACAGTTGCAAGAAAAAGTATGTGAACTGCTTACAGAATCTGTGAAAATGTGAATAATTTTAACTAAATAAGAGAGATCATACAAAATGCATGTTATTTTTTATTTAGTGCTGTCCTGAATAAGATATTTTACATAAAGCAATTTTTTACATAGTCCACAAGACAAAAAAATAGCTGAATTTATTAAAATGACCCCATTCAAAAGTTTATGAACTATTGATTCTCAATACTGTGTGTCATTCCCTGGATGATCCACGGCTGTTTTTTTGTTTTGTGATGGTTGAGTCCCTTGTTTGTCCTGAGCCATTAAACTGCCCAACGTTCTTCAGAAAAATCCTCCAGGTCCTGCAAACTCTTAAGTTTTCCAGCATGTTTTGCATATTTGAACCCTCTCCAGCAGTGACTGTATGATTTTGAGATCCACCTTTTCACATTGAGGACGATTGAGGGACTCAAACACAACTATTAAAAAAGGTTCAAACATTCACTGACGCTCCAGAAAGAAACACGATGTATTAAGAGTCGGGGGGTGAAAACTTATTGAATTTGAAGATCAAGGTAAATTGTACTTAATTTGTCTTCCGGGAAACATGTAAGGGCAGTACTAAATGAAAAATACTGATATTTAAACAAAATAAGAAAAATTTGGACATCTTCATCCTGTTCAAAAGTTTTCACCCCCCAGCTCTTAATGTGTCAGGTTTCTTTCTGGAGCATTGGAAAAGTTTTTTTTTTCTTTCTGAAAATTAAAAATGGCAGAATATTTTTCTTGACGGAAATCGAATCGTCTTGAGCCAAAACGTTTTTTTTTTTTACTTTCTAGCCCTGAGCAAAGCGTGCTCTTCACTTTGAAACACAGACTATATACTTAAAAGGCAACTTTTAAAGGGCACCTATTATGCAAAATTCACTTTTATAAGGTGTTTGAACACTGATTTGGTCCGTAGTGTGTGAGCACAACCAGCCTATAATGGTAAAACCACTCACTTGTTTTTTTTATAATTCTCATAAATCAAAAGCAGTCTCTTTAAACGAGCTGATTCAGATTCTCATTATTGGAATCGAAATTATGAATCGATAAGCAAAATCGGAATCGTTAAAATTAAAACCTTACTCATTCTCCTACAGCACAACTCTCTCTTACCTCGTCTAGACCCACAGTAAGAGCAGCTCAATCATCACTGTCTGAGGACAGCTGGGTCTTACGGCTTATCTGAAATTATGAAATAAAACATTACATACAGAAACACTTCACCTAAGGGTCATAAAAACATTCCTAATATATGAAGTCTATCAAAGGGATCAAAGGGATGTAGAGTCAGGGTCCCTCATACACAGTTACTGACCAATAAAGATGTGCACATTTGAGATAATATACACATGATAATATACAAGTAAGATTTCAACTGTTTCATTTCAAATCAATATTTAAATGTTACCCAAGGTAATGTTCATATGCATTATACACTCACCTAAAGGATTATTAGGAACACCATACTAATACTGTGTTTGACCCCCTTTCGCCTTCAGAACTGCCTTAATTCTACGTGGCATTGATTCAACAAGGTGCTGAAAGCATTCTTTAGAAATGTTGGCCCATATTGATAGGATAGCATCTTGCAGTTGATGGAGATTTGTGGGATGCACATCCAGGGCACAAAGCTCCCGTTCCACCACATCCCAAAGATGCTCTATTGGATTGAGATCTGGTGACTGTGGGGGCCATTTTAGTACAGTGAACTCATTGTCATGTTCAAGAAACCAATTTGAAATGATTCGAGCTTTGTGACATGGTGCATTATCCTGCTGGAAGTAGCCATCAGAGGATGGGTACATGGTGGTCATAAAGGGATGGACATGGTCAGAAACAATGCTCAGGTAGGCCGTGGCATTTAAACGATGCCCAATTGGCACTAAGGGGCCTAAAGTGTGTCAAGAAAACATCCCCCACACCATTACACCACCACCACTAGCCTGCACAGTGGTAACAAGGCATGATGGATCCATGTTCTCATTCTGTTTACGCCAAATTCTGACTCTACCATCTGAATGTCTCAACAGAAATCGAGACTCATCAGACCAGGCAACATTTTTCCAGTCTTCAAATGTCCAATTTTGGTGAGCTCGTGCAAATTGTAGCCTCTTTTTCCTATTTGTAGTGGAGATGAGTGGTACCCGGTGGGGTCTTCTGCTGTTGTAGCCCATCCGCCTCAAGGTTGTGCGTGTTGTGGCTTCACAAATGCTTTGCTGCATACCTCGGTTGTAACGAGTGGTTATTTCAGTCAAAGTTGCTCTTCTATCAGCTTGAATCAGTCGGCCCATTCTCCTCTGACCTCTAGCATCAACAAGGCATTTTCGCCCACAGGACTGCCGCATACTGGATGTTTTTCCCTTTTCACACCATTCTTTGTAAACTCTAGAAATGGTTGTGCGTGAAAATCCCAGTAACTGAGCAGATTGTGAAATACTCAGACCGGCCTGTCTGGCACCAACAACCATGCCACGCTCAAAATTGCTTAAATCACCTTTCTTTCCCATTCTGACATTCAGTTTGGAGTTCAGGAGATTGTCTTGACCAGGACCACACCCCTAAATGCGTTGAAGCAACTGCCATGTGATTGGTTGATTAGATAATTGCATTAATGAGAAATTGAACAGGTGTTCCTAATAATCCTTTAGGTGAGTGTATTATGTGCGTGTTCATTGCAGTATGTCAGGTTGTGTGTAGCTTTTGCTGTATCTTGTTTTGGTCTCAACTGATTCTTTTCAGTTATTATCTGAAACAAGAAGTTGTGAATAGATCAAATAAGTGCAAAAAAGTAACAAAATACAATGTGACAAATTACTCATTATTATTGTAGCAATAATCGAAAGTCAATTTTAGGTGAGTGGGGCTACTTTTTACCTACTACTATTATGATTATATTTAATCTAACAAGTACAAGTATGAGTTTTCAATATTGGCATGAGCTATGGATTATGGGTTCCCTTTCAGTCAGTACACTACGAGTTACGTCAGTTACTGACGAAATGGGGGTTTCGCTTAGAAGCCAATCGCCTTTGAGCTCTACAAAACGAGCCAATGGCATGAAGATGCCATGGGTCTGCGGAATTTGCATGCCGCAACCCCGCCCCACAGCATGGGTATAATGGGCGTTGCGTGGCAATCTCGCACTATGTTTCTGCTTCAGAGCCGAGTTTGACTGCCTGAGCGTTTTTCCTCTTCAAGACGAGTATCTCTCCAGAGTGTTGGTGTTACGGCGCGTTCCAGCGAGTTCCGCATTCCTGTCTGATCTGTGCAATGATTTAGCACAGCGTGCATGATCGCTGTTTGGCGTGCTTGGGCCTCGTACACGCTGAGCACGCATTCATGGATGAGTCATGTTCCCACTGCGGGAACGTGGCCATCGCAGTGTTGCGGTCAAGACTCAGTGATCTCCGTAGTGGAGGGAGAGTCCCCTCTACCACACCCCAATCTATTTCCTCCACGAGAGGGAATACTTTGGCTGGTGGTCAGGGTGATCTGAGGGTGATGGTGTGGAACAACCCGACGAATCCTCCTCGGGCCACACCCCCCTCTAGCACACTGCAACCTGTGGTGTTGCCTGATGAGGGCGCGGGGGCTTCCCGTTCGGGGCCCTGCGTTTCATTTGGCGCACCGGCGGAGGACTCCATGTCGATCGCCGCATCACAAGGTGGGCTGGATTCCTCCGGAGATGGCGATTCGGCTGTGTTGCCTCCTTCGGGAGTCCCAGCATTGCCCGAGTCCGATCCGGAGCTCAAAGCCATGCTTTCCCGGGCGGCCGAGGCTCTTGGGCTTGTGTGGAACCCTCCGCCATGTCCCGAGCACTCTCGGTTGGATGATTGGTATCTGGGGGCGGCCCGTGCCGAAGGCGCCCGTCAGCCCCCAGTGCCCTTCTTCCCGGAAGTGCATGAAGAGGTGTCGAAATCGTGGAAGTCTCCCTTGACTTTTCGCGATCGCTCGGCAACTACTTCCGCCTTCACTGCCCTCGATGGCAGCGCGGTGAAAGGGTACACTGGGGTTCCCCCTGTTGAGCGCTCTGTTGCGATGCAACTGTGTCCGCAGAGCGCTGCAACATGGCGTGGTGGGTGACCCAAAGCACCCGTCCAAAGCTTGTAGGTTTATGTCTACTTTGGTGGCGAAGACCTACAGAGCTGCGGGCCAGGCCGAGTCTGCCCTGCATGCTATGGCCACCCTACAGGTCTACCAGGCCAAGGTGCTCAGAGACATGCACGAGGGCAATGCTGACCCCGCTTTAATGCAGGAGTTGCGGGCGGCCACCGACCTTGCTCTACGAGCGACGAAGGTGACCGCTCGCTCTCTCGGTCAGGTGATGTCCACTTCGGTGGTCCAGGAGCGACACTTATGGCTCAACCTGGCTGATATGCGAGAATCTGAGCGAACCCGTTTCCTCAATTCTCCCATTTCCCAGGCGGTTCAGGACTTCGCCCAACAGTTCTCAACCGCTCAGAAACAGACTGAGGCGATTAAACATATTCTGCCCCGGCGGCCAGCTGCTGCCTCCACCCAGCCGCCAGCTCAGAAGCCTGACAACAGATGCCTCTGCCTCGGGCTGGGGCGCCATGTGCAATGGACATGCTGCCGCGGGCTCCTGGAAAGAATCCCAGCGCCTTTGGCATGTCAATTGCCTCGAGTTGCTGGCCGTACGTCTTGCCCTGCACCGCTTCCGAGCCCTGCTCAAGGACAAGCATGTACTGGTCCGGTCAGACAGCACGGCGACAGTAGCGTACATCAACCGACAAGGTGGTCTACGCTCCCGCCGGATGTCGCAACTCGCCCGCCATCTCCTTCTATGGAGTCAAAAGCATCTGAGGTCGCTTTGTGCCGTTCACATCCCAGGAGACCTGAATCGTGCAGCCGACGAGCTGTCACGCTTTCAGCCGTTTCCAGGGGAATGGAGACTCCCCAGACGGTTCAGCTGATTTGGGAACAGTTCGGTGACGCACAGATAGATCTGTTTGCCTCCCACAACTCTTCCCATTGCCGCTGGTACTACTCCCTGACCGAGGGGACCCTCAGCACGGACGCACTAGCGCACAGCTGGCCGCAGGGCCCACGCAAGTATGCGTTTCCCCCAGTGAGCCTTCTCGCACAGGTTCTGTGCAAGATCAGGGAGGTCAGGGAGCAGGTCCTTTTGGTCGCCCCATACTGGCCCGGCCGGACCTGGTTCTCAGAATTTGTACTCCTTGCGACAGCCCCTCCCTGGTCGATCCCTCTGAGAAAGGACCTCCTGACTCAGAGACGGGGCACCATATGGCACCCACGTCCCGACCTTTGGAACCTCCACATGTGGAACCTGGACGGGACGTGGTAGGTTTGAGTACCCTGCCACCTCAAGTGGCGGCGACCATCACTTCCGCTAGGGCCTTGTCCACGAGACAGGCCTATGCGTTGAAGTGGAACCTCTTCGTCACCTGGTGCTCCTCCCGCCGAGAGGACCCCAGGAAATGCCCGATCGGGTCTGTGCTCTCCTTCCTCCAGGAAGGGTTGGAGCGAAGGCTGTCTCCCTCCACCCTGAAGGTCTATGTGGCCGCTATTTCGGCCCACCATGACCTGGTGGACTCTAAAACGGTTGGACAGCACGACCTGGTCAGCAGGTTCCTTAGGGGTGCGAGGAGACTAAATCCTCCTCGCCCGCCTCAAGTACCCTCTTGGGATCTGGCAGTGGTTTTATCTGCCCTGCAGAAAGCTCCCTTTGAGCCACTGCAGTCTGTGGAGCTGAAGTTCCTTTCACTGAAAGTGCCGCTCTTGACTGCTCTGGCCTCCATCAAGAGGGTAGGGGACCTGCAGGCATTTTTGGTTGACGAAGCGTGCCTGGAATTCGGGCCGGCTAATTCTCATGTGATCCTGAGACCCCGGCCTGGATATGTGCCCAGGGTTCCCACCACTTCCTTCAGGGACCAGGTGGTGAACCTGCAAGCGCTGCCCGTGGAGGAGGCAGACCCAGCCGTGGCACTGCTCTGTCCAGTACGCGCCCTTCGCGCTTACGTAGACAGGACGCAGTGTTTCAGGACCTCAGACCAGCTCTTTGTCTGTTATGGAGGGCAGCAGAAAGAGAAGGCTCTCTCCAAGCAGAGGTTGTCCCACTGGATAGTGGATGCCATTGTCCTGGCATATCAGGCCCAGGGCATGCCATTCCCCCTTGGGGTAAGAGCACACTCCACTAGGAGTGTTGCTTCCTCTTGGGCTTTAGCGCATGGCGCCTCGCTGACAGACATTTGTAGAGCTGCAGGCTGGGCGACACCCAACACATTCGCAAGATTTTATAATCTCCGCGTGGAGCCCGTGTCCTCTCGTGTACTCGCCCCAAGTGGCCAGTAACTGGACAGGCTCAGGTGTCTTCACTTGCTGCACCATTCCACTCTACGGACTGGATACGTGCGCATTCCTCTCAGGTGAGCTTCTCAGTAAGCCCTGAGTTCCTCCAGCACTGTTGATGTCAACACCAGAGTGCATGCCCGCTTGGTCAGCCCTCGTGTTCGGCTAGGTGCCGCCGTGTGCATGGTTCGGCTGGATACCCCGGAGTGCTCCCTATGCAGTCTCTTCGGGGGTCATAGGTGTATTCTTGAGTCCTCCGTTCGGGCAGGCATTGTGTTGCATTTCTCCACGTGGGATATGCTTCCCAGTGTACCTTGGTAGCGTTGAGCCTAGCCCCTCAAACGTGCTCACACTCACGGCAGGGAGCCCTGGTCAGCACAGGACGCTGGAAGACAGCCGTCGTGGCGAGATTGTATTGGGACCCCCATTTCGTCAGTAACTGACGTAACTCGTAGTGTACTGACTGAAAGGGAACGTCTCGGTTACGTATGTAACCCTCGTTCCCTGAAGGAAGGGAACATTACGTCCCCAAGCCACTTCCGCTGTACCGCTGGAACAGGCCAGGCGCTCATGCCTCGGCTCTTCAGCAGGTAACATAATGCGAGATTGCCACGCAATGCCCTTTATACCCACGCTGTGGGGCGGGGTTGCGGCATGCAAAACATCATAAAACAAGCTACACACAACCTGACATACTGTAATCAACACACATGTAATGTGATCCATATAAAAATCCATGAACATTACATTGGGTAATATTTGACCCTTAAATAAATACAAAAATATTGTAAAGGTTTCCATACCGTACACCTCCATGCCACTCAGAATCCCCATAATCGTGCGTGACCTCTTCACCAAGACAGGTGCTCTTATAGCACATAGCATAGGTGAGGTTTTCCATCCACACGGATCGTCTTCATCCTGCTGTTTGGGTTCATATGGTCAGAGATTATAAGTCGTCCAAGGGAACCGTCATATGGGGCTGATCGACACTAAACAAGAGTTCAGCTTTAAATAACGGAGTCTTACTCATTCCCGTTAGACATTAAAAACAGAGAATATCAGATCTGAAAACCTAGGACCATCAAATATTATATTCTTTGAGTTCACTCATTACCAAGCTTTGATAATACAGAACTGATAATTGTACCAAAATATGCACTCAATTATGCAGAAAAATGTCCACTGTCACATTTTGAACCATGTAATATAATTATAACTAGATAAAAAAGTTTGCTGAGACAAACTTTAAGTTGGCTTGAGAAAGCCGGACCAGAAAGTTTGAAAAAGTTTGAAAAGCTTAAAGTTGGAAGATTTTCAGTTTAAAGTTTAAAGTTTGATGGCTTTGAAATCAATACAGTCTATCAGAAAACAGATTAGATGGATAGTTAGATAGAGTACTCAGAGTGGTTGCCATGCGGTTGCTAGGGTACTCGGGGTGTTGCTAGGTTGTTGCTAAGGTACTCGGAGTGGTTGCTGTGCAGTTGCTAGGGTACTCAGGCTGGTTGCTAGGGTGTTGCTATGTGGTTGCTAGGGTGTTGCTATGTGGTTGCTAGGGTATTCTTGGTGGTTGCTAGGGTGTTGCTATGTGGTTGCTAGGGTAATCAGGGTGGTTGCTAGGTTGTTGCTAAGGTACTCGGAGTGGTTGCTATATGGTTGTTATATGGTTGCTAGGGTACTCTGGGTGGTTGCTAGGTTGTTGCTAAGGTACTCGGAGTGGTTGCTATGCAGTTGCTAGGGTACTTGGGCTGGTTGCTAGGGTGTTGCTATACCGTTGCTAGAACACTTGGGCTGGTTGCTAGGGTGTTGCTATGCTGTTGCCAGGGTATTCTGGGTGGTTGCTAGGTTGTTGCTATGTGGTTGCTAGGTTACTTGGTGTGGTTGCTAGGGTGTTGCTATGCGGTTGCTAGGGTACTTGGGGTGGTTGCCATGGAGTTGCTAGGGTACTTGGCATGGTTGCTATGGTACTCAGGTGGTTGCTAGGGTGTTGCTATGCAGATGCTAGGGTATTCTGTGTGTGTGTGAGTGAGTGTGTGTGTATGAGTGAGTGAGTGTGTGTGTATGAGTGAGTGACTGAGAGTGTGTGTAAGTGAGTGCGTGAGTATGATGATAGATAGATAGATAGATAGATAGATAGATAGATAGATAGATAGATAGAAGAGTTTAAATGAGTCTCAATGGGCTTCAGTGTTTAGATTTGTATGGGAAGCCGTTCAGGAATTAATACATGTGTGTTGTGTGAATATGGATTGGTTTACAGGTTGAATGTATGGTTTAATGACAAACGCATTGGTTTATAATACATTGGTATAATCAGACATATATTGGTTTAGATACATTGGTCTGGTCAAGTGTGCATGGGTTTGCTCCTTTATACGCTGGTTTGTTCAAGTAAACATTGGGCTCCTCAAATATGCAATGGTTTCCTCAACTATATATTGGTTTAGATCAGTGCTTCCCAAACTGTGGGCCGCGGCCCCCCGGTGGGCTGTAGCGGTATTGCAGGAGGGCCGTGGCTAGGCTAAATATTAAAATAATTAAAATATTCAAATTGTTCTAAAATGTGATTTTTTTCCCCTCCTTATTACAAAAATATAAAACATATAAAAAAAAAATTCCATTAAGCCGGGGACAACCCTGTTAGGTGTAACGACTGTTGTTGGAATTTGGTTGTTACGACTGATCATGCTCAAACGTGCCGAATCAGGACAGTTGCGTTCAGTCTGTGTTTAGGCTACAGCCGGTGTGAAAATCATGCAGTGTGCTGTATCTACAGATTCTAGTCTTAGAATTTAAAAACCAGCTGTTGCCAGTCATCCTCACAAAGATTTTATTAAACATGTTTAGTATTTGTGTAAGAATTCGTTTTAGCCGATTATAATGTATTTAGTTCAATAAAACACATGTAAGGGATGATAGTGTTGATGATTTACCTTGGATACGAGCGAGAGCGAGTGAACAGTGCAATCAGGGCAACAAATAAATGGCGATCCGCAGTCTCCTCAAGAGTCCCTTTGCAAGCAAGCAGCAGAAAGCCGCCTTCATCCGACACACATACAGCAAACCCAAATGTTTTTGGGGGATTGTTTTACTGAATTAATTTGAGCTATTATAGTGGGATACGGTAATATACGTATATAAGTAATACAATAGACAATTGAGGGGAATTATGATACATTTTATTTTTAAGCAATTACAAGCAAATAGGATGAACACATACTGAGAATTGAGGAATATAGAAGAGAGGTCATATGTCATACCAGGCCTGCAGGCAACAGTACATGAAGAAGATAAATGGGCTAAGTGGTGTTTTTGCTAATCAGTATTATAAAAAACAGCATTATGCCAAAGGAAAATGTCAAATTGTATGGTCTGGTACTGTATTTAGATCCCTTAGAAGTAAGGATAAACTCTAGGTAACTTTTCAAGATGCATGTTCAAGAGCAATTAGATTAAAAATACATATAAATACATATAATATATGTTTGGCAGAGTTGGGTGCCAGTAAATTGTCTTTAAAACAATTATATAATACAATAATTATGTCAGCTATGGATTATGAGTATGGTATGGATCTACAATGAAAAAGATTATAGTTGTCACAGTTGAGTGATAAAAGAGAAGCGCACGATGAAAAAGATGACGAATAACAATCATTTAATAATCCAACTTGCCAAATACAAACAGTGGTAGCATATCCACGCAACACATACATAGACGATACCAGACAATAAACTGGGAACAGAACCAAACATATATACAGGTGATAACGAGGGTGATGATGAGTGCACAGCTGAACGTAAGGAGTGTCTGTGACAACAAATGAGTGGTGAAGGCAGATGGTGACGAAACACAAACTAACGTGACACTAGCCGCGTTTCCATTACTTTGCGCAAATTTCTAAATGTTGATAAAAAACGATTGCGAAATGACAGCGTTTCCATTAACCGGAAACTTTTTTTTTTTTCCTCGCGCGATAAGTCATTCCAAAAATTATGCCACGTATGTTGGGTTTATGTATATCCCAGCCACCGCACTAGCCGTTATTTTTAATGGAGGAGACGTGCGTGTTATCCAAGGCAAAGAATTTGCTTGATGGTAACTCAAAGTTTTTTTTTTATACCACTTCGTTATTTTGGCTTGGGAATTTCGTTTGTTGGAAATATGAACTGAATTTAGAAATGCTTTTGAAATAAAAACTTTGCGTTTAATAAACAAAATACATTTTTGAAGACGGCGTTTGGAGTGAATGAATCCACGGCCTTTGCTGTTATTGTGAGTGGACACAAATAAAAGTAGACAGTTTATAATTATGTCTTGCACTTATCTGTATGGCTAAAAATGACGGAATATTGTGAGTTATATCCGCTGTCATAAAGGAAAAAATCCATCAGAACACGCCGGCGCCTTCTTCGGCCATGGGTTAAAGAAAACGTAGCCTATTTAGTTTCATAGTTAGGCTGTGTTTAAATATTAGCCTGTGATAGTATCATTTTTTTGTTGATTATGAAAAGTGAGCATATGTCTGGAGACATGGAGTAGGGTCAGACATGATTTTGACAACTTTATTGAGTTTTGTTTTGTAGAAAGTCTTTCTTTAAAGTGAATTTCGTTTTGTATAAATTGTATTTTAATTTCAATCAATGTTTCATCAACTAATTGCCTGTATATTTAATAAATAAGCAAACCAATAATGACGGGAATGGATTGACGTGCGTAACGCTTCCGTGCGTTCCCGCGGCCTTTGAGTAAGGCTGAAACTATAGCGTCTTTCTGTTTTTAATAAATTTCTTCAATATTTGTCTTAATTACAGTAGGCCTATAGATAGTTATGATATTTGTGGCTGCATCGGGGTCCGTCATTACTAGGTTAAAGTTACGCCACTGAGGCTAATCATGAGCGGTCCATGGCCCCAAAAAGTTTGAGAAATTTTGATTTAGATGAAGGCTATCTGTTATGAACTGTAGGCTACATCAATAAATTACAACAATTCCGTGCTATGGGCACTGATACAGGCAGCGGAAGATTAACATGCTTTTCAAACATGGAAGTGTGACAAAGGCACATAGGCTATATACATTTTGTAATGTGGATAAAGGCATATTTTGTACACATCATATAACATATATTTTCTCCTAATAAGGACATATGTTGTTTTAACAACATAACATCTCGTTATTACGACATAATTGAGTGGAAAAAATAATATGTATGTGGCAGCAATGCGTCACCGGTGACCTGTAAATGCGGAAAAACTGTTTCCATTGCAGTTTCGTGAAAATTTCCTTTTTCGAATTGCCCGAAAAACCACCTCATGCGAGCGTAAAAACTTTTTTGCGATATGGGAGTTTTTGCGAAATTGATGCGTTTCCATTGGGCGTGTTTTCAATTCGCAATTTCAATTTGCGCAATTTGAAGGGTAATGGAAACGCGGCTTGTGACAATAGTAGTTCAGGCACAAGCTTGAATAATATTTTATGCTGTGCTGTTGATTTTTTTAAATCTTTTTTAATTCCATTACTACAGGTTCAGCCTGAGTAGGCTCTCCAATGTGTGTTTGAATATATATACAAACCAATACATATAGTTGGGGAAACCATTGCATATTTGAGGAGCCCAATGTTTACTTGAACAAACCAGCGTATAAAGGAGCAAACCTATGCAGACTTGACCAGACCAATGTATCTAAACCAATATATGTCTGATTACACCAATGTATTATAAACCAATGCGTTTGTCATTAAACCATACATTCAACCTGTAAACCAATCCATATTCACACAACACACATGTATTAATTCCTGAACGGCTTCCCATAGATTTGAATTTTTGACAGTTGGACAGTTTGAAAATCTGAACATTCCGTCATTGTAAGTCTATGGGAGTTTTTCTGAGTTTTGATCATCATTTTTAGGAAAACCGTAAGTCAGATCAGTCTGAAAAGATACAGCATACCGAGTCAGAACAGTCTGAAGGTCTGAGCCGAGTTTGGTGTTTGTAGAGTTAAAGCTCTAGGAAGAGTTAGAGTTGAAAAATTTAATCAGAAGAATCACTCACTCACGAACACACAAAAACTCACACACATTTACACATACACTCACACATGCACACACAAACACATACACACACTAATACACACACACTCTCTTTCACAAACTTACACACAAACACACTCACACAAACACTCATTCACACACACACACACACACACTCACACACTCATACACACACACTTGCACACACACACTCTCTCTCTCTCTCTCACACACACACACACAGAGTTATACAAATACACAAACACACACACACTCTCTCACACACACTTATTCAAGTCAAGTCACCTTCATTTATATAGTGCTTTTTGCAACACAGATTGCTTCAAAGCAGCTTTGCAGTGATATGATGATTTGATGCTCAAGAAACATTTCTGATTATTATCAATGTTGAAAACAGTTGTGGTGCTTCATATTTGTGGAAACCATGATACTATTCAAACATTGGTGGTAAGATTAAAAAAGAGAGACATTAATACTTTTATTCATCAAACATGCATTAAATTGATCAAAAGTGACATTTATAATATTTCAAAAGATTTCTATTTAATAAATGCTCTATTAAATGCAAATAAATGCTGTTCATTGAACTTTCTATTCATCAAAGATTCCTGAAAAATAAAATGCGTCATGGTTTCCACAACATTTTTAAGCAACACAACTGTTTTCAACACTGATAATAATCATAAATGTGTCTTGAGCATCAAATCCTCATATTAGAATGATTTGTGAAGGATCATGTGACACTGAAGACTGGAGTACATTCAGCTTTGATCAAAGGAATAAATTACTTTACTATATATTCAAATAGAAAACTGCTGTTTTAATTTATAATGATATTTTGCAATAATACTGTTTTAACTGTATTTTTGATTAAATAAATGCAGCCTTGGTGAACAGAAGATACTAAAAATTAAAAAGGCGGTCAGTTAGCCCTGCTTTATTCATATATTTATAATAAATAGCTTGAGATGGATTGAAAAACACACATAAACCATATATTGTTGCAATCGTGCACTTATCAGTCATAACGATTCTTTTTATTCAGCTTCTGCTACAGCGCTGAATGCCTTTGGAACATGACAGGGTATTACTTCTACGAATCCGTTTTGGACTTTTCTGTGAGAGAGCGCCCTCCGGCTTCGAGTATGAATTAGTGTTGCATGAGAGTGTTTGCACTCCATAGTGTTCAGATCGCCTCATTTTTGGATACGAATAAAATGACAGTTGATTTTGATATTCTAGGTATTATCAACTGGCCAGAGTTTTGAGACCGCAATAGACGTGATGGAGTATAATGCGTTAAGAGCTCGCTCAAGTACTGGGGAGCTAAACCATTTAGTGCTTTGTAAGTAATTAGCAAGATTTTAAAATGTATGCGATGTTTAATAGGGAGCCAGTGCAGTGTTGACAGAACCGGGCTAATATGGTCATACTTCCTGGTTCTAGTAAGAACTCGAGCTGCTGCGTTTTGGACCAGCTGCAGTTTGTTTATTAAGCAAGCAGGGCAACCACCCAGTAGAGCATTACAATAATCTAGCCTTGAGGTCATGAACGCATGTACTAACTGTTCGGCATTTTGCATTGAAAGCATATGCCGTAATTTATATATATTTTTAATATATTTTCACACACGTGCACACACACACATATACATACACACACACACACACACAAACACATACACACACACACTCACACACACCCTCTCACACATTCATACACACACAATTGTACACACACTCTCTCTCACACACACACTTACACTCACTCACACACACATACACACACTCTCACACCTACAAGTAGGTTTAGTAAGAATCCTAAATTAAGTTAAGATTTGCTTTTGTAATACAGATTTGTGAAAAATCCTAAATTAACTGGTCAGATCTGAACTCAACCCTGATGTGTTTTCTCTCCATCAGATTCCCATCAGCTCACTCTGGATCTGAACACAGTGAATGAACGCCTCCGTCTGTCTGAGGGGAACAGAGAGATTACTTACACTGACACACCCCAGCCGTATCCTGATCATCCGGACAGATTTGATGAGTGTCAGCAGGTGTTGTGTAGAGAGAGTGTGTGTGGACGCTGTTTCTGGGAGATTGAGTGGAGTGATGGTGTGTTTAGTGTTGTGTATATATCAGTGTCATATAAGAGCATCAGCAGGAAGGGACGGAGTAAAGAGTGTGTGTTCGGATCTAATGATCAGTCCTGGAGTTTGTTCTGCTCTCCCTACAGTTACTCATTCATGCACAATAACATACAGACTGAACTCCCTGTAAAGCCCATCAGGCGTAGAATAGGAGTGTATGTGGATCACAGTGCAGGAACTCTGTCCTTTTACAGCGTCTCTGACACAATGAGACTCGTCCACACAGTCCAGACCACATTCACTCAGCCGCTCTATCCTGGGTTTAGGGTTTATTCTTCTGGATCATCAGTGAAACTGTGTTGATGAATCAGAATAGACTGATGAGAGAATCTACGCATAATGCTTTGAGCTGCATGATAAATCAGTGACTGTCACACGCTGGCTTGACTAGATAACCCAAGATAAGAGGCTTGACACAGAAAGACGATGAACACTTATATTTAATAAACACCAGCACGAAAAGTTAACACAAGACAATGAACACAAGATTACTAAGGGTTTAAATACTCTAGGGCCCTGTCCCAAATGGCAGACTTCATATGCACTTTCGGTCTTGTGGACTTACAATGGCTGCCGCGTGCGCGTGTCCGTGAAGTCCATGAGACCGTAGGGTGTCCTATTTGTCATTTTAGGTCTCAGAAGGGTGCTCACGTAAGGGAATCTAAGCTGTGTGTGGAAATGTTCCCATTCTCGTAAGTTGCCACGGCACACGTAAGCACTCGGTGGGATCTCTGCACCAAATGGACGGCCATTTCTCAATAAAGTGCATGGTGAAATGGACACTTTACCATTACCGGGGTACGGCGGGGTAAAAGCCCCACTGAGGCGTGGTGGACACCTCTGGGGGCACCCTCGAGCTATGGGGTGGGGGGTCCACAAAGTGCCTATGGTGTCCCCTTACTGCCTATTCTTCGCCGTAGTCTTCCTCTTGTCTTCGAAATGTCTAAAGTGTCCCCTTCCTGCCTATTCTTCATCCTTTTGTCCACGAGTAGCCAAAAGTGCCCCCTGACTGCCTATTCTTCTTCCTCTTGTCCACAAGTAGCCTAAAGAGTCAACTTCCTGCCCAATCTTCATCCTTTTGTCCACGAGTAGCCTAAAGTGTCCCCTGACTGCCTTTTCTTTACCATAGTCTTCCTCTTGTCTACAAAGTGCCTAAAGTGTCCCCTTCTTGCCTAATCTTCATCCTTTTGTCCACGAAGTGCATAACGTGTCCCCTGACTGCCTATTCTTCTTCCTCTTGTAAATGAGTAGCCTAAAGTGTCCCCTGAACGCCTATGAAGCGGATGAATTTGACAGGGCTCCTGTACGCTGTCTGTGGACAATGCATTATTTGGGTCATATTTCACATTTACAGTGGTTTTATGAGGTAAAACCTACTGTACACCACACAGGGGACAAAATACAACACACTGATGTACATTACAGCTATTAATTATGCATCATTAGCCTAAAATTGAACCGTACACGGACTGCATACAGTGGCCCTGTCGAATAGATCACATGTGGGATGCATCACAGTTGGTCCAATGCGGAACTTTGACCGGATGTATCTCGGGAAGCAAGCCAAGTTGGGGCTCCATGCTCTGGGGTTATGGGCTCCCATAGGTACCTTCCTATGCCCGGAGTCTGGAGCTCCAACTAGGCTTGCTTTCCGAGATACAACCGGTCAAAGTCCCATCTTTGACCGGGCATAACTCCAAATCCAAGCCAAGTTTGGGCATGCTCTGGGGTAATGGGGGACCTATAGTTACCTCCCCACACCCAGAGTTTGGAGCTCAAACTCGGCTAGGCTCCCGAGTTATGGCCGGTCAAATCTGGACATCCATACTCTGGCTCCATACTCTGGGGTTATACACACTGGTGCGGGTTCCGCGTCAATACGTCATGAAAGTGCGGACTCGTAGGAAGACCGCAAGGGTTTAGGGTGCCATTTGGGACAGGGCCTAGATAACAAGAGACTAAATGAAGGACAGTTGCCATGGTTACAAACAAGGGTTGCTATGGAGATTTACCACAGGAACTGAAAAGACAAAAGACTTAAAAATAAGAGTCCATGAAGACAGAGACATGAGCTGAGTTTCTGTGCCATCTAAAGGTTTAAAGGAGAATAAAGTCAAACGCACCTTTAACCAAAAACATTTGTCAAAATAGAGCTGTGCAACATCAATGAAAATAAGAAGACAAGTCATGTTGTGTTGGCTGGATACTTTTGTCAGAGTTAAAGGTCTTTTTTAAAGCAATGTTTAAATATTGACCAAGAGAAGATCTGCCAACGGTATATATAAAATGTGTGTATTGTTCTTTTTACATGTTTTTTATATTACACATCAATAATTGATCCATTAAAACATTGTGTGTGTGTGTTGTTTTTTATTTATATCTTGTTGATTGCGTTTCTCTTCAGTATTATTATGTTAACACTCTTGTGGTACTGGTGCCTATGACAAGAAATCCTTATTGTTTCGCAAGTTATTATTTGATTGTATTTCCTTCTGTTATTGTTCTTTACACACTAAGTTTATATTGTTAATTCTTTGGGAAGGGATTCGTAGAGAGGTGGTGCCATTTCCCTTATATCCTGTTTTCTCCTGTTCCAGACAGTTAGGGAGTTAGTGTATTTGTGTTGTACTTTTCTTTTGTAGTTTAGTTAGTTTCTCCCTAATAGTTAGAAACCTTGAAATCCTCTTGAATCCTCCCCTCTTGAAACCTTGAAATCCTCCCACATTTGTCAAATAAAGAACATGTTTTTGAAATTGAGTCTTTGTTAAATTCAAATCAAGTCACCTTTATTTATATAGCGCTTTTTACAATGCCGATTGTTTCAAAGCAGCTTCACAGTTTTAAACAGGAAAATAGTGAACAGAATTTGATTCGGCTGTACAGCCGCTCTGGAGAAAACGGTGATGTCATCAGCTCATTTCAATTATCATATAGTGTCAATGCGGGCGGATCAGTAATATAGTTAATTTAGTTTAGTAATTAAATTTATTTGGATATTTAGTTGAAAATGTAGTGTCCCCAACTGAGCAAGCCAAAGGTGACAGTGGCAAGGAACCAAAACTCCATCAGGTGGCATAATGGAGAAAAATAAACCTTGGGAGAAACCAGGCTCAGTCGGGGTGCCAGTTCTCCTCTGGCCTATTAACAAACAGTGTATGATTATTATTTTGGCAGCCTTATAGGTCAGAAGTAATATTACATCAGAATATTCGAAAGATCGGAGGCATCACGCCGGAGACGGTTTACTGAGGATGGCGTGTCGATTAAACAATTATTAAATAGGAATATTCTAAATATCGGGTTACTGCAGTCCACCTCGGGATAAACAGAGAGACTAACATTAGCGTAGATGCTATTCTTCTTATGATGTAACGAGTACATCAGGTGTTATGGGAAGTGTTCCCGGTTCCGGCTGACCTAGTTAATGCAGCCTAACAATCATTTAACTGATTTGAATAAAATATTAATTAAAAATGTTTTATGTGTATGCCATAGTAAAGAGATGTGTTTTTAGTCTAGATTTAAACTGACAGAGTGTGTCTGCTTCCCGAACAATGCTAGGAAGGCTGTTCCAGAGTTTAGGTGCTAAATAGGAAAAGGATCGACCGCCTGCAGTTGATTTTGATGTTCTAGGTATTATCAACTGGCCAGAGTTTTGAGAATATGGTCATACTTCCTGGTTCTAGTAAGAACTCGAGCTGCTGCGTTTTGGACCAGCTGCAGTTTATTTATTAAGCGAGCAGGGCAACCACCCAGTAGAGCATTACAATAATCTAGCCTTGAGGTCATGAACGCATTGTAAGATTGGAAAAAGCTTGCATATGCCGGAATGTCTCTGAGAAAATAAAGGACATTAGCATCTGAACCCACTTATGCAGTTAGCTTCCCCATCACGCTGAGTGAATCATCTACGAATGACTTTAAATTTACATGCCTCTCCTTTCACCTGCATCTACCCCCATCTCTCCTCCAGAATTCACCCAAAATCTATATGGTCTGAAGTGAACAAATACTATACAGAATTATACATGTTTGATATCATTTGAAATGTCTCAGTGCGACTGGTACAAAGGTCTCCTCCCCACAGAAGTAAACCAAAAAGTAATAAAGGTTTTGAGAGTTTAGAGATATTTTGCTTATTACGTTGGGTGTGGCTTTAGCCATTTGGTCTTTTGTCAATACAGGTCTATGGGACAGTGATTAAATGTAAATTCCCATTGTTAACATGTTTCCATTTGAAAGAGGTTTCTGTCTTGGTCTGGTATTTAAGTAGATGTTGCAAAGAGGTCGGGGCTCAAACCTTTACATCGGTCAGCCCGTAACGCTGAGTGTCTCTTAGATGCTCAGCATTATTTAATTCTCAGAAGTCAGGTATCCATATTTTATTCTATACTTCAGAGCATTTGATGTTATGTATGGATTATCTTTGAATTGATTATGTAATTGGCAAGATACATTTACCTGACTAATAATAAATTGTTACACTGATTTATTCTGACTTACTCTGGAATTATTAACTATCTCTAGTAGATTATGAATGGGTATAATTTCAACAAAGGGTTAAACTGAATAATTAAATGTGTAAACTATTAAATATAAATGACCAAGTAACCAATTGGCATTCTAACTTAAATTCGAGGTCATAATTAAAATGTCAGATAAAGATAAATTAGAATTAATTCCCTTTGCCCAGCTGAAAAGACCGAACGCGCAAAGAAACCTTCACCCAACAATCGTACGCCTCCATTGGGACGATTGGGCGACCTTACAGCATAAACTAACTGTTCAGCATTTTGCATTGAAAGCATGTGCCGCAATTTAGATATATTTTTAAGATGGTAGAATGCAGTTTTACAGATGCTAGAAACGTGGCTTTCAAATGAGAGATTGGTATCAAAGAGCACACCCAGGTTCCTAACTGACGACGAGGACTTGACAGAGCAGCCATCAAGTGTTAGACAGTATTCTAGGTTACTACATGTGGAGTTTTTTTGTCCAATAATTAAAAATTCTGTTTTTTCTGAATTAAGTTGCAGGAAATTACTAGTCATCCAATTTTTTATATGATACGGTCTAAATCCTGACTGGAAACCCTCACAGATACCATTTCTTTCTAAAAAGGAGCATAGTTGTGAGGACACCTCCTTTTCTAGTATTTTTGACAGAAAGGGTATATTTGAGATTGGCCTGTAATTGACTAATTCTGTAGGATCAAGTTGCGTTTTTTTAATAAGTGGTTTAATAATAGCCAACTTAAAAGTTTTCGGTACATATCCTAAAGTCAAGGATGAATTACTGATATTAAGAAGAGGATCTATGACCTCTGGAAGCATCTCTTTTAGTAGTTTAGTCGGTATAGGGTCGAGCATACATGTTGTTGATTTAGATGATTTAACGAGTTTTGCCAATTCTTCTTCTCCTATAGCAGTGAATGAATGTAATTTTTCCTCAGTGACACTACAATGCTCTGTCTGATGTGATACAGTAGTAGACGGCTGCATGGTTATAATTTTTTTCCTAATATTATTAATCTTACAAGTAAAGAAGTTCATAAAGTCATTACTGCTGTGCTGTTGGCAGACATCAGAAGTTGAAGCTTTATCATTGGTTAATTTAGCCACTGTATCGAATAAATACCTAGAGTTGTGTTTGTTTTCTTCTAAGAGAGTCGAGAAATAAGCAGATCTAGCAGTTTTTTACGGCCTTTCTGTATGCAATCATGCCCTCTTTCCACGAAATACGAGTTTTGTTTTCTTCCAGCTGCACTCCATTTTTCTGGCTGCTGTTTTAAGGGCCCGGGTGTGCTCGTTGTACCACGGCGTTAGACTATTTTCTTTAATCTTCTTTAAGTGCCGGGGAGCGACTGTGTCTAAAGTGCTGGAAAAGAGAGAGTCAATAGTTTCTGTTGCAACATTGAGTTCCTCTGGGCTATCTGGGATGATGAGATGAACTTGATGAGGAAGTTTATTTACAAAGCAATCTTTAGTGGCAGCAGTGATAGTCCTGCCATATTTGAAGCGAGGGGACGGCTTTGCAGCCTTTGCTAAATTGAGTATACATGATACTAGGTAATGATCTGAGATGTCATCGCTCTGCTGCAGAATTTCAACGGTATCAACATTAATTCCATGTCAAGTCAAGTCAAGTCAACTTTATTTATATAGCGCTTTTTACAATGACGATTGTTTCAAAGCAGCTTCACAGTGTTAAACAGGAAAATAATGCAACAGAATTTGATTCGGCTGTACAGCCGCTCTGGAGAAAACTGGTCAGTCATCTAGCGACACTAGTCAGAGGATTGCAGAGTGAATATTTTACCTTTAAGTGGTCGCACCTGCTTACTCAACAAAAAGTGTAATTTGATTAATAGACACGAAAGCTGCAACTTGCTAATACAGTGATAGTCAGAAAGCAGATTATCCCGCATGCTGCGCTCCATGCTTCAGTCATGGGGTCCTCAGTTTGATCTATTCGAATAACGGACTCCACATTGATCCATACTAGAATAATGATTTCAGAAAATACAAGATAAATCAAGATTAATGTTTATTTTAGCCAGGCAAAACCAAATAAAGGAATTAAAAAGAATCCATTATACACAACTGATCAGCATACAATATAAAACACAATTACAAAATAATGTAAAAATAGTTTCAAAGAGTCATCATTACCTGGCAATAGAGACACACCGCAGCAGTGTGGGAAGTTCTGATTACAGATGCTTCCCTGAGTGGTTTACCAATTCCCTTTAAATACTCAACCAGAACAAAGAACAATAAACATTTAGCACCCAAATATTTATGCAGCTTTTGGTTGAACTTTTCTCGTGCCCAAATGGTCACGCGTATCTTTGGGGGGTGACAGCAAATGTTTATCAAACGATCTTTATGAGCATCTCCACACCAGGGGAACAAGCCCTGTTTTCTTTATTATGACCTGTTCTACTGATGTGAGAATGAAACCCCTTTACCAATCGCACCAAACGTATTTATATTGACCACAAAGAAACAGCTTGTGACAGTATCTGTGAGATTTGCATGATTGTGTGGGCCCTGAGAAAGAGAGGGTGAGAGGGTCAGGACTCGGCAGGGGGAAAGATAAGATTGGGTCAGGTGGAGTCTTGTTTTCTCTTGTATTCAGATGAGTGAAGTTTTATTGTCTTATTGCAGCATAGATCTCTTGAGTTCGTTCTCAGGTGAAATCCATTCTTACAAATCTAATCATAATAATACATAAATAAATAAAATATATAAAATGCTACTATTACTTTCAATAATAATCATAATAATATAAAAAGTAAACAATGTAAAAAGAAAAGCTAATGGAATCTTGAACATGTTTGTATTTTCAGATACAGAGATCATAACACAATGTTGTTGAAATTACACCTTAAAATGTGTTTTATGATTGAAGATATGTGAAAGTGTGTGAAAGTGTGTGAAAGAAGTAACAGATAAAACTCTTTTACAGTATTTTTACCCACATTAATAAAGCCAAACAACAAATTTGACTCACACAATGTCACAAAGATGATTAACTTCAAAATAAAAGCCTTCTAAAATCAGTTATATGCTGTTCCTTCTTCTATAAACTCAGATGTATATTTAACAGAATTTCCCTGTTTTCCCAGACGAGTATGAGGAATTCTTGAGTTAAATTGATCTGTAGAAACAGGGAGTAGTGAAGGTCAAGAGGAAACTCAAGGAACATATGAACAAAAACACAACCAAACTCAACATAACCCTGACAATAATAACAACATGATAAATGCTGTACATCAAATGACAACTACATACGAGCGGATGGTAATATGGCTCTAGCGCTCGAGCAGAAGTACCTAAACACGTTATTTCAGTGACAGAAGATGAAGAGACTCTATAACATCTCGCTGTTACTGTCACCATTACCTGTGTGTCTCTGTCTTCGTGGACTCTTCTTCTGGAGTCCTTTTGTCTTTTCAGTTCCTGTGGGTAATCTCCATAGCAACCATTGTTTGTTACCATGGCACCTGTCCTTCATTTAGTCTCTTGTTATCTAGTGTATTTAAACCCTCAGTCATCTGATGTTCATTGTCGTGTGTTAACGTTTTGTGCTGGTGTTTATTAAATATAAGTGTTCATCGTCTTTCTGTGTCAAGCCTCTTATCTTGGGTTATCTAGTCAAGCCAGCGTAACAGTCACTGATTTATCATGAGCTCAAAGCATTATGGGTAGAATCTCTCATCAGTCTATTCTGATTCATCAACACAGTTTCACTGATGATCCACGATAAACCCTAAACCCAGGATAGAGCGGCTGAGTGAATGTGGTCTGGACTGTGTGGATGAGGCTTGTGTCAGAGACGCTGTAGAAGGACAGAGTTCCTGCACTGTGGTCCACATACACTCCTATTCTACTGCCTATGGGCTTTACAGGGAGTTCAGTCTCTATGTTATTGTGTCTGAATGAGTATCTGGAGGAAGTGCAGATCAAACTCCAGGATTGATCATTATATCCAAACCAACCCTCATTACCCGATCCCTTCCTGATGATGCTCTTATATGACACTGATATATACACATATCCACTCCACTCAATCTCCCAGTAACAGCGTCCACACACACTCTCTCCACACAACACCTGAGGATGATAATCAAATCTTTCAGGATGATCAGGATACGGTTGAAGCTCTGTGACAGTGTTAGTAATCTCTCTGTTCCTCTCAGACAGATGGAGGTGTTTATTCACTGTGTTCAGATCCAGAGTGAGCTGATGGGAATCTGATGGAGAGAAAACACATCAAGGTTTATTACAGAAACTTTTAGTCTTTAGTCTTAAATTCAGATCTGACAAGTTAATTTAGGATTTTTCACTAATCCGTATTACAGAAGCAAATCTTAACTTGATTTAGGATTCTTATCCTGTCTATAAATCTCATCTCATCTGTAGTGAGGAAATATTGAGTTCGGTGCTCAACTCTCAGGTCGGTTGCCAAGCAACCAAAGACAATAAAGAAATATCATTCTGTAACAGCTTTTTCCTAAATGAGGTTCTGACTGAAATTGTGTTTGTGTGAGTGTGTTTGTGTCTGTGTGAGAGAGTCTGTGTGTGTGCGTGTGTCTAACAGGGGACATTGGTGTCGTTACACACTCACCAACAGGGGACATTTTTCAGGTCCCCTGTTGGCCATGCTTTAAATCATGTCAAAAACAATTAAAAAACGCTCTGTGACTCTGAGCAAGATGGACGCTTGAGACTTCGCTCCGCTCCAAATCAGGGTTTATTGTCTTATTTTCTACAAGTAAATGTAATATCATTAGCTAATTATTGTCGCAGACATGCCCAAGCAACAGCGTGACAAAGACTTTTTTCCGTTGACCGGCCCTTCCACCGGGAAAAAGAAAGCGACTCAATAATCGGCCGCTTGCTCGACTAACGGAGACCAACATGGCGAAGCTAGTGCTTCAGAGCTAACACAACAGGCACGACAACAATGGATCAGATTTTGGTCAAATCTGTGGCCTCACGAGTTAAGAGCATGGATGAATCTGTCGAAGCTCGTTTGGATACAATTGACAGTGCTTTAGGTGATATAAAAACATCTGTCGCTTCTGTCGAACTTCCTCTCTCCAATCTATCTAACCGTGCGACCGACTTAGAACGACGAATGGAAGAAGCCGAAGTTCGGATTTCAGCTACTGAGGACAGCTACAGTAATCACGACATTCAGTTAACTGCTATGGGAAAAACAGTGGAACTGCTATGTCTGAAAGTTGACGATCTTGAGAACCGCGGCCGTCTGAAAAATTTGCGGACTTTCTTCAAACAGACCTCCCAACTTTAGTCGGCCTACCTGTTGATTTCACTGCTCTGGAGATTGAGTGTGAGCACCGAGCTTTGGCTCCTAGCCCAGGCACGAACAATCCTCCGAGAAGCGTCCTAGTGCAGTTTCTCCGATATTCTCAAAAAGAAGCAGTACTCAAGGCAGCTCTAAAGAAGCGTGATATCCTTCATGGTGGTCTCAGGTTATGTTTTTACTCCGATCTCTCTGCGGAGGTTTTGCGTAAACGACGAGAGTTTGACGCCGTGGGGAGACTGATGGCCCGACGTAACATGTATTGTGGTTTTGCGTACGCCGCTCAGCTCCGCTGTCTTCACAACGGCCAGATTCGTCTGTTTGACAACCCTAAATCCGCTGCTGCTTTTTTGGAAACCCTTAACTGAGGTATTATTTTATTCCTTTCCGTTCATAACGGAGGAAAATAGACTTGCTCCACATTGAGTCCCTACCATTATTTTTTGCTGTCCCATTTTTTTTAACCATTACTGTTATTTTATTTATTTATTGTTATTCGTTTTTAGGATGTAATTTATACGAAATGTAATTGTAAATGTAAATACAGCTTAAGTGTTTTTTTTTTTTTAAGGGGACTCGTGTTTATTGTACAACCCAGGTTTTGGATGTTGTCTCGAGCGACTAAACAGTTACTGTGGTCTCTCAGTTGAGATTTGTTTATGTTTAGTATGCTTGGTGACTTCATTTGGGGTATTTTTATTCTGTCGTTTGGGAACAGGATGGGGTGGGCAAGCGCTGTAATTCTGTTTTTTTAATGTTTTATGCTCTTTCTTTACTCAGTCGATTCTCTGCTTCTTGTGCCTAATTTTTCAAAAATTTATTTCACTTTAATTTGTCTTTCCCTGTTTTATTCTTATCTATTTGCATTTCAATGTGATTCTTATGGCTGGTGCACTTAAACTTGTTACTTGGAATGTTCAAGTGATTGGTCATGTAATTAAAACTAATTAAAACTCACTTGAAAAAACAAAAACCCGACATAGCATTGCTTCAGGAAACAAAACTATCTGACGCTGAACATTTGAAGCTTAGGGGAGACTGGGTAGTCAAGTCAAGTCACCTTCATTTATATAGCGCTTTTCACAACACAGATTGCTTCAAAGCAGCTTTACAGTGATAATAGGAAATTAATTTTGTTTTAGATGAAAAGCTAAAGTAAGTTTTTGATTGATTCATTTATGTTGTAAAAACTGATTAGTTATTTAATTTGGCGCCATGTAAAAACACCATCCTCAACTAAAACAGAAAACCCCCAGTGCGTTCCGGACCCCATCCGCAGCGCAACAGCACATGGTGGCCTGGGAATGAAGCCATGAAATTGGTCTGAAATAGTTTTGAAACTATACCATCATCGTCCCCGCGCAAACCCCAGAAAAGGCGAGTCCATGAAAACGGTGACGGCATGTACGCAAGCATTACGTATTTAGCCTATAGGTAAGCGCGTTTGAATACGTATGTGTGCATATGTGTTTTTATCTGTTTAGAGGGGAAGGGAAGGAGGCCTTCACAGGGGAGAGTCTCTGCTGACACTTCTGGTCTGTGTTGTGGTTGTGTCTCGGTGCAGGTCCACCATCTGATCTGGATACGGCCCGGATCTGGCCGACTGCAGTAAACCTCTGGATAAACCGAGAGATTAACATTAGCGTAGATGCCATTCTTCTTATGATGTAACGAGTACATCAGGTGTTATGGGAAGGGTTCCCGGTTCCGGCTGACCTAGTTAATGCAGCCTAAAACAATAATTTAACTGATTTGAATAATAGAAATGGCTTATGTTCTATGTGTATGCCATAGTAAAGAGATGTGTTTTTACTCTAGATTTAAACTGACAGAGTGTGTCTGCTTCCCGAACAATGCTAGGAAGACTGTTCCAGAGTTTAGGTGCTAAAAGGATTTTTAAATGCAACTTTATTATTGGTGTGCTCAACTCAAAATTATGACAAATTGGTTCATGAACAGGCAGGACAATCTATGGATTGACTTTGAATCTCTATCTTGTCCCTCTTGTTTATTAACAATATAGACCAGATAAATTCCCTTATTGATTATTTAATTATTTATAATTCATTAATGGTTTGGAAAGATTATATTCCTCAAGTTATTTCTGTCAGATCTCCCTTGGCTTTGAATCCTGATTTTCCAATTCAGATTAGGAGTGTCCGTCTATTGGATTGGAGTTCTAAGGGCCTGTCTGATTTTTCAGGCCTGATGATTCCTGAATCTTTGAGGTCATTTGAATAACTCAGAGTAGAGTTTAATATTTTTCCTGTAGATTTTTTTCAAATACCTTCAAATTCGGCATTTCACAGAGTCTCTTTTAAGGCAGAATAAATTCTGTTTAAACTTGTCAGAATTGGAAGAAACCATGATTTCAGCTAAATCTCTCAAAGGGATTATTTCCAAGTTTTATGCCCTATCGATATATTCTGATTCTTCAGTGTATGATTATTTTTAAGCCGTTGTGGGAATGGGACCTGGGGCTGTCATTCAGTTCAGCAGACTGGACTAAGATCTGTAATGGCATTTTTCCAAAATGTACTTCAATTTCTCTACATGAACAAAATTTTACATTTTTTCACAGGATTTACTTTACACCTGTTTGCCTTCATAGAATGTTCCCTAACTGTTCAAACCTTTGTTTTAAATGCAAGATATACATGGGCACATTTTGGTCCTGTGATCCCATTAAGCCGTTCTGGAAAGGGGTTCACTCTGCGATCCAGGAGATAATGGGTAAACAGTTTATTTCATCCCCTTCACTCTACCTGCTGAACCATACTTCCAAAGACTTTTTTGACCTGGATACCAAGCATTTATTTACACTCTGGTTGGGGGACCTATGTGTGTGTGTGTGTGTGAGTGTGTGTAGACTTACACTTGTGTAGTCCTGCTGTAATCCTGAACTCTCCTCCATGATCAACACTAGAAAACACACAGTGACACAATCAGAAAAAAGGGGGTGGGGGGGTATTTTTCGGAACAATACGGTGTATCAGTTTCTTGTAAACTTGCATACTTTGTTTCTGAAGCAAGTGGTTGCAGTTCACAAGTTCACACTTACATCAAATTAAATAGAGTAAAGCTTATGCGTAT
Source organism: Rhinogobio ventralis (assembly GCA_039654625.1). NCBI lineage: Eukaryota > Metazoa > Chordata > Actinopteri > Cypriniformes > Gobionidae > Rhinogobio > Rhinogobio ventralis. The sequence goes on along the minus strand of CM077207.1, from coordinate 34,691,774 downwards.
TTGGCGTGCTGTCCGGGGGAGGGCTCTGAGCTCGGCCCGAACCCAGAGTACCCCCCTCGATGTGATAGAAGTAGTCTAGAAATAGATTTCATTGTATTATGGACTTATATTGGTCTTATAAGAGATTATTAAATCAAAGTGAGGAGATTGGGTGGTGGAGGGATGCTGATAAACTGTCAACAAACAGAGGTAAGTCTGCTGTATATATACCTTTTGTCTCGTTGATTGAGTTGATTACCTGAATGTGCTCCCCCGTTTATATTCACTTACAGTGTGTCAGGAAACACAGACTCCCAGAGAATGGCGAGTTAACAACAACAGAGTTTCCTCGTTTGTCTGCGTAATTTATCAGTGTCTGTATCAGTGTTTACGGGTTACCTGATTCGGAATAACTTTCATCCTGGGTCTCAGAACTGTACTAACAACTTGGTGATGATAAACAGTAAACAATAACATAGCCTACTCTATAACAACGAAACGAGCTGGTCTGGCTGCATCAATAACATGAGGCTACCGGTTTACCTGCTGCTCGCTTATTTGCTGAGCTCACCTACTGTGGACGCTCTGGGATCTGGAGATGGATCATTTGCATCTTCCCGGATTATTCTCCCAAATTCTGTAACTACGCTGTTTCCTGATACCGGTGGCTTTACATCAATCCACATGGCTTCATCTGTCTTTTTTGACAGTTCTACTGAGACCCTGCACAAGTACGAACTTCTCAGTTGGGCAGAAATACGGCAGTTTTCAGTCCATCTCCTGCAAGCGTGACCATGGAGTCAACAATGCCCGCCCGACAAGATCAGCAGGCTTTTGGATTATTCTACTCCTGTTCCTATCAGGTAACCTCCATCCCAACCCAGGCCCAGAATTGATTGAGCTTTTGAGCCCTGACGATTTGAAAGATAGCAGTGGCTTGCGTTTCATTCATGTCAACGTGCGCAGCCTGATTAATAACAACGATGTTATTTGTCTGTGGGCTAAACTGACAGAAAGTGACATAATCGTCTTGTCAGAGATGTGGCTCAAACCATCAATCACGAGCAATATGATTCACATCGAAGGGTATAATCTCTTTAGGACAGATCGTGTGGATAAAGGAGGGGGAGTAGCCATATATGCTAAGGCATCGTTGGAATGTTGTTCCACTGAAAAATAACAAAGCCAACTGCCCTGGAGCAACTGCCCTACTGTCTGACTTTTTGCATAAACTGCCCAACGAGTATATTGTTCTAGGAGACCTGAACTGAGCCTGGCTATCGACTTCATCAGCGTTAAGAGACCTATGTGATGCGTTACATTTGATGCAACTAGTACAGTCACCTACACGCCTAAATCCAAAACGAATGGACAAATCTACATTTAATAGACGTCATTCTGGAGTTTTCTGTAATGATGTCAGTGATCATTGTATGGTTGTCTGTGTTAGGAATTGCAAATTGACTAAAACCAAGCCACGGTTTATTTTTAAACGAAATTCCTTTATGAAATCTATCAGAGTGATTTAAACAAAAGGCACTGTTAGGCCTGGACTGTAAAAAGTCTGCTGGCTCAGACCAGATTGAGCCATATTTCCTCAACTGCTGCAAATTTGATTGCTGATCCTATCTCCTCCATTTTTAATCTTAGTCTATACAGTGGTTCTATCCCCAAGTCATGGAAATCTAGTCTATCTCCAGACTATCTGTCTTGGCTAAACTGTTTGAGTCTCTTATAAATGAGCAACAAAAATTTTTTTTAGCTGACAATTGAGTGTAAGTCCCACTCAGTCTGGTTTCTGGCAAGGACAATTATAGCTGTAACCTCTGTTACAAATGATATTGTTAATGCTTTAGATGATAATAAGTCTTGTGCTGCTTTATTCATTTACTTATCTAAAGTATTCGACACTGTTGACCATCATCTTCTTCTGTAAAGACTGCAAAACATAGGTTTTAGTAGCACTGTGCTAAATTGGTTTTCTAATTACCTGAGTGGTAGAACTCAGTGTGTGGCATTATATAACTGTACCTCATCCTTGTTAGAAGTAAAAATGGTTTTGGGTCCTATTTTATTTTCTATTTATATAAATAATTTAGGTGTTGATCTGTATCAAACAAAGGATCATTTTTACGCAGATGATACTATTTTGTAAACCTCTGCTACGTCATTGAAGGAAGCAATTCATAATTTACAGTCTGCCTTTAGTCAGGTACAAAAATCTCTGGTAGGATTAAAGTTGGTATTAAATGCTAAAAAAAACGAAATTAATGGTTTTTACACATTCACATTCTCTTTCACTATTTCAACACAAAGTGGTACTCCAATAGAGAGAGTGACTTCCTACAAATACCTAGCTATTTGGTTGGATGATAAATTGTCCTTTGGGGTCCATATTAAGAGCCTTTAAAAAAAACTCAGACCCAAGTTAGGTTTTTATTTTAGATTAAAGAAGTGCTTTCCTTATTCAGCAAGGAAAAGGTTGGTGCAAAACACATTCTTATCAGTTTTGGATTATGGTGACCTAATTTATATGCACTCTACTTTATTTTTATTTTAAAAAACTAGATGTACTATACCACTCAGCCTTACGTTTCATTACGGGTGCAGCAGCTAGGACTCACCACTGCACTCTGTATGAAACTGTATAATGGTCCTCCCTCTCCCTCAGAAGGAAATTCCATTTATTGATTTTCATTGCTAAAGCACTAATGGGTAAATTACAAACAACAGAGCAGATGAAGATGAACAGTCCGAGGCCAGGTATGTAGCACCACACACACACGCACACCTGTTGACACATGGAAGACTAGATGGATTCTGTAGTGTGAGGGTAATTTCAATACAGGATACTGGATTGACTTATTTCTCGATCTCAAAGGGGCCAATGAACCTGGGACAAATTGCCCCCTCCAGGTGGTGATGAGCAGAGTCCCAAACCCTCTTGCTCTCCTGGAACCAGTAATCCACTGATGGTACTGATGCATTGGGGTTCACGGTCTGAAACTATGTCCTCTGGAAGGCCATAATACCGGAACATGTGATTGAATAATGCTACATTCACACTACCAGCGCTACCGCACTACCAGTTGCCAGTGGCTGGCGGGGAGGTCACTAGTGGGGGTTCCCAGTACTAGTTGCCTAGTAATGTTAGTGAATGACATTGTTGTAGATAACAGATCAGTTTTCTTGCCATTACAAACAAACATTTTGGAAGGAAAAGTCTAAATATAAATGGAATCAGTACATAAAATGCTTAATATTAAAGATCAACGAAAAAAGCAGGGTTTTTTTTGCTTTCACTGCTATTGATTTGCAGCAAAAGGGCAAATGCCATCTATCTGGGCTCACAAATCCATTCAGGCTCAAAGTCAGCATGGCGAGTACCACCATATGTACACAGAGACATTTCATTCATTATAGGACAGTTGTTGACTGCTAAAATGAGCTTCTCTTTCATTGTGCATTGGCATTGAAGAGCGACGGATCACATGTGCTCCACTGACTTCACTCCTATTGGTTGTCGCTCCTGAAGTCACTCTTCATTTGCATAAAATTGAACAGATCTCAACTTTGTTGCATCGCTGGACACGCCCCATCTGGTCGCCAATGGTCTCTCGTGTTGCCGTAAATCACCAGCTCTAAATTGAAATGAAAGGGATCGTGTCGCTTTGTTGCTGCTAGTGTGAATGCAGTTTAAGAGTTTGTCTCCGTTGCGGTGGGCAATTCTTTGAATGGGATCAGGCGACAGAACTTGAAGAATCGCTTGGAAAATCAGAATGCAGGTATTACTATTGGATGGAGGCAGGTCGGGTATAAAATCCACTCCCAGATGGGACCAAATGCGATTAGGAACAAGCAGCAAAAGGAGTTTGCCTGATGGTAACTGGTGAGGTGACTTTGATATGGCGCAATCCGTACACCCTCTCACAAACCCTGACCCATGTTGGACCACCAGAAACAGTCTTGCAACAACAAAAGGGTTTGATTGGCCCCTGGGTGACCAGGGCCCACTGATGAATGTGCCGATTGAATAAGACTGTATCATTTTCGTCTTGGGACCACTGGATTGGACATGCAATCACCTTGGGTTTGAGAATAGGCTGAGGGAACTTCAGGGGAGTCTTCTGGAGAGTGAATTCAAGACTGTGCATTGCCTTTGCTATTCTTGGAACCAGGACGATGGGAGATTTGGAAGTCGAAAAGGGTGAAGAAGAGAGCCCACCGGGCTTGTTGAGGATTGGTAAGTTTTCGATTTTCGATATTCATAATTCCTCTACGCCAGGCTCAATTTACAGGAGAAGAAGAGGCGTCTTGGAGGCGTCCCCTGCTGCTGTGAGAGCACCGCTCCAACTTCTGTAGTAGATGCATCTACCTCCACAGTGAAAGGCTTGTTGAGATCCAGATGGATTAGGAGCAGTGATGTGCAGAAGGCTTGCTTTAATTGTTTAAAGGCTCTAGTGGCTTCGGGGGACCAGGACAGAGAATTGGGCTTTCCACAGAGAAAGAAGGTTAGTGGACTGGTGATGCTACTGAAGTTGAGGATGAAACACCGATATAAATTTGTAAAGCCCAGGAACTGTTGGAGATCCTTTACTGTGGTGGGGATTGGCAGGTTGCGGAATGGCATCCACCTTCCTCTCGTCCATGGAAATGCCATTTTGATTGATGTAGCTGAGGAACTGGATTTCTGACTAATGGAACTGGCACTTCTCGGCTTTGAGGAACAGATGGTACTCAATAAAGTGTATTAACAGCTGGAAGTGCACAAGGTGAGTAATTGTAGCAAACAACAACTGAGATTAAGATGAACAGTCCGAGGCCAGGTATGTAGCACCGTACACCAGTTTGTCACTGTAATCAGTGAATTAAGTATATATCTCTTTTCCTTACAGGTCTTTGGGGGGACACACGTGGGAAACAAAAGATTAGAGAAGGAATCCAGACAGAGCGGTGACAAGGAGAACAACACAGAGGTAAGTAGTTCAGGTGTATCCATGACTCAGTTTAAGTAAAGACTAATACAAAAAACATTCAGCATTTCATTAGAGCCTAAGGTCTTGGGTGGTTCAACAAACACATGTACAGAAAAACATTGAATCAAAATAGTATTTCTCCCCCAGGACCTGCAAAACACTTTGCACAATTGGATGAGACCATAGACCGTAAAATATGGAAGACGCGTCTTCACTACCTTCCACTGAAGAAAAATTAAGCCGCCAACGTCTGAATATGGCACTGACATCTTGCGCAGATTTGGTAAACGAGTCTGCACAGTAGTGACCTCTGGCAGGAGTCTGCGCAGTAGAGAGCAGGAAGTAGAGCTGCGATATGTCAGTGTGAAATAAACAGTTATGGAAATGTAGAAATTGAAAGCTTAAGCTCCAATCTCCTCCCGAAAATCCTGAAAAAAGTTTGTTAGTGCCTCAGTGATAACTTCACTCAGAGAAGCCGTCAATCTCAGCTGTCAATCATGATGTCAAACCCCCTGTTTTTATAGCATCAAATAACTAACCAAAACCAAACTTATTTAAAAAACAAACACTTGAAATGCACTTGAGTGCAACTTAAGAATCGGTGTCCGTTTGCAAGCGCTGAAATGTTACCATATATAATGACTCGTAACGCATCCTTACATTCTTAATTCTTATAGTATGTTTAACATAATTATCTTCACCTGATGCATATTTGCTATCATGTCAATGATGTATAGTATATAACACCTGTATGGGTGGAGACAATGGCAATATGCTGAACAAAAAGAAAAAGATAATCTTTAATCTTTTTGAAAAATATTATTTAAGAGGAAGTAGAGCAAAACATAGACCATTTTAAACAGGTTTAAAGGATGTTGTAACATAAGGATCAACTGGAAGCAGGTTTGTAGAACCCAAGTGCAGTTTAATTATACTACCGTGAACAAACACAAAAGAAACAAGTACTAGACTAACACGTGACTATAAAACAGAACCAACAGTGGGTTACATATAACAAAGCTAGACAAAGATGCATGGCAAACATGAGGGCTTAAATACACAGAGACTAATGACTAAACAAGACACACCTGTGAACACTCAAACAATAAACCAATCAGAACATGACAACATAGAACGCATGAAAAGGGAGCGCATGGCAGGATCACATGACACAAACAAGGGAAGCACAAGGCAAACAGGAAACATGACTGTAACAATTCAAAAATAAGACATGAAAAATGAACATGAAACAAAACCATGACACTAGACATTACAGATCCCCCCCCCTGTATGGGCGGCTCCTGATGCACATTACATACAAGAGTCCAGGTGGGTGGTCTTGGGGGAGGGATGGCGGGCCAGGCCCGTGCAATTATCATATAGTGTCAATGTGGGCAGATCAGTAATATAGTTGAAAATTTAGTGTCCCCAACTGAGCAAGCCAAAAGCCAAAGGCGACGTTGGCAAAGAACCAAAACTCCTTTAGGGCCAGAATGGAGAAAAAAACCTTGGGAGAAACCAGGCTCAGTCGGAGTGCCAGTTCTCCTCTGGCCAATGAACAAACAGTGTATGATTATGATTCTGGCAACATTACAGGTCAGAAGCCATATTAGATTGAAAGATATTTAAAAGATTATTCGAAAGATTGGAGTCGTCACGCCGGAGACGGGTTTGCCCTGCTGCACGGGCTCTACAGCCAGAACTGAACAATGTACAGAGTTCACTAAGCTAGTCGCATCCCAAGCAGTGTCTAAAGCTGTTACATTCTCACTACTCTCAGATAAAGTCTGGATGCGTGTCTCTAATTCTGAAATCTTCTCTGTCAGCCTGACTATCTCCTTACATTTATCACATGTGAAGCCCTGTTCTAAACAATGTAAAGGATATGCTAAACATGTAACAGGCAGTGCAAGTGACAATAACAGGAGAAGATGACATGGCTTACCGTGTTTGTTGATTAATCCAACTCACCACAGTTGTTTGATGGACTCAGAAAACAGGAGACCCAGATGCACAGGTGGCAGGCTAACTAGCGAAATGCTAACATGTGATAGTGATTTAGATTAAAAGCTATATCAGATTTAATGTGATAGGCAATATTAGACAATATATGGTGATGAGTAAGTTATATTTAGCAGTTTAAACAACAGGGAATGATATCAAATAGAGATTCAAAGCAAGCAAAGCAGACGCGAACACAGCAGCAGGCAGACAGGAGCAATCCTGTGACGTGTGTGTGACGTGTGGCCAAGTATGGCTCTGCATTTAACCCATCCGAGTGAACACACACACACCGTTAACACACACCCAGAGCAGTGGGCAGCCATATTTCTGAAGCGCCCGGGGGAGCAGTTGGGGTTCGGTGCCTTGCTCAAGGGTCTCAACTCAGTCGTGGTATTGAGGGTGGAAGAGAGCGCTGGTTATTCACTCCCCCCACCGACAATTCCTGCGACTCGAACCAGCAACCTTCAGGTTACAAGTCCGACTCTCTAACCATTAGGCCATGACTTTCCCCTGTGTCCTCATCAAAAATGAGTGGTACCAATGGATCAGGTAGGGATTGACTTTCATGTGAATCATTTTTGTCAAAAGAAGCTCTGGTTGTATCGTATTGAATGCAGAGGTAAAATCCAAAAAGAGGGCCCGAGCTCTTGTTTTATAGCCTGACAAGCCAGACCCATGTCAAGATGTTGGGTCTGGGAACACACTATTGGCAGGGCTCAATCTGAGGGGCAGGATAAACAGTTGTCTTTCAAATTCCCTCTGCATGCAATAGGATAGCGTTACAACCAACCAGAGCGCTATCAGTGGTGAGACAATAGTCCCATGCGTTTTCCCACCAGCAGAGCAAGTTGATAGATTAAACTTTTGCCGTATCCGGTCGGCAAAACTCCAAACACATCTTCCTTTTTTAAGAATGACTGGCTGCAAATTACATTTGCTGCCGCTAGGGTGCATCTAGATTTCTAGGCTAGTTGTTTTAGGCTTATCCAGATGTTTCAGGATCAGATTAAACAATATTACCACTGCATCTTCAGTACTGTGATTTTGCTTATATGCAAACTGATAAGTATCTAATTTACCCTCTAATGACTTAAAAGTTTTCATAAAAATAGGAGTTAAGGCTACAGGCCGAAAATCACCTAATTAGTCCACCCCTATTTTCTTTGGGAGAGGTATTACATGCGAAGTCTTCCACATTTCAGGGATAATGTGAGTATCCAAAGAACTCAAGCTCATCTGCTAATTTTTTCAAAACGAATGCACTCAGATTATCTGGTCCTGTAGCCTTCCTCTAATTTAATTGCTTAAAAGTACTCCTCACCTGTTCAACTGTAACATCAATTCTATATGACCACTCTGGTACGACTGAATATATAATACTCATACTCTGATCTAAAATATTCCCTTTATCAAACGTGGAAAATAATTTATTCAGTTGATCTGCAAACTCAATCTCATTGTCTACTACTAAATACTTCTTTGTGGTTGATAATCCAGTCATCCCCTTCATGATATCCCATACCTGTTTCACATTATTATTTTTAAAAACCTTTTCCAGTTTTGACCTATGTGCCATCTTTGCCTCTTGTATTTTCCCCTTTAACTCCTTTTCTAGACACTTAATTTGTTTTGTATCCTGCTTCTTAAATGCAATCTTCCTCAAGTTAATCACATGCTTAACATATTTAGTTATATACATATAGATAGATTTGTATCTCCTTAGATGGTATCACTGACTGCACACTGTAGTGGACAGCACATTCCAGGGCCCAGTTTATGGCCGGGCCTCTCTGCTCATAACAGTGGACAAAGGTTTGCTACATTTAGATTGGATCTTGGTGGACTAACACATACAAACTGTTCAACGCCATCAGATAGAGATGCTAGGACAAAAGCCAGACACCTCTTAGAGGACAAGAAGAAGACCTCTGGTACCAAGCCCAGGTACTGTTTGGAAACCTTAAAACTGATGTAAACTACACACATCCATTTCATACTTATTCAGAAAAATAAGTATTCTCAGTGACTGCTATATCTGAGTCTGATATCTGAGTCTACAGCTTGTGAGGCAGCAACAGATACAACCACGTTCTGAGCCTCCAGCCTGTGAGGAAAGAGACATTAACAAACACTACGTTCAGAGTTTTAGTCCAGCGAGACAGTGACGACTACAGCAAGTCCCGAGTCTCCATGCCAGAGAGACAAAAGCGGATTGACTAAGTCCTGAGTGTCTGGCCCAGAGAGGCAGAAGACACAGAGACATTTGCAACAAGGTTAAGGAGAGCAAACTTTCACTTTAAGGTTCCTTCGTTTGCGTGTTCCAGATTAAGGACCTTCTGTACCTACTTCAGGGCCTCATCTGCGTGTTCCAGATTTTAGGAACCTTTGGTGCTCCAGGGGATTAGCATCCCACAGATCTTTGTGTTCAAGGCTGTTGAAATGGATTCCAGCTTTTTCCCCACTTTATTGTCACCCATCACAACCAGTGGAAGAAGTCATTACCATCGGACTGCTTATTCAACCACGTGGAACGTAAATATCACTTAACCAAACCTCTTTTCAGAGACCTTGGCATTGTTGTCTATTATCAGTATATGATTTTCTAATTTACGTTAGAGGTAATATAACTGATGCTAGTTAATCTAAAATAATCTTTCATTTATTTGTTTGATGCTTAATAAGGTTCTTCATCTTAGTTTCAGAGAAACAACAGTTTATCTTTCCATAAGATAACGCAACTCTTCCATAGCCACACTCAACTTAATCACATGTATTTTATGCATCTTATGCACTTTATTCCTTTATCATTCATTGTATTCATTTAGTAGTTGTGTTAGTTATTCTTGTTTATCTTTGTTAATAACATTTATTTTATTACAATTGTGTCTTCCTTGTGCTGATAATACAGAAGAAGCTCTACAAGTTAGAAATCTGACCAATCTTTCAGATAAATCAGCTGACCAATTCTCCCCACTTTACATTTATTCTAAATGATTGGACAGCTCCTGTTTGAAATGTTCTCATATGGCCAAGGTAAAAGACCTTGACTACTGTCCCAAACTAAGAGAGGGGGAAGGTGGTCATCTGATGTACTCATAACCACACCTTAAGTGACATGTGATCCAAAAATCACAACGTCAGTGGTGACGAGTACCAATCACTACAACACAAAAGTTTATGTAGACTGTTATTACTGTGGATATTTCATTCAAGGAGCCATGATTAAACTCTTTTCCACACAGTATAATCAAAGCACACTTTAAGTTTTTCAATACTGTCAGACGACTAAACTCGGATAACTTTTTTCTCAGGTTTACTGTTTTTTCAGCTTAGATTTATAGGTTGGTACAAAATGTACCACATTGTGATCAGAATTTGCAATTGATGGTATTATTTTCGACACATATGCACCCTCCACATTTACAAAACATTTATCCAGCGGATTACTCTTTCTTGTTTGCCCCTTCACATATTGCTTAAAACCTGGCATTGTTATATCCACTTTACATCCAACAATTGCTGGAACACATCAGAATCACCAGAACACATCCAAATTCCCTGTGCAGGTAGAAAGGTCTCAGAGTCAGGTACAAAATCATTGTCACAAAGCCTCCCGTTCACTTTAAACTGGCAACACCACCTGTAGTTTATATAGACACAGATTCCACCACCTTTACTTTTCCCAGAGTTCTGATCTCGGTCCGCTCTCACCATAGTAAAGCCGTCAATTTCACAGGTGGAGTCAGGTACTGAAGAATGTAACCAGTTTTCCATCAAACATAACAATGATGCCTCTCGAAAATCTGAACAGTACCTTGTGTAGGCTTGGAACTCATCCACTTTGTTCTTTATTGACCTCACGTTTTTGAGGATTATAGATGGAAGCGGTGGCTTTGTGTACCGACTCCGGACTACTCCTCTCCTTCCCCGCTTCTTTTGCCGGCATGATCTCTTGAGCTCTCGGGGAATATGATCTAGGAGTCCCGGTGCTACACATAAGCCAACTTTTACGAAGTCCTGAGTCACCGTGCATCTTATTTCAAGCAAGGCTCCTCTGCTGTACACAACAGCAGGGCAGGTGTCCCCAAAACGTTGATCCATATCGACATCACTACATGTCCATTGTACTTGTAGCTGAAGTACCCATGTCACAAGAACGATAATCCACATATGCATATGTACACCATTAGCCATGTGGAAAAGCATACTTCTCCCATTCATACGAAACACAAAACAAAAAACAAGCAAAACGAGACAGACCATCTGGATGCGGTTTGCAGCCGTGCTGTGCACCGACTATTTTGTAACATTTAACCCGGTAATGTCTTCAAAGATTATGTAAACTGTTCATGTAAATAATGTCTTTGGATACTACTTGATACATGTGAGTTAATTTATCTTCATTCACTTTCTATTGTAGTTGCACATCCACAAACACACACACACACACACACAAACCCCATACATATACCTGGATATGATGCACCTATAGTGAATAGATCAACCCTATAAAGTCCATGTACAGCTGTGTTGTGTACAAGATGAAAGTTACCATTGTGTTAAGAACAAATACTCCTACTTTATGTGAAGCTTATCAGATCCTGTGTGAAAATAACATACTTTCCATAGATATTAAAATGTAATTTTGTGGGAAAATCATGGAAATAGTTTGTAATTTTTATCTTATTGTTTGTTATATTTATTTGTTTGGTCAGTGTCTTTGTGGGGTTTTTTTTTTCTTTTTGCTGTTGTAAGCTGTAAGGTGAAGGTTGAAATAAGTGAAATCATTTGACAAAGTGATATGGAACTGTAATGTAGCTAAGACATGACTAGGATTACTTTAGCTGTGGGGTTTTTTATGGGAAAATAATTACACACCTTAGAAAGCTCATCAACCAATCAGAATGAAGCATCCAATAGTATAACTAGAACTAAACCTTAATTCTCAATAAGAGCGTTTGTAATAAAATTAAAAATAAATTTTTAATAAGTGAAGAGGTAATACTGTTTTTTTAGTGGTTCGATCAAAAAAAAATGCTTTACATACTTGAGTTTGTCCAGTGTGCAGTTGGGATCTTCCAGTTTTTCAGAGAGCAGCTTGACTCCTGAATCTCCTGGGTGATTGTAGCTCAGATCCAGCTCTCTCAGATGTGAGGGATTTGAACTCAGAGTTGAAGACACATAACCACAGCCTTCCTCTGTCACCATACAGCCAGACAACCTACAGACACACACAGCAACAGTCCACACGACTTGAACATTTATACCTATTTCAGTCATTCATTAGGTATTATTTATTTGTAAGTGTGTGAAAACACTTAAATAGTAATTTCCAGTGTTCCTAGTTTTTTCGTTGTTTTGAATTGAAAATATAGAATTTATTTAATTTGTAATTGAATATGATGAGACAAGAAACATTACAGAGTAATTTTATTATTTGGTGCATGTTGCATATGCAATTCCATGTTATTAGTGGCCCAAACTCACTTGCAGGAGTTCATGTGCAGCAGCATTTATTGTAGTGGACTCAAACTCAGCTCCTGGAGGGCCACTGCACTGCAGAGTGTAGCTCCACCCTAATTAAACACACCTGAATCAGCTAATCAAAGTCATCAGGATTACTAGACTTAGGCCTTGTTCATACTAATTCTTTCGTTTGGCCTTCTTTCCATACAGAAACTGCATTTTTATGAACGAAAATAAAGGTTTTTGAAAACGCTCTCCAATATGGATACATTTGAAAACACTGTCTTTGCGTTAAAATGAGGTGTTTGAAAATGATGACACATGTTTAGTCATGTGACGAATTTTGTACTGATAGTAGGGGTTTGACGAGATCTCACGATATTAAAATGTGACGAGATTTCTTGTCGAGTTGAAAAGCTGTCTCACGATATCACCATGATGGAGCTTGAGGGTGAAATTAGCATAGAATCACAGTTCACTGAGATGGGCAAGATGAATGACAAGACCATGGCAGAGAATTTGTTGCGCAACAGAGCCTAGCGTGGAGAGCCACTTCTGGGACACTTCTGAAACGTGCTGTAGCGCGGCTGGTATAAACACAAGCATTGACTAGAGTGGCCGCGATCAGCTCCGGTGGCTGTGTCGAAGCCACCGGATGGTGGTGCAACTGTGTGTAATGTAAATAAGAGGTAAGCATCTAATAAATGTACCACCGCTCCCTATACACAAAGTATGTGCGATTGAGAATTTGAAAGTAAAAGTAAAACGTGAGCTCCTCGATGTGCACAAATTAGGCTACATTCAATAGCCTATCTGCCAATATCACCCATATCTTAGGCTGGGCTGTGTAATTGGAACCACCTCTTAGCTCTAGTCTCTGTTTGCACTTTGAATATTGAGAGAGTACTTTGATTATGGTTGCACTTATTGTTTGTGTTGGAAATCTCAGAAGTGAAGTCCAGGAGACTTGGATATATCTTCAGCAGGATTCTTTATTGAGAACACGTGCTGTCGGTAGCTGCAGTCCATCAAGTCTACTAAGTCAGTATACACTGTAGTTTATATAGATTTTAGGGGGCAGGGGAGACAAAGCAAATGGGTGACGACCTTAAACAAAGCATGCAAATGAAGTATCCAGGTAAAGGGACCTGCCCCAAACTCTAGAGTGTCACCAGTCCTAATCCAATCAGCATAACTATTTAAAAATGGGACAGGGGCTACAAGAGCCATTAAAGACAAAAGGTAAGATTCTCAGTAATCTGGCTCATTTGACTTACAATAAAGAGAACATGAACTGGCAAAAAGTTCTTGCTGGAAACTTTGCTTAACAGAATAATTAATGTCATCATCTTTACCTTAAATGCTAAATACAATGTACTTCCCTTAGTTTTAGACAGATTCTTAAATTTGTAATCCCACATTTGCACTTAATATGACTAAGAAAAACCTGTTATTTATTTTTGTTATTTATGCTGTTTTTATTTCTGTCTCCAATTTGTGGAAAGGAGTTCAATTAGGAGGTCACACAGCCTCAATCAGAAGTTCTGGAAGCTCATAATTCATGTACAGTAAAGTCTGAAGAGACTCATGAAATCATACAGGAGAGAAGCCAGTCAGTTGAGTTTGTGACAACCTTTCACAGTGCTTGTATATTGTTGTCTTTTAATGCTTATGATGATTCATACTCGGAAAGTAGAACTGAAATGACATTCACTGCAAGATGATTAGTGTGGCGAGGGGGGCGTGGTCTAGCGAGGTCTGTGAGGGGAGAGATAGTCAGGAGACGAGCGCCACGTAAGTGGGTCAAGTGCAAATGATAAACACCTGTCTCTTGTTGCAGTAATTGGCGTGGAGAGACAGGATATAACCTGCAGGAAACGAGGACCAGGAGAGAGAGAAAAACACTACCCTGGGACTCGGAGAGAGACACGCATGCAGAGAGGACCTGCCGAAACCGCTGACTGAACCACAGAGAGTTTATATGATTTATGTTTTGTGCGATGTGCACACAGTTTGTTTGCTGATTCAAAGAGAGAATAAAACGTACTCACGAGTCCCAGAACGCCGACCCCTTGTCTCCTTCATCACCCCATTTGAACATTTGTTACAACTAGTTAAAACATTTCAAAATGCTCCTGCAGACTATTTTTCCAGTCATTCATTTTTTTCATTGAGGATTTCTTAAAAATATTGTGCAAAAATCTTGTCTCGTCTCGTGAACCCAATCTTGTGTCTTGTCTCATGAGCTAAGTGTCTCATCACACCCCTAACCAATTGATATTCATTATACCGGTTTTTGCCTGTTATGTGCTATTCACTTTCACACAGTTTCTAAAATATGTTACTTTGTCAGGTACACAGCCACTAGATGGTGCTACCGGAAGCAAACCATGCATTGAAATAGACGTATTTGAAAAAGCAACACTTTACAGTTTAAGTACTTGTATAAGGCCATTTTGCAAATTCAATCCTGATACAGTCCAATCCCGTCCCTCCACCCCCAACGATATTTTTCTGAGACTTAAGCAGTTCACATAGGTCATACTTCTCGACTCTGAAAATATACGGACATCTGTATAAATATGGGAAGAAAAATCACATTCTTGAAAATGTTTTGTCTCTTGTTCTGGCATTCCATTGAGAGTAGATGCCACATTCTGAAACAAAATCATTTATTGTGATAGTCTTGAGTTATTTTAAAACCATTTACCTCAGTATCTCCAGCTGACAGTTTGGACTCTTCAGTCCATCAGAGAGCAGCTTCACTCCAGAATCCTGCAGGTCATTGTTACTCAGGTCCAGCTCTCTCAGGAAGGAGTTTGAGGATTTTAGAGCTGAAGACACACTCTCACAACACTGAGCAGTGAGATTACAGCACTGTAGCCTGTGTAGAAAATAAAACAACAGTAATGCAATAGTAATGCTTATTAGGTAGAGTTTATAATCTGGGGCACAGATCATTTGTAAAAGCATTTGATTGAAATGATGTAAGCAAAGCTAAAAAAGTATTGTCTTTATGAAATAACCAGTATTTTTCAGTTTCTATAATTTATGATAAAATTAAGAATAATAAAATGGGTAAAACACAGGTTCCTGAGTTTTGTCTGATGCCTGACCCAGCTTGCCTGATGTTGGAGATACATTGGCATTTAGTATCCTCACACACATTGATACATTTACATTTATTCACTTTTGCTGAACAGTCTTGGCCAGCAAATCACCTGTGTAAGATTAAAGCCCAATTATAAAAGACTAACAGTTTATATAAATGATTATAAAGAAGACTCTTACAGTGCTCTTCTGGTGTTTTTGATGACTGTCAACAGTCTCATCACTGCTTCATCAGATCTTCTGTATTTCTGCAGTTCAAACATCTCCTGAGTCTCTTCTGACATCAGGAGCACAAACACCAGACCAGACCACTGAGCAGAGGAGAGCTTCTGTGCTGAAAGATTTCCTGAGCTCAGATTCTTCTGGATTTCCTCCACAAAGTCATCTTTCAGTTCACTCAGACAGTAGAAGAGATTGATGGTCCTCTCTACTGATTTCTCCATCTCTATTGTCTGTTTGATATAGTCAACAGTGTCTTTGACATTCTCTGTTTTGAGTTCCAGTCCTGGCAGTAGTTCCATCAGGTCACTCTGATTGGACTCCAGTGAGAGACCCAGGAGGAACCGGAGGAAAAGGTCCAGGTGTCCATTCTCGCTTTCTAAAGCCTTCTTAACTGCAGCCTTATGAAGATGAAACAGAGGCTTTTTGGAGAGTTTCTGTGTCATTATATTCCAAAATTGAAGAAATGGGTTTGCTTTCTTGTCTTTGTTAATAAAAAACACATAGAGAGCAGGAAGGAATTCCTGTACGCTGAGATGTACGAAGCTGTAAACGTTTCTGGCTGAAACCTTTTCCTTCTTAAAGATCTGAGTGCATAACCCAGAGCGCACCGATCCTTTACTGACATCTAGTCCACATTTCACAAGATCTTCCTTGTAGAAAATCAATTGACCTTTCTTCAGCTGTTGAAAGGCCAGTTTCCCAAGCTTCAGAATAATCTGATCAAAAGACATTGCATTGGCTTTAGGTTCATGGTCACCACAGTATTTTTCTTCCATCTGTTGCTGCTGAGAAATTAAGAAGCTTGTGTACATCTCTGTGAGAGTTGTGGGTGTTTTGTCATTGCTCTCTCGAGCCAGTAGAGGCTGAAGAACAGTGAGCGAGATCCAGCAGAAGACAGGGATGTGGCACATGATGTACAGACTCCTGGAGTTCCTGATGTGACGGATGATGTTTCCAGCAACCTCAGGACTGTTTTTGATAAAATATTGCTCTTTCTGCTCATCGTTAAATCCTCGCACTTCAGTCACCTGATCAATGTAGTTTCGGTCTATCTGTCCGGCTGCTGCTGGTCTGGATGTGATCCAGATGAGAGCAGAGGGAACCAGATGTCTCTTGATCAGGTTTGTAACTATCTTACCCACTGTTGTTTTTTTGTGAACATCTGTGAATCTGCCGCCCTCTTTAAAGCTCAAAGGGAAGCGACATTCATCCAGCCCATCAAAAATGAACAAGACTTTACCATCACCTTCAGGAAGAGAAGGCAGTTCTTTAGGATCACTAAAGAAGTATTCGTGAAGCAGTTCCATGAGACTGCAGTTCTCTGTAATCAGGTTTAGCTGACGGAACGGCTGATTTTCTTTTCCTTCAACCCAGTCAAGGATGAATTTATTGACAGAGACAGTTTTTCCTACCCCTGCGATCCCCATCGTCAGTACCTTTTTATGGACTTTAAAAATATTATTGCACTGAATTGGTGTGTCCTTGGCATCACATTGTTTATGATTCAATTCGATCTGTCTCACCTCGTGGTCATTTACTCTTCCTCCAGTCTCATTCTCCACCACATATAAATCAGTGTAGATATCATTCAGCTTTTTCCGATGACCCGTCTGTGAATTGCCAATCAATATCCGCTCATAGTCCTGTTTTAAGTTCTCCTTCAGTCTGCAGCTGGTCTCTGTGTAATCATGAACAGCAGCTTGTCTGTCGTCTGCAGTTGAGCCTTTAAGAAAAGAGGGGAAAAGACAGCAAAGACTAAGTGATCATGTTTTTCATAAATTCTTAATAAGCAATAACCATAAGTCCCCCTGTGGTGAAATTCAAGTTTTTTAAGACAAACCATGTGCAAATTCATCAGTCAACACCATTGCTGAGTATTTTCTCCTTAAAACTGCAGTGAACCAAAGACATCAAAAATGCAATTTGAAAACGCTGGTGTTTATGACGTCAACATGTCAACATGTGATCGTCAACGAGTGGATCTCTGAGCTGACAACAGTGGTTCAACCTTCAGTTTATGAAGCGACGAGAATACTTTTTGGGCACAAAAACAAACAAAAATCTTCTTTTTCAACTATTTTGTTTTAGCCTGTGTCAGTCTCCTACGCAGTTTTGAGTTATGGCAGTCGATGCTGTTCACGTTTTAAATAGAAAAAATATTGAAACTCTTTGGTCATTTTTGAGCGAGATGCTAACGGTCTAATCAGAATCAATCAATTATGCTAAGCTATGTTAAAAGTGCTACAGCCAGATCGGCTGAATGGATTCGAAAACAGTAAAACTCAACTTTTTAACTCTAGGGGAGTTGGAAAACGAGCCTATTTTCAAAAAAAGTGGAGTGTCCCTTTAATCACTTATTTAAGTCTGGAACTGAATCCTTGCCTCAGGTGTCTTTACCGACACAGCAGTGTGAACACCCACCCACCTGGACTAGTGCCCCAACAGTTCTAATTAATCCTTTTCCACACTAACCCTTTAAACTGACTATGCTGAAGTTGACAACATATATGGTGATGGAAACACCCTGACTAATGCTGACTTAAATGCAGTTGGTTTAAGTCAGGGGTCTCCAATATTTTTCAGGGCAAGGACCCCTTAGGCGATAGAGACATGGAGCAGGGATCCCCGATACAAAATCTGTCAAACAGAGCTACATTTTAAGCATATAGCATTCAATATTAATAGAAACGATTGGTGTTGGTCGACACTGTTAAGACTGTACCTCGCTCTTCTGTGAGTTTCTCTGCTGTCTCTGGGATTTTCTGTGGCTCTGTGAGGAGAGAGAAAAAAAAATATACAGATACACAAAAGAAAATACTGAAGCTAAAGCATGTCTGCCTATGAACACTTTGACCATAAAAGAACTGTGAGATTTAGCGGCCTCATACAGCCCTAATATAAGTCACCATTCACTTCATTATGTTCAGTCACCATAGAGAATATAGAGAGTTGAAAAACAACTCCTTGTATGTTTATTTTCCAGCTTGTTCCTGTTTTTCTTTGTTCAAGGTTATATTCCATATTTGTTATTTCCAACTGTGAAACGATTCCTTCTATGGTTTTATATGTTTTAAATCTGTTTTTGAAGTGTCCAGAGAATTAAATCAGTCTTACAGTCGGTGTTCTTCTGAATTTATTTTGTAGTAAGTAACGATTATGCTTTGAGGAAATGTATCGGAGTAAAAGCAAACATTTTATTTAGGAAACGTAGTGGAGTACGAGTAAAAGTTGACAGAAATATAAAAACTCATGTACAGATTCTCCCAATTATTACTTTGTTACATTACACCACTGAAGCCCAGCTATAGTGACAGTACCGTTTCCTGCAGTGTTGTAGTTGAAGATTACTGATGTGATGTTTCCAGCGAGTACAGGAGCATTTACAGTCGCTCCCGTCTGAGCATTCAGATCAACACAGACTCCAGTGTGAGCGCTCCTGCTCATCTCCACTGCAACAGAGACCGAGATTAATCACATTTCCTAAATGACAACTTTAACATTACTGTTATTCTTTCCTGCATTACCTTTCTTGTCTTCTTCCAGCTCATCTAGTGTGTCACGATGCTGATCAGCAGATGCCATCGTCCTTCACGGACTCACCGCTGTTGGACATGAAGAAAAAGGTTTAGCTCCGGGATTCTCTCAGGCAGGATTAGCAGGAAGGATTCTCTCCCGGTGCTCGCTGTGTCCCACCTCTCCCGCTATTAATGCACTATACATATTTAAGAATAAACCATCTAAAATGCTTTGAATAATCATACTGTAAGCTCCATCCGTTAGCCCAAAAACGGAATCTAACGGCTTGGTTGAAGGATTCTGTGTGTAAGCCTTTTCAGCATTTCTGTTAAATTCACTTAATTTATTAATATCTCATTTAAAATCTGACTCCATAAATAAAGTGATCTGACTCCAATTTTATGTGACTTCGTTCATTTTGTTACGTTTGTAATTTAACAGCTGGTGATTTGTGATTTAATTTGGATCGTTGATTCTTCTTAGTATCTCTTATTTTCAAATATTCGTTCATCAAGGGACCCAAAACCACACAGAGACTGAATGCTCGCGAGAATTACACTAGCTCACGCTCGCAAACCCGCCAGTTCTGATATTAGTCAGAGGATTGCAGAGTGAATATTTTACCTTTAAGTGGTCGCACCTGCTTACTCAACAAAAAGTGTGATTTGATTAATAGACACGAAAGCTGCAACTTGCTAATACAGTGATAGTCAGAAAGCAGATTATCCCGCATGCTGCGCTCCATGCTTCAGTCGTGGGGTCCTCAGTTTGATCTATCCTGGCCAAACATTTACGGAAGTAACGGACTCCACATTGATCCATACTAGAATAATGATTTCAGAAAATACAAGATAAATCAAGATTAACATTTATTTTGGCCAGACAGAACTTAAATAAACATAATTAAACATGAATCCATGGTACACAACTTTCAGCATAAAAATATAAAATACAATTACAAAGTAATATGAAAATAGTTTCAAAGAGTCATTATATCTGGCACAGTACACACAGTGTGTGTGAGTGTGTGTGTGTGTGTGTGTGTGTGAGTGCCTCTCGGACACTGACACAGCACTGCATGGGGGCTCTGGCTACAGAATGTTCCCCAATGGCAGCTCTGCTAGCCTTCCTTAAATACCCAGACCAGAACAAAAGGTGGTAAATATTTGTAACACAGCACCTAGTTTGGGGGAGAGGATCGGATATCTGTGAGGAGACCACTCAAAAAGGGAGAATATAATTCTCATGTTTCAATCTTTCTCATTCTACTAGTGACAGCAGTGAAGTTGAGACCATTTTACCAATCGCACTGAGACCTTTAAAAAGATACCACACATGAAAGGGGAAAAACAATAGATTTACAAGATGCATCATCTGTGGTATATCTGCATTCTGTGACTTGAATCAGGGGGAGGGAAGGGAGGAGGGAGAGGGTCCTACAGTCTTTCTGTGAGATCTTCTCTCCAGATTAGTGAGTTTTATTGTTCTATTGCAGGGGGTTGGATCTTCAACTTTTGTCTTAGCAGTAAAACCGATTCTTACAAATTGTAGGATTGAAAATAATCAAAGATATTTGATATTTGCAATTGAACAAAGACTGTTTTCAACCCCCATCTCTCTTATCAGAAGGGCCATTTGGAATTCCTAAAGACAAAGAGATTCTGAAGGCCTGTAGGCCAAAGGTGTGTCACCCCTGTAGTTCAGTGGGGGAAGTGTGGTCTGATTGGTCAGTTTGAATGACTCACAATAGGGTTTGAGTTACATGGTCAAGGAAGGATAAAATAAGATTGTAACTGTTGCTCTCTCTCTTCTTTTATTCTCTGTCTCTCTCTCTTCTCGGGGCCTTCTCTTTGGCTCTTCTCTTCTTTGCTCTCTTCTTCTCTTTCTCTCTCTCTCTCTTTCTATCCCTCAGGTAACATTTCTTCATGCTGAAGAATTTATTCATGCTGGGTACGATTAATGGTTTTTATCATCTCATACATCTATTTTGTAACTACTTTAAGTGTAACCATAACCAGATTTTGTCATTAAATTCTTTCAATTATAAATGATTGCTAACTAGTTTTGATTTGGTATTGACTTTGAAGTGCTTCCTATTGCAATACAATATAGTCACAGTATAGCAACGCTCTGCGCTTATTTCCGTCGTTGGTGTAAGTACAGTGGGTGGTAATAGACGAGAAATGTGCAGTTTTCTACCATCTTGCTGATAACGTTTCTTTAGTCTTTCGGCAACCCTGCAGCCTGAACCACTGTAGGCGGCCCACCCTTACAATACTAATAAAACTAAATGTGATCTAGTGATTTAAATGATGTTTGCGCTTTGACTTTGAGGAGTGTCATTCCGGCAGTGTGTGTGCTTCTGATGATCAATGCAATCAGTCACAGTTCTTATCACAAGAAAGCGTGTCAAAATGACTATTCCCAAACTGTGAATGTTTAGCTCATCCAAAAATTTTAATTCTGCATTTTGTCACTCTCATGCAGTGTTAATTTTGACAGCAAATTTTAATTTGGTTTTAGTCATAGTCTTTTGACTAAAATGCCATTTAGTTTGTCATATTTTAGTCACCTGAATTGTTTTTAGTTTTAGTCGACTAAAATCTAATGAGTTTATTTAAATTGTAATGCATTAATTGAGCATTTAGGCATCACATAACCTGTTACTTGAATACTGACATTTTGACATAATTGTGTTTTTTGACCGTTCAAGCGCAAAAATACACGACAGAGCTCAATTCACTTTTTTTTTTAAACATATAATTTTTATAATTTTGTATTTCTGTTTTAGTTAGTATATCAGGTTAAGCTAAAGATTCAAATAAGTTTGTTTATTTGTTAATTTAATTTCAAGTAATGAAGACTTTTAATGGTTTAGTTAACTGTTATAACCCTGATACTTTACTGAATAATGTGTCAAATACTGTTGTCAGTCTTTCCTCCTGACTATGAATTAAATGGGAATGAAATTAAATTTATTGTGTAACCAAAAACGTATATATAATGCGTGACTTTTAATTATAAACAAGCTCGAAATACACCGGGACTCTTATTTTGAAGGAGATAAAAGGGAGATTGTTAACGCCACATTATTACAACCGTCTAAAACATATTACTATATAAACATGGTAAAGTAAACTGATTATTCCTCAGCATTAGTTCATAAACATCACCTGTCATAAATGTGTGTTATTCACTGATTGAGCCTGTGGAAGCGCCGTGTTTTCCCGCCGTTTGATCCGCACGTTACAATTCAAATGTGCGCATCTGTTACACAGGACATCAGTACTGACTGGATCTCTTCCCTAATTGTCCCTCCCTGTTATTTTTGTCTAGTTTTTATTTGTTGATGAAAATGACAGTAGATTTTCGTCATAGTTATTGTCGTTTTCGTTTTCGTCAGTGAAAAATCATTCAGCAACGAAATTAACACTGCTCTCATGTTGTTTTTGCGCATCGCGCAATCATTTGAACGTCCGTGTTTACTACAGTATGTGCGTCGTTCTAAATCTGTTCATCATATAAAGCCACTGTGCCTCTTCAGAAGACGTGGATTTGGATTAGACACTTGATTAGTTATTTTTACGATGCCTTTATGACATTTTTTGGATCTTTTAGGTTTGAGAGGAATGGACTTTAAATGGAGGGACAGAAATCTCTCAGGTTTCATAAAATTATATTAATTTGTGTTTGGAAGTTAAACGAAATGACATGAGGGTGAGTACATGATGACGGAGTTTAAATGTTTGGGTGAATTATACCGTATCAATACTACAGCAAGTTGAGCCTTGGATAAAACAACTCGGATAAAACAATATATCGTGAATCATATCGTCACACTTTTATATTGCGATATATCGTTTAATGATATATCGTTACACCCCTAGTGAATGCCAAAGAAAATCCTACTCTCTCAGTTCTTGATCAGAGTATTCTGGTTCAAGCAATATTCCTTGTCGTCTAGTGTTACATCGAAATTGTCACGTCATGTGTAGGATAGAAACTCACAAAGACGAGGATGAACAGGAGACAGGAACTTTAATAACAAAACTCAGGTCACTTTTAACACACGTAGAAACATAGAAGAGAACCGACAAACACTGAGGGAGAACTGAGGGCTTAAGTAAAGGTGATAGACGAGACACAGGTGAATGATATAACTAATTAGACAAACTGGGGAAAACTTAACCAAAAACACAATACAAACACAAGACAAACATGTAACAGAACTTGTAAGGCCTGCCCAATCGTCCCAATTACGGCTTACGATTAGCGGGTGAAGGTTTCTTGCGCGTTCAGTCTTTTCAGCGGGGCAAAATAATTTAATTCCAATTTACCTTTATCTGCTTCCATTTTATCATGACCTCGAATTTAGGTTAGAATGCCGATTGATTATTAGGTCATTTGTATAACAATTTAATTACACATTTGATTAATCTGTTTAACTCTTTACCCACGATCACAAACTCGCCAGTCCGATCATCAACCAGAGGTTATGGCTAAAGCGATTTAACAATGCCACCCATGCTTGCTATTGTTAAAAGGTGCCCATGTAGCCCCCTACAATTGCCTATATAACAACTTAGCTAAAGTTGAAACATTAACCAGAGGTTATGGCCAGTACCATAAAATAATGCCGTATTATCTCAATAGTATTTTATCTGGCCCCCTATAGTGCGACTGCATAACAACTTGAATCCTGCCAATTACATAATCAATTCAAAGATAATCCATACATAACATCAAATGCTCTGAAGTAAGAGTAAAAGATGGACCTGACTTCTGAAAATTTCATAACGCTGAGTATGTAGAAGAGTGTTACGGGCTGACCTGTATAAAGGTTTATCCTGACCCTTCTGCAACATCTCCTTAAATACCAGACCAAGACAGAAAACTCTTTCAAATGTAAACATGAGTGCAATGGGAATTAGCATTAATCAAGTCTCCAGACCTGCAGTTTACACCTTATTGAGGACAGGATTGGTAGAGGACACACCCACACACAATAAGCAAAATATCTCTAAACTCTTAAAACCTTTGCTTTACTTCTGTGAGAATGAGACCTTTGTACCAGTCGCACTGAGACATTTCAAATGATACCCAACATGTATAACACTGTATAAAACAGTACTTGTTCACATTAACCCATATAGATTTTGAGTGAATTATATAGTATAAATGGGGGAAGAGGCAGTGAAGGGAAAGACATGTAAATTAAGGCAATTCCTGGATGATTAATGTTGTCACGGTTGGGGACGCTAAATGCACAGTTCAGATGTTAATGTCCTTAGTTTTCTCAGAGAGTCGCCATCTCTTACAGTTCTTACGGTTTCTCCAGTGTGGCAAGCAGTGAGGCGAGGGACCGTGAGAGCGGGCCGGTGGCGGGTGATAATAAGCTCCAGCTGGGGGGCGATCACGGCGGCCGCGGTACCTGGGGGTAAGGACAGAGAGGCGAGAGAAACGGAGCCAGGAGCATGAGGAGCTCATTATCACCCGCCACCGGCCCGCTCTCACGGTCCCTCGCCTCACTGCTTGCCACATCCATTCTTACAAAATCATCAGCCATTGTGATGACTGGTACTTTTAACAGCCTTTAGACGTTTGTACTGCTCTTGAACATGTGCCCTCCCTCTCTGAAGTAAACAAACAGCGTTAGCTCACGTGTGAGCCGGTGGCACCCACATGTACGTCATATGTGACAGGAAGCTTGCGCTTCAGACTGTTGTGAACGCGCTCAGGACTGTTTGCCAGAGCTGTAGCTCAGAGGTAAAAATGTTGTAAACAATGTTCAGTTTCTTGCATAGACCGATCTTTTCGCTTCTTAAGACCTCAATGTATCATCAGGAGCCGCGGTTGAATTTAGTTTTGTCTGCATATGTTTTTTTGAATCTTAAAGTGACGGCTCACATTGACTTCCATTATATGAATCACAGAGGACCACGGTTTGAGCTCAAAATCTCCTGCACTGAGAAAAGTCACGTCAAGTTTCCATTAAAGTAGTGGTTTTATCTTGCAATTGTTGGTTTTAGTTTACTTCAGATAAATGCCTCTAAGCTTAATTATGCATGTTTATGCTATATTTTTCCAATCACACATTTCACGGTTATGTATTTAAACTTCAGTTATTCTGGCCCTTAGGGTCACTATACATCCGACTGATTGCACTTTATCTTATCTATGTATCTTTTTTATTCTTTTACTATGTGAAGCCCTTTGAATTACCATTGTGTATGAAATGTGCTACATAAATAAACTCGTCTTGCTTATTAATGGATGCTTTATTTTCACAATGGGAGTTATCATCGATAACCACGAAAGGGTTGACGTGTGATCCCATCGTACGAATGAGCGTACCTTGTTAAATGTGGCGGCTGAAAACAATCATCATTTGAATATCACGCCCCTAAAAACGAATGGTTTAGAAACCTCGCCCTTAGAGTTTAGAGAAGAGGAAGTAATCTCAGAGAAACTGATCATACTCCAAACACACCTCATCTCTCTCATTCGGCAAGAATCCAAATAAACTTCTATATTTGCCATGAAACGTTCGGTTGCTAAACTATTGTTTATTGTGTAAACAAGGCTTTGTGCTTTACTCGTGTTCCAATATCCACAGAAAGCAGCATCCTTCACATGCGCAGAATGTATTGTGTACCAACACAAAGACACACTTGATCTTCTGTTCGATCCTGAGATGAGGAAGTTTGAAAATCATCAGAATTACTTCACAACTGCATTAAAGTCCTCAATGACACATAATAACACACACACACACATGAAAACATCTAAAGAAAGATGAAGCACTCACCTCAGACAATATTCGTAGATCTTTCTTCTGAACTGTCGTGTTGAACTGAAATTTCTTTGACTTCTGTAAAGGAAGTGAAACTGCTTTTCAGGAAGAGACATGAGAGACGTCAGCACTCAGTCTTTTTTACATGTTTTAATACAAATGTTGTTTAATATAATCCATATTCCAGAGTGTTTTGTGCTATTAAATAAACGTACTCGTTCAAGCCCTCGGTTCACCCGTGCTCATAGTTTCAGCACAGCTTCAGTTGTCTGAAAGAATAGTCTGGTTCACTCTCAGGCAAAATGTGCAAAAATTGTACCCTTAGAAAGACATCTTCGTACCTTATTTACCCCTAAAAGATGCATATTAGCACCTTAGAGTAGCAATATGTACCTTAAGCTACTACTACGAAACTTTTATTATATGTTAAGCCTTTATCAGCTTATTTATCTAATCATTTATTTCAGGACATTTCTTGCGTATTTCCGTTGCTAATTCCAAAACGAGCTAGCAGCCATTGATAGCAGTTATTTTTAAGAACAAACTTTATTCAATATCAAAAGCATAAATATTGCATCAATTTCAAATCCACACAAGATCAAAAAATTGTTCCTCCACCACCATACAAAAATAGAAATGCAAGTTTCTATACCTTTCACTTAAACTCCACAACAATTCTTGACTTGACAAATGTTTTAAATAAAGATATAATCTTCTGACCACCCCTATTTTATATTCTGTTCTTCCTTGTTTAATAAATTACGAGCTTTGCCTGTCCGAACAGAAAATTGTAGCAGATGCCATTTTGATTGTTCCCTGCTTCTAAAAATGGTGTCAACTTTTCCCCGCATTTATCACATAACAAATACAACAAATTAAAAAGCGCTTCACACTCTAAAAACAATGAAAAATAGTTTCTCTAGATCCACAAAACAGTATTTGGACTAATGCATTGACAGCCACCGCCCCATGTAATATTCTCCATTGCACGTCACCAGATGGTTTTGTACAGCACTCTCCACACTGGCTTCATTTCCTCTTTCATCCCGAGTTTCTCCCTCCACACTGTATCAACCCTCCCATTATTGAAGTGTTCCCTTATTAAAAACCTTCACAAAACATCTATACATCACTTTCCCTTCTATTCAAATCAAAATGTTGCAGTCCATTAATATCCAACAAAGGACCTGACATTTCTTTTAAGTCCGGTGTAATCCCAAGTTTTGGAAATGGGTCTCTTATATCCAGAGTCACTCTTCCATTCTTACAATCCTTTATTAAAGTCAGTTCATCATTTGTCAGTCTTGCTCTCCACATATCCGATATGGTAGTGTGTGGTGTGTTGACCCAACAGTAGCTGCTGCATTTATATCGCTCATCTCAGCTCCAGCCTCAATGTCACAGATTTAGAAGCACAGTATCTGCGTGAGTCCAGGAACATCCTCACCCGCAATATCCATGTGAGAAGAATTGGCCTTCTCCAGCCTGCAAACGTGTAAAAGTCCCCACACTTTGAAAAGTTCACAGTAAAATCGAGCCACTCCAGCCAGACGTAACCGCTTAACATCCATTAGGAACAGCGCAGCATCCAGTCCAAGCCCATCTACTGTGTGTAAAATGATTTTTGCCATCTTCCTCCACACCAGATCCACAGGGCCAGTCAGAAACTTCTGAATAAACTGCAGACGAAAGGTAGCATGTCTGCTTGGTAAATGCTCCAGGCCTTGTCCTCCCTCACCTTTCTGAAGAAAGAGCACACTTTGAGGAATCCAGTTTAAATTGTCCCAAAAAAAACTCACTAGGATTGTCTGTAATCATGACAGCAGTCCAACACGGGACAAAAATATGGCATGTCAAAATAGATACGTGACTAATAGATTAAACAACATATATATCAATGTATACGTATATATTATAGCCTAGTGATTTGATTTTTAATTGTCCATCTGACAGTAACATTTAAATGTGAATTTTTAATAAACTTGTAGCTAAGGTTCAGGTAAATGTTTAATTGTCCATCTGATTAGTAAAATAAATGTATGACTGTAAATCAATTAAAATAATTTACAACAACTGCAAACAACTAATGAATTGTGATTTTTATTGCAGCATGTTGTTTATTATGATGCATAAATCTCAATTTTAACAGTGAAAAGTAACATACGGTCATGTGTGCAACAACAATAATGTGCATAGTTCTGATCTACTGTCTTAACATAATATCACTTATTCTTAATCATAATATAGTTAGTTTCTATTAATATCGTAGGCTATATGCTTAATATGTAGCTCTGACACATTTTGTATTGGGGGTCCTTGCTCCGTGTCTCTATCGCCTAAGGCAGGGGTCAGGAACCTTTTTTGACCAAAGAGCCACAACGAATTGACTCAGTGACTCACTCATTAAGGCGGTCAGCGTTTGAACGAATCGACTCAATGACTCGCTCATTAAGACGGTCAGCGTTTGAACGAATAGACTCAATGACTCGCTCATTAAGACGGTCAGCGTTTGAACGAATCAGCTCAATGACTCACTCATTAAGACGGTCAGCGTTTGAACGAATAGACTCAATGACTCGCTCATTAAGACGGTCACTGTTTGAACGAATCGGCTCAATGACTCACTCATTAAGGCGGTCAGCGTTTGAACGAATCGTCTCAATGACTCTCATTAAGACGGTCAGCATTTGAACGAATCGACTCAAAGACTCACTCATTAAGACGGTCAGCGTTTGAACGAATCGACTCAATGACTCGCTCATTAAGACGGTCAGCGTTTGAACGAATCGACTCAATGACTCGCTCATTAAGACTGTCAGCATTTGAACGAATCGACTCAAGACGGTCAGCGTTTGAACGAATCGGCTCAATGACTCACTTATTAAGGTGGTCAGCGTTTGAACGAATCGACTTAAAGACTCGCTCATTAAGACTGTCAGCGTTTGAACGAATCGACTCAAAGACTCACTCATTAAGACGGTCACCGTTTGAACGAATCGGCTCAATGACTCACTCATTAAGACGGTCAGCGTTTGAACGAATCGACTCAATGACTCACTCATTAAGACGGTCAGCGTTTGAACGAATCAGCTCAATGACTCACTCATTAAGACGGTCAGCGTTTGAACGAATAGACTCAATGACTCGCTCATTAAGACGGTCACCGTTTGAACGAATCGGCTCAATGACTCACTCATTAAGGCGGTCAGCGTTTGAACGAATTGTCTCAATGACTCTCTCATTAAGACGGTCAGCATTTGAACGAATCGACTCAAAGACTCACTCATTAAGACGGTCAGCGTTTGAACGAATCGACTCAATGACTCGCTCATTAAGACGGTCAGCGTTTGAACGAATCGACTCAATGACTCGCTCATTAAGACGGTCAGCGTTTGAACGAATCGACTCAATGACTCGCTCATTAAGACTGTCAGCATTTGAACGAATCGACTCAAGACGGTCAGCGTTTGAACGAATCGGCTCAATGACTCACTTATTAAGGTGGTCAGCGTTTGAACGAATCGGCTCAATGACTCACTCATTAAGACGGTCACCGTTTGAACGAATCGACTCAATGACTCACTCATTAAGACGGTCAGCGTTTGAACGAATCGACTCAATGACTCTCTCATTAAGACGGTCAGCGTTTGAACGAATCGACTCAAAGACTCACTCATTAAGACGGTCACCGTTTGAACGAATCGGCTCAATGACTCACTCATTAAGACGGTCAATGTTTGAACGAATCAACTCAGTGACTCACTCATTAAGGCGGTCAGCGTTTGAACGAATCGGCTCAATGACTCACTCATTAAGACGGTCAGCGTTTGAACGAATCGACTCAATGACTCGCTCATTAAGACGGTCAGCGTTTGAATGAATCGACTCAATGACTCGCTCATTAAGACGGTCAGCGTTTGAATGAATCGACTCAATGACTCGCTCATTAAGACGGTCAGCGTTTGAATGAATCGACTCAATGACTCACTCATTAAGGCGGTCAGCGTTTGAACGAATCGGCTCAATGACTCACTCATTAAGACGGTCAGCGTTTGAACGAATCGACTCAATGACTCACTCATTAAGACGGTCAGCGTTTGATTGAATCGACTCAAAGACTCACTCATTAAGACGGTCAGCGTTTGAACGAATCGACTCAATGACTCGCTCATTAAGACGGTCAGCGTTTGAACGAATCGACTCAATGACTCGCTCATTAAGACGGTCAGCGTTTGAACGAATCGACTCAATGACTCACTCATTAAGACGGTCAGCGTTTGAACGAATCGACTCAATGACTCACTCATTAAGGCGGTCACCGTTTAAACGAATCGGCTCAATGACTCACTCATTAAGGCGGTCACCTGCCGCCACCTACTGGCGGTTTAGTTTCATGCTTAAAAGTGTCATTCTTTACAACATTTCTTATTTGTATATTCAAAAAAATATTTCAAAAAACAATCTCATAACATTATTTAATGCAGTTGTAATTTTTCAGTGTAAACTATTTTATTTGATTGGTAACAGCCCTATAGTGTCTTATTCTAATTTAATTTATTGATCAAATTTAAGAATTTAAAATGAAAGATGAAGCATATATTTTAAAAGATTAGGGGAAAATGCCCTTTAAAGGTAAAAAATATCATAAATATGCAGATACATCAAAGCTGACTGAACGCTGATGCTTCAGAATCAATTAAATTTACAACACAAAACAAATCCTATTTTTTACTCGGACAAGTGAATGACCCAGAGGACAAGCACATGAAAAGGCTTAATGTCTGTTTTAATATATTTTACAAAGTCATTTATTCCTGTGATGTTAAAAGCCAGAATCCAGTCGTCAGTGATCATTCAGAAATCATTCACATGACTCTGTGCCAATAAAAAGTCAATGGGATCCAATGCTGTTTTCATTGTATGGACAAAACAGATTAAACATTCTTCAAAATATCTTCTTTTGAATTCCACAGAAAAAAGTAAGTAATACAGGTTGGGAACAACATGAATAACTGTCTTTATTAAGAAATCATTGACTTTAACTTGCAGCATAAATATGTATTTTTTTATTCAAATAAATGCAAATACTGAGAATGTGTCTGACAGTCAAAAACGTACTTGCACAGCAAAAGATTCAGTGACCTGTGCCTGAGTGGCCTTTGGGTTTATTTAGCTGTGGTTGACACAATCACAAAGGAGATAAACCATAAACCGTCGCGATCATGTCTTCAAACGTGTCTATCTGCATGTTATAGCGATCTCTGGAAGCTTTGTTTATGTCAGGGAGTTCCTGGAATGTCACATGGTCTGCCTCTTCATCGTGAGTGCCATATATGGACCCAGTGTGCAACAGGGCGCCCTCCGGCTGCCAGTATGAATAAACATTACTCCTATGTATAGAAATTTGACACAAACATATGAGAATCTATCAATATTTCTCCACATCTGCACACTTTTGAACTAAAGCCCTGAGGGATGTTGTTTTGTCGCGAGTCTTCATGACGAGAATAGAGGAGTTTTTTCTGAATGGGAGCAGTTGACGCTCATATTTCAATCAAAAGGTACGACGCCGATTCTCATATTCATAACTCCTGACACATATTAACAAATTACGGTCACTATAAGACTTTAAGATTAAAACAGAGGTAAAAAATTGAAGCTTGAGTCTTAGATCTTTTTAATGATGTATAGTTTGTCAAGGTAATTACTTACATCTGACTGTAATTTTGAGCTAATTTAAACAAAGAAAGCTTCCGTGCGTCGGCGTCCTCGCACAGCTTAACAGGTTAATGGGCGTGCACGCTGAACATTCGAGTCACTTTTAAACTGGAGTGGAGGGAGTTACCATGGAAACGGGGCGGCAGCTCGTCTGCTCTAGGTTATTTATTTCTAATAAACCTGACATTGTATACCACATATTGTTAGCTCAGTGACAAATTGTTTATGTTCCTAGATTCTTCCATGCTGATGGCTGTGCAGAGAACATCTCTAAGGTGCTATGAACCATCTGACTTGTAAGTAAAACCTCAAACTTACATACATTCCTGCACACTTCACCACCGAGGCCAAATAAGCATTGTGAATGTAAGAACCTCACGTTATATTTATAACAATGTTGATGTTTGAATTGTATTTGAGGGCAGTTTGTGAAGACAGATCCTGGAAAGAAGTTGGTTTCAGATCCACCTTCCACACCAGACTTCTCTCTCATATGGATTGCTGTCTACTGCCATATTATATGTTCTCTGCAGAATTAGGTGCATGCAGATATTACTCGGGAACATGACTAAACTTTGTTTGCTATAATACATCTATTTAGTGCACCAGTGTGAAACATAATTCCCCCCACATTTGCTGTATATCTATATCTTTGTCATAGTATTCTTTCAGTGGTTTTCACATGACAGGCGTCAACGTTAGTCAATGCAATGATCTCTATGAAATGAAGGTGACCTTTGGTGTGTGTTTGGTGACCTACCAATCATGTGACCATAGTTGAGCAAATCCAACCTACTACTAAACCCATCCCTAATCCTAACCTTATACCTGGGGTGGCAGAATTCGGCACTACAACAGAATGAATCAGCATTGAATGAATGGTTTACTAACTTACTAACTCCTTAAGACCACCTACTGGCATAACAATGTAACCTGCTATGAAAGTGCTGAAAAA
Organism: Rhinogobio ventralis; assembly: GCA_039654625.1. Classification (NCBI taxonomy): domain Eukaryota; kingdom Metazoa; phylum Chordata; class Actinopteri; order Cypriniformes; family Gobionidae; genus Rhinogobio; species Rhinogobio ventralis. The sequence continues at coordinate 34,659,034 of CM077207.1, read as the reverse complement.
CAGCTAAAACATAGTCACTGTTTCTCAAAATCAGGTATGCCAATATTATAAAATATTATTTATTGAACAATAATAGCCATTATAAACTTTACAGATGTAATATATATTAATTAATAAGTTCTAAATTGTTGGATGCCTTATCTGTAATTTGTGTTGAAACAAATCCTTAAAATATAAGTATTAGTTTTATAACTAATCAGATTGCAATATAATTATTATAATAATTGCAATAAAATAATTTGTAACTAGTTAAAATGAGAAAATTTACATTTTACAGTAGAAATGCAGTCTTTTTTCTTCTGTTATAACTTCTGTGCACTAAAATTTCTTGGATTCGTCTATTTGTTAGACCTTAACGTTAATGTTCCTCATTCACCATTCACTTTCTTTGGTGAATAAGGAACATTATGCTTAATATCTCCTGACTAACGTTAACACCTCCCTTTGTGTTCAACAGAGAAAAGAAAGTCATACAGGTTTTGATTGGAATAACGCAAGGGTGAGTATCATATTGCTTTTTATATTTTGTGAATAAATACAATGAGTGACTAAATTTGTATGTAGTATAAATTATTATGCCTAGATGTGTTAATGTAGTCTTATAAAATGGGCAACAACCAGTGGTCAGCATTACAGGTAAGGTGAAATGTAAAAAGCGCTAGTAATAAGCTGAATATTCAGAAATATTGTAACCTGTGACTAGCCTATGACGAAGTATAAAGAGATTTAAAAAGACCACAATCTATTTCTCTTACTATACAGTTATAATATTGTTCTATATTAAAGTATTTTTTAAAAGATAACACAGTAAAAAAAAGCATGTGTGAAGTGAAAAACCACTTTGGACGTGGTAAGTTCGTTTCTGCAATGTTGCAAGGAGACGTGGTAACGGTATAACGTTATAAATATGTTTCTGCAACGTTGACATATGTCGTATTAAACACGTAGGATAAAAACGTTATCACAACCTTTTCACAACGTAAAAAAAAAACGTTTTTACAACGTTGCTGTGTTTGCTGGGCAGACAGGCATCTAAAATTATGGGCAAAATTGCATATTGTCCATTTTCATTTCAGTTACACCATCCTTTTTAATATGCAATGGATTATCAAAATGTAAACAACACAAAGAACATAATTTCTCAGGTAATTATGTAGCTGTTATATCCCTATTTAGTCTAGGGTTAGAGGAACATGTAACAGAATAAAAACGGTGTGATGTGTGGAGCAACAAGGTGCAATTCTCAACCCCAGCGCTTTAACAAAGACCGAAAACAACTCAATGTCAAAAACAAGTTCTTTATTTGACAAATGTGGGAGGATTTCAAGGTTTCAAGAGGGGGCAAGGCCAAAACAACAAACATAAACCCTCTAACTATTAGGGAGAAACTAACTAAACTACAAAAGAAAAGTACAACACAAATACACTAACTCCCTAACAAGATATAAAGGAAATGGCACCACCTCTCTACGAACCCCATCCCAAAGAATTAACAATATAAACATAGTAGGTAAAGAACAATAACAGAAGTACACTCACCTAAAGGATTATTAGGAACACCATACTAATACTGTGTTTGACCCCCTTTCGCCTTCAGAACTGCATTAATTCTACGTGGCATTGATTCAACAAGGTGCTGAAAGCATTCTTTAGAAATGTTGGCCCATATTGATAGGATAGCATCTTGCAGTTGATGGAGATTTGTGGGATCCACATCCAAATTTCAGTCAAAGTTGCTCTTCTATCAGCTTGAATCAGTCGGCCCATTCTCCTCTGACCTCTAGCATCAACAAGGCATTTTCGCCCACAGGACTGCCGCATACTGGATGTTTTTCCCTTTTCACACCATTCTTTGTAAACTCTAGAAATGGTTGTGTGTGAAAATCCCAGTAACTGAGCAGATTGTGAAATACTCAGACCGGCCCGTCTGGCACCAACAACCATGCCACGCTCAAAATTGCTTAAATCACCTTTCTTTCCCATTCTGACATTCAGTTTGGAGTTCAGGAGGTTGTCTTGACCAGGACCACACCCCTAAATGCATTGAAGCAACTGCCATGTGATTGGTTGATTAGATAATTGCATTAATGAGAAATTGAACAGGTGTTCCTAATAATCCTTTAGGTGAGTGTAAATACGTAAGGGATAATCCATGGCTACCTGTGCATTAAACGATCTTCTAGCCAATCACAATCGAGTATTCAGACAGACCATGGCATAAAAACAAATAATGACTTACGAAACAAAAAGGATTTCTTGTCATAGGCACCAGTACCACAAGAGTGTTAACATAATAATACTGAAGAGAAACGCAATCAACAAGATATAAATCAAAACCAATACACACACACACGCATGTTTAAAATGGATCAATTATTGATGTGCAATATAAAAACATGTAAAAAAAAAAAATACACATATTTTATATATACCGTTGGCAGATCTTCTCTTGGTCAATATTTAAACACTGCTTTAAAAATGACCTTTAAATCTGTCAAAAGTATCCAGCCAACACAACATGACTTGTCTTGTTATTTTCGTCGATGTTGCACAGCTCTATTTTGACAAATGTTTTTGGTTAAAGGTGCATTCTCCTTTAAACCACTAGATGGCACAGAACCTCAGCTCATGTCTTTGGGTGTGTCTCGGAGATGGTTGCTCATGGTTTTTTTCCCCTTTCTCAGTCGCCGGCTTAAAACGAGCTCTTCTGATTGGCTGAAATTCTCTGCTCTCTGAACAGGGCCTGCCGCTGCCTCACAGATGCACAAATCACTTTTGCTCCACATTTCACGTAGTATATGGTGCAAAAGTGAGAGCGCGCAGAACTTGTCATTTGAAGGCGCAAAAACTGTTTGAGACTCATAGCAGCAAATTCAAGCAGTTTTAGTAATTGTGTTAGAAAAATATCCAAGAAAAGTAATGCATTTGTGACCAGATATTCTACAAGTGTGCAACTCTCATTGCATGGATTCCAATATTAATTTGCAGATTTGCAAAATTTGTCTGTGTCACATTTTTGATACGGGTGTGTGAATGCGTTTTGCACCATATTCACTGCAGCAACTGTAGCAAACGTGAGCGTATGAGTTTCTTCACGTGTGATTGTGCAGTGAAGAATGTGTGAAGGTGTAACTGTTGTGTTGTGTTTGTAGGTGAGAAAAAAAATCTACAATTATTTGATCTACATTTATTGATAGACGTGTGGATATGCTCTACAGCTACAAATTCCACTTGCACACATGTTCAGTTGTTTTGCACCAAAAATACCTTCATAGTTCATCGTCTTTCTGCGTCAAGCCTCTTATCTTGGGTTATCTAGTCAAGCCAGCGTGTGCCAGTCACTGATTTATCATGCAGCTCAAAGAATTATGGGTAGAATCAGTCTATTCTGATTCATCAACACAGTTTCACTGATGATCCAGAAGAATAAACCCTAAACCCAGGATAGAGCGGCTGAGTGAATGTGGTCTGGACTGTGTGGATGTGGCTCATTGTGTCAGAGACGCTGTAAAAGGACAGAGTTCCTGCACTTTGATCCACATACACTCCTATTCTATAGATATCACCATACATTCCTATTCTACTGCCTATGGGCTTTACAGGGAGTTCAGTCTGTATGTTATTGTGCATGAATGAGTAACTGTAGGGAGAGCAGAACAAACTCCAGGACTGATCATTATATCCAAACTCACACTCATTATCATAACCCGATCCCTTCCTGCTGATGCTCTTATATGACACTGATATACACACATTATTCCCACTCCACTCAATCTCCCAGTAACAGCGTCCACACACACTTTCTCTACACAACACCTGCTGCACATCATCAAATCTGTCCGGATGATCAGGATACGGCTGGAGTGTGCCAGTGTAAATAATCTCTCTGTTCCCCTCAGACAGACGGAGGTATTCATTCACTGTGTTCAGATCCAGAGTGAGCTGATGGGAATCTGATGGAGAGAAAACACATCAGGGTTTATTACAGAAACTTTCAGTCTTAAGTCTTGAGTTCAGATCTGATAAATTCATTTAGGATTTTTCACTAATCTGTATTACAGAAGCAAATCTTAACTTGATTTAGAATTCTTATCCTGTCTATAAATCTCATCTCATCTCTGTGTGTGTGTGTGTGTAAATGAGTTTGTGTGTGTGTGTGTGTGTGAATGAGTGAGAGATTCTTCTGACTCAAATTTACAACTCTAACTCCTCCTAGAGCTTTAACTCTACAAACACCAAACTCGGCTCAGACCTTCAGACTGTTCTGACTCGGTATGCTGTATCTTTTCAGACTGATCTGACTTACGGTTTTCCTAAAAATGATGATCAAAACTCGGGAAAAACTCCCATAGACTTACAATGACGGAATGTTCAGATTTTCAAACTGTCCCACTGTCAAAAATTCAAATCTATGCACACTGAATCCCATTAGACTCATCTATCCATCTATCCATCCATCCATCCATCTAATCTGTTTTCTGATAGACTGTATTGATTTTTAAAGCCATCAAACTTTAAACTTTAAACAGAAAATCTTCCAACTTTAAGCTTTTCAAACTTTTTCAAACTTTCTGGTCCGGCTTTCTCAAGCCAACTTAAAGTTTGTCTAAACAAACTTTTTTATCTAGTTATAATTATATTACATGGTTCAAAATGTGACAGTGGACATTTTTCTGCATAATTGAGTGCATATTTTGGTACAATTATCAGTTCTGTATTATCAAAGCTTGGTAATGAGTGAACTCAAAGAATATAATATTTGATGGTCCTAGGTTTTCAGATCTGATATTCTCTGTTTTTAATGTCTAACGGGAATGAGTAAGACTCCGTTATTTAAAGCTGAACTCTTGTTTAGTGTCGATCAGCCCCAGATGACGGTTCACTTGGACGACTTATAATCTCTGACCATATGAACCCAAACAGCAGGATGAAGACGATCCGTGTGGATGGAAAACCTCACCTATGCTATGTGCTATAAGAGCACCTGTCCTGGTGAAGAGGTCACGCACGATTATGGGGATTCTGAGTGGCATGGAGGTGTATGGAATGGAAACCTTTTCAATATTTTAGTATTTATTTAATGGTCAAATATTACCCAATGTAATGTTCATGGATTTTTATATGGATCACATTACATGTGTGTTGATTACAGTATGTCAGGTTGTGTGTAGCTTTACACCTGTTTTATGAGGACAGGTTTTATAATAGGTCCCCATCAATTAAGTATATAGTCTGTTGCGCTGCGTGTTTCAAAGTGAAGAGCACGCAATCAGCTCGTGATCCGGTGTTATCCACGTCTCAGTTCACAGGGAATGAATGCAGTTCATCTCTGCACGTGCCTTGAGTTTAACAAGCATTTGGGAATGAAACGGGCTTTGTTTTCACATTTACATTATATCCTGCCCACGTTACTTTCGTTTTGTTTATTTATTTATTAAAGTCTTTTAAATGTTTGCCGGTTCCCGCCTCCTTCTTCCCATATCTACGAACTGTATTACAGCTAGCTAAAGAGTGACAGAAAAAAACGAATGCTGTGTTAATTGCGTTAAATATTTTTAAACTGAAAAAAAAAATGTATTAATCGCATACATTAACTCATATATATATATATATATATATATATATGTATATATACATATAAGTGTGTGTGTTTGTGTGTAGACATACATTTGTGCAGTCCTGCTCTAATCCTGAACTCTCCTCCATGATCCACACTATAAAAAACATAGACAGTGTCAGTAAATACACATTTAATCAGTAAGCAAACACACACATTCACTCACTACACTCACACACACTCACATTCACATTCACTCACATGCTCACACAAACACACACTAACACACTCATATACACACCTACCTGTGTAAATTTAAAAAAAAAACATAAAAACCCAGTGAATGGTGGTTTGTGTAGGCACCTCTTGTAATTCCTCTAATTCCTTCGATTTCCAGAAAAACATACTTTTTCAAACGTCTCCTAGGCCGTTGCTCCGAATTTTACAAAAAATTAACCACATCATCGTCAGACCATGCCGACAAAAAGTTATGGAATTCAAGTTGATCTGTCAAACCTTTCTTGAATAATGTGCAAACGAATTTGAATGAAGTGCCCGCCAAAATTAACGTGAGGCTATATCTCTGCAGCGCTTTAGTGTATTCTGACCAAACTTGGGGCCAGATTTACTAACAGCTTGCGCCAGTGCAAACCCTCTTTTGGCGTTAAAAACTACTGTCAGGATTTACTAAAGACACACGGTGATAAATTATCGCTGAAAAGGCGTGGACAGGGTCATTTTTGCGGCTGACATTAATTCATATGCATTTGTAAGAGTTTCCCTTTCAGGTGCAAAATTCATGGGAGGAGAGTATTTAAATTAATCACACGAAGTGATTTACAAAGGTTTGCGCTCATCAGTTTACTGGTGTTTGGGCCATTATTTACCGCCCAAAAAAAGCACATCTTAAACCAGACGCTAACGGGTCATCCGGCTGCGTCTGTGTTCATTAATTTGCATCAGTAGATCACACGCAGAACTTTCCACTCCCATTGACGCTTTTATGGAATCGCGCTCCCACGCTAATCTGGCCCTTGGTGTGTTATGCCAACCATGACCTGAGGCTACCTGCACAGTTTCAGCGCAGTGCCACCTTGTTTTTTTTTTTTTTTTGCTAATAACTTCTTAACACAAATCACAAAACTGGTCTCTTTAGATTCGGTGCAGAGTGCTGAGTCGAATGATACCCAATTTTCCCAGTATCCCCAGTTCCACAGTATCCTCCTTTTTTATTCAAAGCCATTTTAATATATTGTATATCACATCAACTCTTATTGTTATTTTTATTTCTTATGTATGCTATTTTTAATTCGTATGCATCTGTTGTAATTGTTTTGATTATTTTAATTCCTTCTGTTATGCACTTTGAATTACCATTGTTTATGAAATGTGCTATATAAATAAACTTGCCTTGCAAGTTCACACTGCACAATTTTCAAACTCGTCAGATCATATAATCAGATCATATAATCTGCAGTTTATAATCAAAAATTATAAACTGCAGAAAGCTTGTGATCCAAAGTGTCTGTGCACTGATTTGCAGTGAAAAGGAGAAAAAAAATATGGTTGGAGTTGAAGGTAAATAAATAATTTTGCGATGTGCTGTTGTTGCTGCTGTTCAAGCAAATGTTTGTGCTTTGTTTCTGTTTGATATAATTGTAAATATTTCTATTACAATACTGATATTCTGGTCTATAACTCCTCCTTGAACCTCCCGTTGCCCTGTATCTTGCTCTTTCATTGGCTGTAGGTCATCGACGATTTGTGATTTTCATTTAGAACACATTTCACACAGCAAGATTTTAAATCGCCCACAGGTCCAGATATTTCGCATGCCAAATGTCTCACAGGAATCGGCGACTCATCTGCGATTCTCTCAGATTGCGTCTTTGATAATTCACACTTTGTGATTGTCAGTCGCATGAACGAGCACCGATTTGCCTATGATTTCGGGCATTAGTCTGCGATTTCCCAAAACCTGTCAGCAAGTCAAAATTGGGCCTACAATCATGCAGTGTGAACTCAGCATTAAGAACGACATAGCATTAAGAAGTTTTCGTGAAACCCAGCCTAGGACTGTTTTAGTGCCTATAACACAAATAATTGTACTTATTTAGTGGTGGAATAGATCAAGTAATCTCTTATTCCTCACCTCCAGGCACATTCATAGAAAAGAAGCGCACACTGCAGCTAAAGTTCAATTTGCTCAGTCAGCTTGGTTCTGGTTGTTAACACCCCTGTAACCTTGCTCCATCATTGCATCCTCACGGATTTTATATAATCAATGAATTCAACAATTCTAGGTTAGACTTTAAGGTCTTTCAAAAACGTACAACTGAAAATTAAACAAAGTGTTTAACATTCTATTAGCTGTCAAAATAGATTTCAAGGATATGCACAAAAAACGGATTTGAACTGACAGTCTGAACGAAGCCTTTGATGAGCAAAAAGATGTTGGATCGATGTCAGAGATCAACATTGTTTTGATCCCATGGGAAACATCAATTCTACAGGAAGAGTGTATAAGTGAATACGTTCTACTATGTTGTACTGCACTTCCATAACTTACTGAAATCTTACTGCATTCATCACTAATGCTTAATCATCACTTAATCATTTAATTATCTTATTAGCTTCAACACTGTTGTAGTGTTACTTTTTTACTCTCTGTAGATTGGACTCATATAGACACAGAGCAAGTGTTAATTTAACACTGAGAATTTCACTGTGCTCTTTTACAGCTATGCACTTTTCTTATCTATTAATATTATTATATTCTGCATACATGTTAATTAGATTTCAGTAAGTTATGGAAGTGCAGTACAACATAGTAGAACTTATTCACTTATACACTCTTCCTGCTTAACATACTTGAGTTTGTCCAGTCTGGAGTTTGGATGGTTGAGTGTATATGAGAGCAGCTTCACTCCTGAATCTCCTGGGTGATTGTAGCTTAGATCTAGCTCTCTCAGGTGTGATGGGTTTGAACTCAGAGCTGAAGACACATAACAGCAGCATTTATCTGTCACCATACAGCCAGACAACCTACAAACACACAGTCCACATCACATAAGTTTGACAGTCAGATGTCACTAACACAGTCATTTGGGTGGTAGCTGTTAAAAATGAAGTCAACAGAAACATTTATACTCAAGTAAAGTAGAAATATACTTAACAACAGGAACAAAGTATTTCTACATTGTCACTAGACACCAGGAAGAAACAAATAATCCCCCAAAACATTGGGCATTATATCCTGCATTTAAATGAAAAGTAAATAAGTCATTTTATCTCACACAGACAACAGTGGTGCAATACTGCTCCTGAAATCTTAGTGAAAGAAAGAATATAAAAATAACAATTTAAAATGTCTATCTTTGTGAAAATGTGTGCCAGAATGGCACAGTGATTTATTTTTTCCAGTTTCAAAGAGTTTTTTCTTTAATGTTTAATTCATATTTTTATTAGTTTATTGAAAAGTTACGTTCAAAACATTTGGCAATCTAATTCCATATTAGTCAAGTATGGCCAAACTGAGTGCAGCTGAGAAGCAGTGACTTTACAGATGGTGTGGGGACGCAAATCCTGAACACAGAGCAGAGTGTTTGCAGAAACGGGACTGTGCAAGATATATTAAGACGAAAAAAGAGAACGAAAATGAAAAACAGAAGAGAGCTCAATGCAAGACACAGAGAGACTGTGAGCAAAGATGAAAGCAAAAACTAAAACAGTAAACTAAAACAGTAATAATAATAATAATAACAATAATAATATGTTGTATTTATTTATCTAGCACCCAAAGTGCATACAATACAATAAATACAGTGTAAAAACTACAACAATACAAGTAAAAACATTCCAAATAAATGGGTACAACTAGAGAAGTATAACTTAAAGCAGTACTTAAAATAAACCACCTTCTACATCTCCTACTTCTCCTCTTATCTTACACCCTCCTCTCCCCTCATCTCTTTCTACCCATTCCACTGTTCTTCTCCCTCTCATTACACCATTTCCTCTACACACTCCACTACTTTTATAATTACACCTCTTTCTTTTCCCATTCTCTTGCATATTCTTATTCTTCTCTTGCTTTTTATGTACGTTCCCTTCTATAGTTAAAGAGCTGTGATTGTTTTTCCTGGTACATTAAAGTTTTAGCTGGTTGTATGAACTATTATGAAAACATTTGAAAGTTTTATGCACTGTGTTTTGAGAAAATTATTCACATTATGTGTAATTTGTATGAAATGAAATTGAGAAAAACTGTATTGTGGTAGCATTTTGTTAATTATTTTAAGGAAAACCATTTACCTCAGTATCTCCAGCTTACAGCTCTTCAGTCCATCAGAGAGCAGCTTCACTCCAGAATCCTGCAGCTCATTGTTACTCAGGTCCAGTTCTCTCAGGACAGAGTTTGAGGATTGTAAAACTGATGACAAACTCTCACAAGCCTGAGCAGTGAGATTACATATGGAAAATCTGAACCAGAAAAACACAGTAATTGCATACTGAATAAATTCAGCAGTGTGATTTTAAGAAATTAACTTAATGGAAAAAACATTGAAAGCATTTGAAACTCAAACCTCAGTATCTCCAGCTTACAGCTCTTCAGTCCATCAGAGAGCAGCTTCACTCCAGAATCCTGCAGGTCGTTGTTACTCAGGTCCAGTTCTCTCAGGAAGGAGTTTGAGGATTGTAAAACTGATGACAAAGTCTCACAAGACTGAGCAGTGAGCTTACATATGGAAAATCTGAACAAGAAAAACACAGTAATTGCATACTGAATAAATTCAGCAATATGATTTTTAGTAATTAATAATGAAAAAACATTGAAAGTATTTGAAACTCAAACCTCAGTATCTCCAGCTTACAGCTCTTCAGTCCATCAGAGAGCAGCTTCACTCCAGAATCCTGCAGGTCGTTGTTACTCAGGTCCAGCTCTCTCAGGAAGGAGTTTGTTGATTGTAGAGCTGGAGACAAACTTTCACAGGACTGAGCAGTGAGCTTACATCCACTTAACCTGTGCAGAGAACAGAACAAACTGTAATATCAATGTGTTTATTAGGTAGGGTTTATAATCTGGGCCCTAATATAAACGTTATATATATAAACGTATAAACGTTGCGCTTCGGAGCCAAGTGGTGGATGGTTCATCCAGAAATCACTCTCTACACAGCAGTGGAACTGACTGAGCCTGCCTTTTTGGAAGTGGATCTCTTTAGTCAGTGTTGGTATGACGGCACAGCAGCGGGTCACATGGTATTCGTACTCTTTTTTGTTTGTAAGAGCAAACACAAAGGCTGTTCTCACAGCTGGTTCGGTGCGCTAGGTGGAGAGCACTAAAAAGCTGTTCTTACAGCTGGTAAGTGAGAGCCTTCATGTGAGAGATGCATATATATTTACTAGATGTAATTAAGTGTAATCTTACATTTTGTTTATGTTTTGTGTTTTGTTTTAATATCAGATATTCAATATCAAGATTGGCTAAATACAGGAACTTGTCTAAGAAAAAACATGTCATCCTTGTCATCACAGAATCTGACCAATGTGAATAAAGTGTTATAAAGCAATTTTGAGCAACTGCAGCACCTGACCTAGACAACTGGTCTCGTTTTACCCTTGTGGTACTTTGATGGCACATATGATCGTAAGGTGGCTGCAGCGCCTAAAGTCGAACAAGCCTATGCTCTCATTGGTTTGTCTTGTCATTGTCTTGATACTCTGCTCTGTTTGTCACCGGTTCATTGTTTGATTGTTCACAGGTGTCCCTTGTGTGCTCATTAGTCTTGTGTGTATAAATAGGCCTCATGTTTCCATTGTCTCTTGTCTAGTATTGTTTGTGTCATTCTACCTTTGGTAAGTTCATGTATTTCAGTCAAGTCAAGTCCACTTTGGATTGTATTCAATAAAACTGCACATCGGTTTAAATCAACTTTCCTTCAGTGGACTTCTATGACAATAGTCTGTAACTTATATTTTCCTAATGTCTTAAACATGGTATCACAACGTGGATGGGAATGTTTATAAAAAATGATATGTAGATGACATGAAACAATATTAATTGAAACATACTGTTCATAAGAATCACTTAATGAAAACAGGAAATTTGGGTATTATTTCATTGGAAATAATTGGAATTGAAAAAATAATAGAGATGTGAGTCTTCACTTGCCTCACGCTTCAATTCAATTACGATTCAGAGGATAATGATTGGGTTATAAAGCATTCATGATACATCTTTTGCTCCACTTATTTTATTAATAATAATTATTTTAATAATCACAGCATGGTTATTTTATTTCTATTATTAAAAATTAACAATGAAATTGTGTTTTACATTTTTTTTTACGTCTATTTAACAGAAGCATTCAAGTAAGAAATAATACAGAAATTGGATAATCAAATGTAAAAATAGTCACTGCATAGCCTTCAGTGTATTAATTATAAATAAATTGATTATTATTAAAGCTGAAAAAGCTATTCAGTCAAGAGCAATGAGTGATTCAATCTTTCCTTTTGTTGTTTGATTAACATTAATGACACAGACAGCGGACACAGGGCGAGCGGGCGGTCCGGCTTGCGGGTATGTGTGGAAGTTGACTGAAAATGCTCACTCAGCTCCGTGCCACTGGACACATTTTGAGCAACATTTTACTTTCAATTTCAAATTAGCGGCAATTTGGGTGCATCAATTGCTTGAATGGTGGGTTCATTATTATTCTTAATGAAAACCTTTGAAACCAAATCTTTCGCCATCACCTTGACAGTCAAGAGTGAGGCAAAATGGGCGAAGCGAGGTGAAATCTGACTCGTGCTGCTTTATGTGGGGGTGCTAAAGTTTTAACCTGCCCACAATGGAAGTGTGAGTTAGTGTTGTCATGTTTATTATGTTATTAGGTTTATTGAAGTTGGTTGTATAACGTTGGTTTTGTTATAAGGTGGAAATTAATGTTATTTATCTAACTGTAGAAGATTTTTCCTCATGACACTTACCTGTGGATGTTGGTGCCCAAAAAGGGGCGGAGTCTGGCCTTTAAAAGCAGTGGCCAGACTCCAGTATGGTACTTGTTTACCAAGTCGAGCAAGCGTGCTACTGCGGTGCCGTGAGCGAAAGAAAACCCTCTGTATATCTTAGATACTCGTGAGTTTGTGTACATAACTGTATAGTTATGTCTTTCATTTATTTTTTATTTTTTTTGTTGGTTTGGTACTTTGTTTTTGGGACTGTACACTTGTAAATATATTCACTGCTGGATTATTGGATTTTCAGTGCACTTGTAAATAAACACCATACTCTGAAGAATACTTGCGGGTTGAGCCATCAAAAAAACAATTCCCTTTTGGACCGTAACACGTCCACAGTAGACTTAAGGTGACCCAGTTTGGGCCTGCCAATGGTCTACTGTTTTGACAGCCACACACACACTATCACAGCAAGTCTAATCTCACTCTGCGTGTTGATCTAACGTTCGGATCTATAGTGGAATATGCCACTAAAGAGAACTGATTTTGGGATTGCATGGTGTCTTTCTGTGCACGCTTTTCGGCTTTGTGTAAATCAGTGCGAGATATTTTCTGTGGTTTATTGCACTTAATAACTCTCTTTAACATCAAACACATCCCACACTTTTTCAAATTCATGCATGTTCTTTTTGTGAAAACCGAAACCGGCTTGTCTGCCTTGTGTGCTTAGAAAAAACGGCACTAATACATCCATACTACATTACAGACTGGGGAAAATATCTGCTAGTCAGTTATGAAACAGATAATTATACACATATTTGAACATAGTAAAAGAGTGAATGTTAAACCTCAGTATTTTCAGTTGACAGTGTGAACTCTTCAGTCCATCAGAGAGCAGCTTCACTCCTGAATCCTTCAGGTCATTGCTACTCAGGTCCAGCTCTCTCAGATGGGAGTCTGATGATTGTAGAGCTGAAGATACACTTTCACAGCATGTTTCATCAAGACCACAACTGTCAAATCTGCCAAAACAGAACATTTACCCAGATTATTCCCCGATGTTCAGTGTTCCCTTTCAGTCAGTACACTACGAGTTACGTCAGTTACTGACGGAATGGGGGTTTCGCTTAGAAGCCAATCGCCTTTGAGCTCTACAAAACGAGCCAATGGCATGAAAATGCCATGGGTCTGCGGAATTTGCATGCCGCAACCCCGCCCCACGGCGTGGGTATAAAGGGCGTTGCGTGGCAATCTCGCATTATGTTTCTGCTTCAGAGCCGAGTTTACTGCCTGAGCGCTTTCCTCTTCAAGACGAGTTTCTCTCCAGAGTGTTGGTGTTACGGCACGTTCCAGCGAGTTCCGCATTTCCTGTCTGATCTGTGCAGTGATCGAGCACAGCGTGCGCGTTCTCCCTGGGTGCTTCGGCATTCTGCAGAGTTTTCACTCCTCTCTAAAAGAGCTGCACGTGGCACGTCTTTTTAAAGATGGCTCGCCCGTGCTCCGTTTCTGGGTGCGGTCGACTGGTACCTCCGTTCGATGGTCATGATCGCTGTTTGGCGTGCTTGGGCCTCGTGCACGCTGAACGCGCGTTCATGGATGAGTCATGTTCTCACTGCGGGAACATGACCATCTCAGTGTTGCGATCGAGACTCCATGATCTCCGTAATGGGGGGAGAGTCCCCTCTACCACACCCCAATCTACTTCCTCCACTGGAGGGGGTACTTTGGCTGGTGGTCAGGGTGATCTGAGGGTTACGGTGTGGAACAACCCGACGAATCCTCCTCGGGCCACACCCCCCTCCTGCACACTGCAACCCGTGGTGTTGCCTGATGAGGGCGCCGGGGCTTCCCGTTCGGGGCCCTGCGTTTCATTTGGCGCACCCGCGGAGGATGCTATGTCACAAGGTGGGCTGGACTCCTCCGGAGATGACGATTCGGCTGTGTTGCCTCCTTCGGGAGTTCCAGCATTGCCCGAGTCCGATCCGGAACTCACAGCCATGCTTGCCCGGGCGGCCGAGACGATTGGGCTTGTGTGGAACCCTCCATGTCCCGAGCGTTCCCGGCTAGATGATTGGTATCTGGGGGCGGCCCGTGCCGAAGGCGCCCGTCAGCCCCCAGTGCCCTTCTTCCCGGAAGTGCATGAAGAGGTGTCGATATCGTGGAAGTCTCCCTTGACTTTTCGCGATCGCTCTGCAACCACTTCCGCCTTCACTGCCCTCGATGGCGGCGCGGTGAAAGGGTACACTGGGGTTCCCCCTGTTGAGCGCTCTGTTGCGATGCAACTGTGTCCACAGAGTGCTGCGACATGGTGCGGTGACCCAAAGCACCCGTCCAAAGCCTGTAGATTCACGTCCACGTTGACGGCGAAGACCTACAGAGCTGCGGGCCAGGCCGCGTCCGCCCTGCATGCCATGGCCACCCTACAGGTCTATCAGGCCAAGGTGCTCAGGGACATGCACGAGGGCAATGCTGACCCTGCATTAATGCAAGAGTTGCGGACGGCCACCGACCTCGCTCTACGGGCGACGAAGGTGACCGCTCGCTCTCTCGGTCAGGTGATGTCCACTTCGGTGGTCCAGGAGCGACATCTATGGCTCAACCTGGTTGATGTGGGAGAATCTGAGCGAACACGTTTCCTCAATTCTCCCATTTCCCAGGCTGGGCTATTCGGCGGGGCGGTCCAGGACTTCGCCCAACAGTTCTCGACTGCTCAGAAGCAGACTGAGGCAATTAAACACATTCTGCCCCGGCGGCCAGCTGCTGCCTCCACCCAGCCGCCGGCCCAGAAGCCTCAGTCTGCTCCCCGCCGAGGCCGCCCCCCAGCGACTCCCACCCCTCCTGCCCGGCCCCAGCAGCAGCCTTCATCCGGGCCGAGGCGTGGAGGACGTCGCAGAAAGGCGGCCCCGCCCGTCCCAGCCCCCCAGCCTGCCAAACGGCAGTCTAAGCAGCGGTCCTGAGACGGGCGGCTCGGAGGTGACTTCGGTTCTTTCCCAGGAGATGGTAGCAGGACCACTACTTCCCCCGGTGGAGGGCCGGGGGAGAATCTTTTGTTTTCCCAAGAAAGAACTGATTTTCTCACCTCCGAGCCTCAAGAGGGCGCGGCTGGCAGTGCGCGACGCCCCATGGCCTCGCCGCTCTCGGCCCCCTCTGTCGCCAGCCCCCTGGCAGACGAGACCCCCGTGGAACGCTGGTCCTTCCCTGGTCTCCTCTGTCAGGGCGCGGAATTCGACCCCGCCCACACCCCGGGACGCTCCCATGCCTCCCTTGTCTGGGCCGGTCATTCCGCCTCGCTGCCCCATCGGGGGTACGCCGGTGGTTTGCATGACCCCGCTGGTTCAGTTCTTGGGAGCCTGGCTAGCGCTTCCCAACCTGTCCAGTTGGCTCGCTCACACCATCCGGTTCGGCTATGCGATTCAGTTCGCTCGGTCTCCTCCCCGCTTTCGGGGAGTCCGCTACACCGTGGTGGGTGGCAATGCCCCTGTCATGCGTGCGGAGGTCGACACCCTACTGGCGAAGGGTGCGATCGAGATCGTCCCTCCAGTCGAGATGAAGTCCGGCTTCTACAGCCCTTACTTCATTGTACCCAAGAAAACCGGTGGGTTACGGCCAATCCTGGACCTGCGCGTCTTGAACCGAACCCTGCACAGGCTTCCATTCAAGATGTTGACAGCCAAACGCATTTTCGAGTGCGTTCGTCCCTCGGATTGGTTTGCAGCGATCGACCTGAAGGACGCGTACTTTCATGTCTCCATTCTTCCTCGACACAGACCATTTCTACGGTTTGCCTTCGAGGGGCAGGCATATCAGTACACGGTTCTCCCCTTCGGGCTAGCCCTGTCCCCTCGCGTCTTTACGAAGATTGTCGAGGCAGCCCTTGTACCGCTCAGGCAACACGGGGTTCGCATCCTGAACTATCTCGACGACTGGCTGATTCTAGGCCACTCTCGGGATCAGGTCTGCGAACACAGGGATCTGGTGCTTCAGCACCTCGCCCGTCTGGGCCTTCGGGTCAACTGGGAAAAGAGCAAACTCTCCCCAGCGCAGAGGATCTCTTTTCTCGGTATGGAAATCGACTCGGTCGCCATGTTCGCGCAGCTTACGAGCGAGCGCGCGCAGTCTCTGCTGACTTGTCTTCACCAGTTCGAGGGCAAGAGTGCGGTTCCACTGAAACTTTTTTAGAGGCTCCTGGGGCATATGGCGTCAGCAGCCGCGGTGACCCCGCTTGGTCTGCTCCATATGAGACCGCTTCAGCACTGGCTCTGCAATCGAGTCCCGAGATGGGCATGGCAACACGGCACCCTCCAGGTCCCAGTGACCCGAGCCTGCCGTCAGACCTTCACCCCGTGGTCGAACCTCAGCTTTCTACGGGCAGGTGTTCCCCTAGAACGAGTTTCCAGGCATGTTGTTGTCACAACAGATGCCTCTTCCACGGGCTGGGGCGCCATGTGCAAGGGACATGCTGCCGCGGGCTCCTGGATAGGACCCCAGCGCCTATGGCATGTCAAGTGCCTCGAGTTGCTGGCCGTACGTCTTGCCCTGCACCGCTTTCGAGCCCTGCTCAAGGACAAACACGTTCTGGTCCGTTCAGACAGCACGGCGACAGTAGCGTACATCAACCGACAAGGTGGTCTACGCTCCCGCCGGATGTCGCAACTCGCCCGCCATCTCCTCCTATGGAGTCAGAAGCATCTGAGGTCGCTTCGTGCCGTTCACATCCCGGGAGACCTGAACTGCGCAGCCGACGAGCTGTCGCGGTTCCAGCCGCTCCCGGGGGAATGGAGACTCCATCCCCAGACGGTTCAGCTGATTTGGGAACAGTTTGGCGACGCACAGATAGATCTGTTTGCCTCCCGCGACTCTTCCCATTGCCGCTGGTACTATTCCCTGACCGAGGGGACCCTCGGCACGGATGCACTAGCGCACAGCTGGCCGCGGGGCCCACGCAAATATGCGTTTCCCCCAGTGAGCCTTCTCGCACAGGTTCTGTGCAAGATCAGGGAGGACAGGGAGCAGGTCCTTTTGGTCGCCCCATATTGGCCCGGCCGGACCTGGTTCTCAGAACTTGTACTCCTTGCGACAGCACCTCCCTGGTCGATCCCTCTGAGACAGGACCTCCTGTCTCAGAGACGGGGCACCATATGGCACCCGCGTCCCGACCTGTGGAACCTCCACGTGTGGAACCTGGACGGGATGCGGCAGGTTTGAGTACCCTGCCACCTCAGGTGGCGGCTACCATCACTTCCACTAGAGCCCTGTCTACCAGACAGGCCTATGCGTTGAAGTGGAACCTCTTCGTCACCTGGTGCTCCTCTCGGCGAGAGGACCCCAGAAGATGCTCGATCGGGTCCGTGCTCTCCTTCCTCCAGGAAGGGTTGGAGCGAAGGCTGTCTCCCTCCACCCTGAAGGTCTATGTGGCTGCTATTTCAGCCCATCATGACCTGGTGGATTCTAAAACGGTTGGACAGCACGACCTGGTCAGCAGGTTCCTCAGAGATGCGAGGAGGTTAAATCCTCCTCGCCCACCTCAGGTACCCTCTTGGGACCTAGCAGTGGTCTTAGCTGCCCTGCAAAAGGCTCCCTTTGAGCCATTGCAGTCAGTCGAGCTGAAGTTCCTTTCATTGAAAGTGGCGCTCCTGACTGCTTTGGCCTCCATCAAGAGGGTAGGGGACCTGCAGGCATTTTCGGTTGACGAAGCGTGCCTGGAATTCGGGCCGGCCAATTCTCACGTCATCCTGAGACCCCGGCCTGGATACGTGCCCAAGGTTCCCACCACTCCCTTCAGGGACCAGGTGGTGAACCTGCAAGCGCTGCCCTTGGAGGAGGCAGACCCAGCCTTGGCACTGCTCTGTCCAGTACGCGCCCTTCGCGCTTACGTAGACCGGACGCAGTGTTTCAGGACCTCAGACCAGCTCTTTGTCTGTTACGGAGGGCAGCAGAAAGGGAAGGCTCTCTCCAAGCAGAGGTTGTCCCACTGGATAGTGGACGCCATTGTCCTGGCATATCAAGTCCAGGGCATGCCATGCCCCCTCGGGGTAAGAGCACACTCCACCAGGAGTGTTGCCTCCTCTTGGGCTCTAGCGCATGGCGCCTCGCTAACAGACGTTTGTAGAGCTGCAGGCTGGGCGACACCCAACACATTCGCAAGATTTTATAATCTCTGAGTGGAGCCTGTATCCTCTCGTGTACTCGCCCCTACTGGCCAGTAACCGGACAGGCTCAGGTGTCTTCGCTTGCTGCGCCATTCCACTCCACGGACTGGATGCGTGCGCTATTCCTCTCAGGTGAGCTTCCCCAGTAAGCCCTGAGCTCCTCCAGCACTGTCGATGTCGTCACCAGAGCGAGTGCCCTTTTCAGGCCACCCCTCGTGTTCGGCTAGGTGCCTCCGTGTGCATGGTTCCCCCGCTGGGTAACCCCCACATGTGTATTTCCACGGTAAGTCTCTTGTAGCTCGTGTCTTCCCTTGGCAAGACACCTTGCCACGCCTGGGGTTGAAATTTTCCACCTTCGGCTGGATACCCCAGAGTGTTCCCTATGCAGCTCCTTCGGGTCATAGGTGTATTCTTCAAGTCCCCCCCTTTGGGTTGGCATTGTGTTGCATTCTCCACGTGGGATATGCTTCCCAGTGTACCTTGGTAGCGTTGAGCCTAGCCCCTCGTTCGTGCCACACTCACGGCAGGGAGCCCGGGTCAGCGCAGGACGCTGGAAGACAGCCGTCATGGCGAGATTGTATTGGGACCCCCATTCCGTCAGTAACTGACGTAACTCGTAGTGTACTGACTGAAAGGGAACGTCTCGGTTACGTATGTAACCCTCGTTCCCTGAAGGAAGGGAACGGAGACGTTACGTCCCCCTGCCATGACCGCTGTACCGCTGGAACTGGCCGGGCGCTCATGCCTCGGCTCTTCAGCAGGTAAACATAATGCGAGATTGCCACGCAACGCCCTTTATACCCACGCCGTGGGGCGGGGTTGCGGCATGCAAATTCCGCAGACCCATGGCATTTTCATGCCATTGGCTCGTTTTGTAGAGCTCAAAGGCGATTGGCTTCTAAGCGAAACCCCCATTCCGTCAGTAACTGACGTAACGTCTCCGTTCCCTTCCTTCAGGGAACGAGGGTTACATACGTAACCGAGACGTTTTGCATAATCAGGACAGCCAGATATTTCACACAGTATTTTGACATTCAGTTGTTTAACGATGTAGAATAAAACCTTTGATTAAACAGCGATCAGTGAAATTACTCACAGGGCTTTTCTGCAGCATCTCACAGCTGGAACAAGTTTCATGTAGCCGCCTTGTGATGATGTGAACCTCTTTGGGTTGAACTCGTCCAGCACCTTCTCTGACATTAGCAGTACATAGGTCAGCACTGAACACATTGAAGATGAGAGTTCTCTTCCTGGATGTGCATCTGAACTGAGGTATCTCTTGATTTCCTCATATAATGAATGATCCTTGAGCTCAAGTAAGCAGTAGAATAGGTTGACTGAAGCTTCATCTGAATCGCACCAGTATAGTTTTTGTTTAATGTATTTAGTTGTTTTTGTGATGCTCACTGTGGTGTCTTCAGTGTGTGTGAAGAGGCCTTTGAGCAGGTTTTGACTGGATTCCAGTGAAATTCCCATCAGAAACCGCAGGAACAGGTCCAGATGTCCTCTCTGACTCTTCATGGCTTTATCAACAGCCTTCTTTAGTAGCTCCTGCAATCTGATATTTTCTTTGGGCTCATCAAAGAAAAACTGAAGCTCCTGCATGTTCTTGTTCAGATAACAGAGGAACACATGCACTGCAGCGAGGAACTCTTGAGCACTCAGATGCACAAAGCAGAAGACCTTTTCTTCATGAAGTCCATCTTCCTTCTTAAAGATCTCAGCGATCATTCCTGTGAACTCAGTGTCTTCACTCACATCAATACCACATGCTTCCAGATCTTCCTCATAGAACACAATGTTTTCCTTCTTCAGCTGCTCAAATGCTAGCTTGGCTAACTTCAATATCATTTCTCTGTTTGAATGTAAGAGCTTTTTACGTTGTCTTTCTGCTTTTCCATCGTACTTCTGGCTCTTCATGTTCATCTGTATCAGCAGGAAGTGCATGTACATTTCAGTGAGTGTAGTACTGATATTCTCTGTATTGTTCTTGGTGAGCATATTCTGAAGTACTGTGGCCGTGATCCAGCAGAACACGGGAATGTGGCACATGATGTAGAGACTACGAGACGTCTTAATGTGTGAGATGATTATGGAGGCCTGAATCTTATCTTTAATTCTCTTTCTGAAGTACTCCTCCTTCTGTTGATCAGTGAATCCTCGCACCTCTGTGAACAAACCCACATACTGAGGAGGGATCTGATTGGCTGCTGCTGGTCGTGAGGTCACCCAGATGAGAGCTGATGGAAGCAGCTTCCCTTTGACCAGACTTGTGAACAGCACGTCTACAGATGATCTTTCCTCAATATTGTCCAATATCCCGCTTTCAAAATTCAAAGGCAGGCGACTCTCATCAAGTCCATCAAATATAAATGCAAATGTACAATCCTTATATAACCTTTTTCCAGGTTTTCCAGGTTTTTCCAGGTCCTTCATTTGAGGATACACTTTCAGCAGAAACTCATGGAGATTGAACTCTCTGTCTTTAATTCTGTTAATCTCTCGGAATGGAAGCAGGAATACACAATCTATATCCTGATTGGCTGTTTCTTCTGCCCAGTCCAGGATGAATTTATGCACAGAGACAGTTTTTCCGATGCCAGCGACTCCTTTGGTCAGCACAATCTTTTCCTCATTGTTTTCCCTTAATAATTTAAATATATTATTGCATTTGATTTGTTTGTTCTGTGTTTGTTTGTTCTTGAAAGCATCATCAATCTTCAGAATCTCATGTTCCTGATTGACATCTTTCATATCTCCCTCTGTGATGAACAGTTCTGTGTAAACAGCCTTGAGATACGCTTCATTTTCTTTCTTGCACTCAAAAATACGTTCTGCTTTCTTCTTCATGTTGTTTTTGTGCGTTTCCAAGAATTTTTTCAGAATTAAATCCTCTGTTACAAAAGATTGGTGTAAGTAAATAAAACATATTTCAATTTAAGAAAGAAACATGACAAAGCCTTCACATCAGCATCATCTGATGATCTGAATTCATTCAACATACTGTAATTAAATTTCTGTTGAAAATATTACAGCCCCAAAGCCTCAGATCTTCCATTTAATTCACTACATCTTGATAAATATATTACACTTAAAGGTGGGGTAAGTGGTATTTCAAAAAAGCTTTATAAAAGTGTCTCGGGCCGAGTACCAAAACAAACTTATAGCAGTAAGGGAGTGTCTACTAATGAAGGGGAGAAGAGAGTGCTCAGTGCACGTCATTATTCAAAAGACACGATACAGGAGAGACATTAACCGAGCGATGACAGAAAGAGAGAGTTGGCAGATAAAAAAACAAATGTGGAAGATGCGTGTGGTACAAAAGAAGGCTTACGATCAGGCAAGAAGTAGGACTCGTGTAAATATCGGATCAGCTTTCCAGCACTGGAGAGAACTCAAGTTCAAGGGCCAAGGTTGCCCTCCTCGTGTCTCTCGGAGGAGCTTGGTCGCATAAAAGGAGGAGCGACGACAGTGAAGGACAAGAGAGGAGCAGGCCTGGATTTACATTGTTTTGTTTATATGTGTGTGTGTGGCAGTCGTCCATGAGGGGCTGCCGCTTCTACTTTCAGTTTGTTTGTTTATTTGATTAAAGTCTTTAAACATTCGCCGGTTCCTTCTTCCCATATCAACGAACTTCATTACATTGGTGCCGAAAGCCGGGAGGAAGGAGGGACATGTTGTCGGAGAGCCCTCGCTCTGTTGAGGTGTTGAGGAGGTCGGGCAGCGCAGAAGAGAGAAGACTGCGAGTGGCTGCCCGAGGCAGTGGAGTGAGTGAAGACCGGTGGGGCGGAGAGCTCGTTGCCGTGCCCCTGGGTCGAGGTGGGGTGGCTGCCGTCCTGGAGGGAGCGGAGGAGTCGCCGGCTTTTGCCGTGGGCCGGTGCCTGCTGCCGTCCGCCATGATGGGGAGGAGCAGGGAGTGCGGGACTCGTTGCCGGCTGCCCTCAACTGGAGGAGCCTCTGCCGGCCGTGAGGGGGCAGAGGAGGTTTGAGCCGTCCACCAAGCATCCAGTACCATAGCATGGCACCGCAAGGAAGAGCCTCTCTGCTGGCTGAGGACCGAGCAGCAGTGTGTCCAGGAACCAGACCAGAATTTTTTTTCTCTCTCCTCTCTCCACTCTCTCGTCCTGTCGCTCCTCATGCTTCCGGCTCCGTTTCTCCGGGAGTAGAGCGCAGTCTCGGATGTACCCCCCGGCCTGTGAGGGGCGATGGGGGTATGTACGCACCGCACCTGCCTCGTGTCTCACGGTGGAGCGACGACATTGAAGGACGTGAGAGGACCAGGCCTGGATTTACAATGTTTTTTTTAAAAACGGACGACTGCTGCTTTTAATTTCAGTTTGTTTGTTTATTTGATTAAAGTCTTTAAACGTTCGCTGGTTCACGCGTCCTTCTTCCCATATCTACGAACTTCATTACAGTAAGGTTTACTGGTCATTGCCAGTCACATCCGGTGGTTGACTGGAGTATGTGGCTGTTGAACAGGTCAGTGGTGCTGTCCGGTTAGTTCTGGTGATACAGTACATCACCCCTCATTGTTAACCTCTGTTCTAATATTAATGAACATGTTCAGTGGGTGAAAATAAACACTAACAGATGCCTAACAGAACAAAACCTGGCGCTCATGTCTATTGGTGTTGGTCGACACTGTTAAGACTGTACCTCGCTCTTCTGTGAGTTTCTCTGCTGTCTCTGGGATTTTCTGTGGCTCTGTGAGGAGAGAGAAAAATATATATATATACAGATACACAAAAGAAAATACTGAAGCTAAAGCATGTCTGCCTATGAACACTTTGACCATAAAAGAACTGTGAGATTTAGCGGCCTCATATGTTCAGTCACCATAGAGAATATAGAGAGTAGAAAAACAACTCCTTGTATGTTTATTTTCCTCTTATTTCTAGCCAGCTTGTCCCTTTTTCTTTGTTCAAGGTTATATTCCATATTTGTTATTTCCAACTGTGAAATGATTCCTTCTATGGTTTTATATTTGCGCACCCTCTGAAGGGCAGCATCTGGGATGGGGTGTCACTTTTTTCTATGGGAAGTATAAATTGTGTAAACTGCTCAATAAAGATTGAAGATTTGGGATTCTGTTCATGTGGCGATGCTTCCCACAGTCATGCAGACGCAGACCATCGACGGCTGAGAGGGACTGAAGAGCAATCTTACTTGACTGAAGAGTACGAGAACTCAACGACTGAGTACTGTAACGAGGTATTATTACTTTGTTACATTACACCACTGAAGCCCAGCTATAGTGACAGTACCGTTTCCTGCAGTGTTGTAGTTGAAGATTACTGATGTGATGTTTCCAGCGAGTACAGGAGCATTTACAGTCGCTCCCGTCTGAGCATTCAGATCAACACAGACTCCAGTGTGAGCGCTCCTGCTCATCTCCACTGCAACAGAGACCGAGATTAATCACATTTCCTAAATGACAACTTTAACATTACTGTTATTCTTTCCTGCATTACCTTTCTTGTCTTCTTCCAGCTCATCTAGTGTGTCACAATGCTGATCAGCAGAAGCCATCGTCCTTCACGGACTCACCGCTGTTGGACATGAAGAAAAAGGTTTAGCTCCGCTGTTACCAGCCACTACAAATAAATGAGGCACTATTTGAAAATAAACAAGTAAATAAAATATAGCCGCAAGCTGCAATTATAAAGTATATAATGAGCTATTAAATGTCTCTGTATGGATGTATTATTGTGTTAGTACACGATGTAACTATACACATCACAATGTGTAAATAGGAAAATGTTGGCGTTATTTTGTCACTTATTGAGCAGTAGGCTAGCTGGAGCCGTGTACCTCCAGTCTTTGTGCTAAGCTAGGCTAGCGGTGGGTGCGTCAGACAGAGTTATGGCACGCACGGAGATGAGAATGGTGTGTATGGACTTATCTTACTCTGGGGGATACGGTGAATAAGCTGAAGTCCCAAAAAGGGATTTATTAATCTGAAAGAAGAATGTCATATACACCTATGATGACTTTAGGGTGAGTAAATCATATAATAATAATTTTCATTTTTGGGTGAACTAACCCTTTAAGCCTTGTCTGTGAAACTAAGCTTCATGCTAACCTCCATAGGAATGAATTGAAAACGCTCACTCTGCCCCAGTGTGCACGCACCGTGAGAGACAGCGTGACAGAGTGAGTTATGCTGCCTTCACGTGCTATCGGAATTATCGTAAATACTAGTTTCCTAGTTGGCCCTCTCAAGTCAAAATTTGAATGTTATGAGCTTGTAATCATGACTTTCCGATAGCATGTGAAGGCAGCATTAATGCGGATGTATTTGGAGGTTATGTTTTGCTATTGGTCAGAATACCTAATGAATTCTAATATACAAAATAATAAATAATATAAAAAGTTAATATCGCCAAAATGTCCCAAAAAAGTTTCATAGTTTCAATTTTCATATCCATGAGTAAAGCTGATGGTATTTCTGACCAAAAGAGATCCCAAAGATGGAACTGCTAAGACTAACTAGCAGAATTAGTATTGAATAATGTTCTTACAGTTGTGCCGTCACCGTTTAGTGATATTGTATGTTCCTGGACAACTTAAGTTGTTTGGTAAGTGTTGGTCACAGCGCCTTTTAATTGCTGTGTTTGATCCGGCAATTATTCATTTACAAATTAAGCATGGCACAAAGCAGTGCTTAAAAAACACCATTACTAGTGCCAGGGCTGCCAACTTCAGCAATTGACACTGTTCTCACCATAGACTGTATAAAACAATGGACGTGGTGTCCGTGACGTCACCCGTAGGTTTCTGAAGAGCATTTTTTAAGCCCAAAGTGGGCGGAGCCGGCCATCACTATTGGCTACGTGGCAGCGCGTGACTACTGGCTAATCGAAAATGGGCAAAGAGACGGGACGTGGGTCGAGCTGAGGTGCCTGGTTACTGAAACCACGGCCGCCTAGCTTGACGTGATCAAGTTAGCAGCAGCAATCCACCTGTCACTCAAGTGGCCACGCCCTTAATTATGCAGAACCCTAAGGCTTAATATAATTTAAACGGATGAGTTATGAAAAAAATTCACCCCCTCTAAGTTGTCATGAAAGGCAAAATTAGCTGTATAGACCAAAACCACTTTTTGTACCAGGCTGTAAGCATATTTTTTTCTGCTGTAAAGTTGGGCGTTTTAACATGGGGGAGATACAGATTTGACTCCCTTCTTGAGCCTGTCTCTAGTGGTCAGCCAATGAATTGCAGTTTAAATTACTTCTGTTTTGGATTCAAGAGAGAGAGACCGGAAGGTTGCCACTTGGTTCTCATGCTCTCACACCACACAACCATATTCTCATGCAGGGGAAAAAAAAAAATCACAACAGACAAGACTACGGAAGAGATTAGGGACAAGCAATAATACAAAATACAACCGTCTCGAGATTAAAGTCATTATAATGCAAGATTAAACTAAATAAAATTGAGAATAAAATCTTAAATTTTGAGCATAAAGTCGAAAATAAAATGTCAAGAATAAACACACATTTGATCAGTGTCATGTCCATTGCATACTAACAGTAGACATGACAGAGTTGGATCACTTAGTCAAGCTATATTTAGGCTTTCTTTCAATAACAAAGAAATACTATCAGCTTTAGCTAATTATAACCGGATAATAAGTAGCATTCGAACTTTAAAGAGAATTTGCAAGCGGCAGGGTCTTTTCTCAAAACGATGTTTGAACAAACGTTTAAATAATTTTGTATCTAATTATTTACTGTGGCAAATAGCCGTGTAATAAGTGGGATAATGTACATCTAGCCGGCTCTTATTGCAGAATAAACCCCTTCAGAGTGTTGCAAAACAGTCCTGATCACCCTATGACGTCGATGTAAGACTGCTTTTCCTGCTAAGACAGAACATGAGATCAACACCCTGCAATAAAACAACACAACTCACTAACCTGGAAAGAGCATAGGACACTGCCCTGCCCAGACTTCTCTCCTCGCTTATCTATGCATACCCTTCTCCCTACTCCAACCAATGATGTCAATACCTCACGCTAACAAGAAACTATGCTAATATAACCACAGGTCAAGAGCTGTCGTTCAAACCACACAAGTTTGCTGAAAGCATTTTAGATGTTGCTGTAAGCAAGCCAGTCCCATCCTAGCTTTCCCCTTCCATTGGTGGCCTTTGGGAACTGCAAATATTCTGTAAATTGTTTCCCTTGTGAATCTACTGGTATCTACCTTTCTTGCGAACGTTCTGACCATCGTTTCCCTTTCATTGTCTGGCCACAGATTTGGGTCATCGGTTAGGTCATCTGTGTTCTCATCTCCCTCATTCTCCAAACTCTGCCTCTTTTCTTCAGCTAGACTTTTGCTGTATTGACTGCCCGGCACTTTTCTCCAATTTGAATCCATTAGAAGGCCCTGGGTCTGGACAAGGCAATATGTTTTAATAAACTAAGTAAGTGTAAATCTTAAAGGTGCACTGAGTAAATTTGAGCAGCATCTAGTGGTGAGGTTGTGAATTGCACCGCTCACACCTCCCTTTGGAAGCACACAGAGAAGCTACGGTGGCCGACACAGGACAAAGATGTTGTCGTCACAGACAGCAGAGAGTAGCTAGCGCTCTGTAGAGAAGTTTGTCCCTTTAGGGCTACTGTAAATAGCGATTTCACTGTAAGGAACCTGCGGTGTATGTAGATAGAAACGGCTCATTCTAAGGTAATAAAAACATAACGGTTAATTATGTAAGGTCTTTATACACCACTGAAAACATAGTTATGTATATTATATTGCATTTCTGTCAATAGATCCTCATAAATACTACACACTGCACATTTAATGCCCATTTACACCAAGTACGGTAACTATACCAATAAAGATATAGTTCTAAAAATCGTTCTAAACGTAAAAGAATAGCACACCACAACTATAACAATAACATCACAGAGAAATGATATGGTTGGAATCACTTTCAGAAGGATTTTTTTCAGCTGATGAACTATAAAAACATTGAAAGCCAATCAGAATCCATCTTTCAGAGCTTGAGCATTTAAAGCGACAGACGACAAATCCACAGTGCTTAGAATAAACTGAACCTGTCCGCTGGTGTGGATGCTAATATAGTTATCCTTCTTGGTGTGAACATGCCTCTGTAAATTAACATTAGTTACTTACAAATCCTTTCTTCACACATATCGCATGAGATGATACACACTGGAACCATTTCAAATTCAATACATTTAAACAACAACAATAAAGCTCACCTTCTGCCTCAGATTACTCAGGTATCTTCTTCATCAGTGGTTATTCCTAACACAACTCCAGAACCAAATCAGTTCTAGCCTACCATAGTTCAACTATATGTATATTTTGATAAACTGTAGGCTGCTGGTGTGTAAACAGCATCCATTATTTTGCACCAAGGTTATGTACCTGCCTCTATTTCACCAGTTGTAAATTGGTTGTAATGTATTGGTTGCATTATCACCTGCCACATTTTTTCAGTGTTCCCCTTTGCTGTTAAACGTATTGACATAGCTGTATATTTAAGCTTCTTACCTTTTTTCTTTATTTCCCAATTCTGTGTCAAAATGCTGAAGTTCCTGCGCTGTCTGGCATGGTCTATTTTCCAGGATGTCCTCCTTCCTCCGTCACGGTCACAGATCTTCTTGGCATTGCAAGGACGACTTCATGGTTCTCAACAATCTCTTGCAGCTTTTGCAAGACTTTTGTGTAATGAAGCAATATTAAACATTGGTCTTCAATATCAAAACATAACTCTTTGCTGCCACATCAGATGAGAGATCGGGGGTGCGAGACAGATAAATTCATAAATTGAACTAGAATGGTTAATAGTTACAATGATGATGTTTTTAAACAGGGGGTCGTGACACAATTGAGTGCGGCCTCTACTGCAAACGTATAAACTGTCACAACACGGTGTTGTAAAACGCACACAAACACGATGATAAAGGCAAAAGGCAGTATCCACAGGCATTAATCCACATGAAGAGAACAGCTTGTAACACATCTAACATGAACAAGACCCGATAGCAATGAACTCAAACAGAAGAACTAAATGATACACACACCTGAACTGAATGACGAAATCAAAACTCAACAGGGGAAAAGTGCAAACAGAATTAAAGTCCAAACTGAGTGAGATTGTGACAGCCATATAGACTATAATAAACTGCATTCCTGATAGAGTTGCAGGAGCGATTAAACATTAATATTCCCACTTACAGTAAAGGACTTCTCTGTTGCCTGTGAGAGGACATGGGAGAGAGAAATATGTCTTGTATTGATACTTAAAGACATATTTGAAGATTTTGACTATTCTACAAATCTTTGTCCAGAAAATGAATATTTAACAATGGCTTTCTAATGAAGTTTTATGTGCTATTGAGAATTTGAGATTGGGCCGAGCTCCCGGACCAGACGGAAATCCTATTGACTTTTATAAGAAGTTCAAGAAAAAAATAATCCTAATCATGCTCCTTATTAAACCCAATAAACCAAAAACCTTTTACATTTCTTTGTCCGTAGGGTAATGAGAGGGGCGTGGCTGCTGTTTGTTAGCCCAGGGCATTCATCTGCATGTTTCCTTGAACACATTCCTTGAATGAATTTTTGACAGCAACCTGGAGCAAATAACGCAGATTACTGCTAAAGTGGGAGGTGATTTACAGTATGTAACAGCATCTTTTCTCATCGCTACTGGCAGCCATTGCAACATATCCACTGCAGGCTAGTTGAAGTGAACCTGTGCAGTTTATTTAAACATAACACATGAGACAAGGGAAGCACATGAAGCAATTTTATAAAAATTAAGAAAAAAAAATACAAGATACTTGGGGTTTACTTTACACTGGCCAACCTTGACCCATTTTATCGTTCCAGTGTTGAAAACTTACAGCTTGTGCTCTTGTGTAGGGAAGAACACTTTAAATATTTTGGCCACGAAAAAGTGTTCTCCACAATGCTGTCAGATATCAAGGAACTGGAGACAAATGGGCTTGTGATATCTGGGCATGTTGTTAAGGCATCAGTTTTTTGCATTGCTGGAGATAATTTGGGGTCTCACAATATTGGAGGTTTCACTGAGAATTTCAGTACCTCCACTTACTTCTGTAGATATTGCCTGGTAACTAGAAGTGAGCTCCATGATTTTCAAAAAGGTGCCCCACCCCGAACAGTGCAAAACTACAATGAGGCAATACAACAGATAAGAAGTGGTGCCCTGACAGAAAGCAGAGGTTTAAAATTTGATTCAGTTTTCAATTCCCTCACTTACTTTCATGTCTCCCAGCCGGGCCTCCTACCTTGTATTGGACATGATCTGTTTGAAGGAGTTGTGGCATATGACTTGGCCATGTACATCAAGTACTTTACTGTTATTTACAGCTAAACCAGAGAATCAGGCAGTTCAGCTATCAGGGGTCTGATGCCACTTCTACTCCTTCAGAAGTTGTTGAAAAGGGAGTTAAAATAGGTGGCCAGGCAACAGAAAACTGGTCTCTCCTGAGACTTCTTCCTATTATAATAGGTGAAAAGATTGCAGAAACAGATGATCCGATATGGCAGCTGACAGTGCAGCTGAAAGAACTTGTGGAATTAATATGTGCCCCTAAAATATCTCACTCTCAAGTTGCTTTGCTCAATGTTTTCATTGTGAAGTATCTAGAGACACGAAAGGAGATGTTTCCTGATCATAAACTCAAACTAAAGCACCATTACATTGGCCACTATCCTGCTTTGATTCTCAAGTTTGGCCCACTCATAAGATTGTGGACTATGAGATTTGAAAGCAAGCATTCCTATTTCAAAAGATGTGTGAGAAGAACTGCCAGACACTTGCAAATAACTTCTGCAAACATATCTAAACTCAAGTTCTATCTTTGCTCCTGCTTTGCAAGTGAAACAATCCACCCCTTTCCATGCAGAGTTGTAAAGTGCTGCAGTACGCAGTGCAGTAGAAGCAAGCTGAGATACTGAGATACAGTGGAAAGGCACTCTATACAGAAAGGGATTTTTTCTTTGCCTAGATCCTGGCATGCCAACAGAGTTTGCACAAATCGAACTTATGCTAATAATGGATAAAATTGTGTACTTCCTTGTAACTCCTCATGGTTCATCGTATTTACCAGAGTTTGGACTGTATGAAATTCACACAGCATGTGGGGGCATGAGGTGCATAAACGGAGAGCTGTTGTTGGACTACTATCCATTGCCTGCTTATGCTTTTTGTGGAACTCGAGTCATTTCTCTCAAACATAGCAAAGTAGATATTGAGTAGGTACTGTTTAATGAGTTGTGGATTAGTACAGTAGACTGTGCAGGACTTGAGTATGTTGAGTATGGCTGAAGAGGTCCTTAAATGCTTGAAATTACATTTTAGAATTGAACTCTTTCAATAAGATTGCCATAAATATTTTTTTGTTAAAAACGGATAGTGATAAAAACAGATAGCACTTCACAAAGATGCAGACACATACCAAAACACACATCAGGCTAATGTTTAAAGCTGATAGTGAAATAGCTGTCTCTGAATCTAAGAAATGAAGAATACATTACATTTCCTTTTGGGCTGAATTGCACTTATTTGGGCTAACTGAATTACAATGTCTGACTCTCTTTTCTTAGTGATGGATGATGTAGACAGTGGTCTTTCTGACTTCATTGACTCTGTGCTGCCAAATTCAAGTTCAAATGACCTGCTGTTAGAGGCTCTTCAGACCTTGGGTGTAGAAACCGTGAAGTCTCAACTCCTCATAGAAACCCTCCAGTGGAAAACAACTGGCACTTCAATTTTGAGATACCCTGGAGTAAAATGCCGTCACAAATTACCAGAAAGCTCGAAAACAAAGAGCGGCCAACAGGACGTGAAAGACGTGAAATGATTCGCCTGATGTTAGGAGAGATCCTAACCATCTGCCCTACACCAGGGAAGAAACATCTTGGTGAAATTGCCAGGAAGATTGTTTCAACATATCCTCTGTCATTCAGAGATGTAATTGAAGATCAAGTTGTTGGTAGTGGTTATGACTCCCTTACCAAGCAGCTGCAGACTAGACTTGACAACATGAAAACCCACTGACGTCTGTGGACATACAAAACAGGTTGATATCCCGTCCGTCCGTCCAGGCCACAATCTAAACGTCCACTGACAGCCAGAACTAGTCGAGAACAGACGTTCATACTGGCTATAATCTAAACGTCCATTGACATTCAGAATTAGTCAATAAATGACATAAAATATGTTAAATAAGGCCACAATAAAAACGTCAACTGACATCCCCTAACAAATCAAGAAAAGAAGTTCACAATGGCTGTACAACCAGAAATGACAGTAAAAAAAATGGCAGTGGTGAAGAGACAGCATGGCTAAAGGCTGATTTATGTTTCTGCGTCAAATCGATGACATACTCCCGCAGACCCCTCTGCGTAGCTGCGAACCCCCCTCCGAGCCCTGCGGTAGATCGACGTGCACACCTCCAAAAATGTGTAACTTCCCGTCAAGGCGACACAGGCCACAAGGACTTGGTCGACTCGTCCTGTATGTTGATAGACGGTGTTAAGCAGCCTACTGTGGGGAGTAGCAACAGTCACTGACTTTGCAAATAAACTCAGACATATCACCCTAGCGTTATCACTCCAAGGGTCACAACTCCGTAGGAGCGACGCCATATCTGCGTGGAGTTGATGCCAGCTAAGTGTGTCCATGTATGCATCTTGGCTATATAAACATTTTTTGTATCCCTGTCAGTATAACACTTGTGTATTGCATTCAACCTTCTCTACATAATTTAATTATTTTGGTCACCTTGCTCTTTTAAACTTTCACTTTAGGCAGTTCACTCAGCTGGGGAAAGCAGTGGCAGGATGACTTTACTGATTTGTATGATCTCTGAGAGGTACAGAGGAAAGATGCAGGCAGGTTGGCACAAATAGACAGATCTAGATGACATAGTCCCTCAAACTCAAGGCGAGCAACTTAAGTGCTCTCTGAAGGCCTGGAGTTCCAAAAGAGCATCTGTTCCAAGCTATCAGCAATAGACAAAGGCGTAGTACAAAATTCTGGGCCCTGTAGAAAGGCATTCTCTATGGGCCCTTCCCCACATCCACAGCTATTAATTCTAGCATCTTTCTGGGCTCTCCTCACATGAGGGCCCTGGGTCCCCTTTCTACCCCCAGTCCGACACCCCTGCACTGTAAAAAAAAATATTGTTGGTTTAAGTAACCTGGTTCATTGACACAGGGACTAGTTAATACAATGAAGGAAATTGGTTTAATAAATAGAAACTCAAAATATTATTGTATCTGAACCACATACATTTAAAAAATGTTGTGATAAATCATGAAAATAGCACAATTTCACTGCATTATAACAAATAAAACACCCAATTACGCAATATGCTTACAAATTCTTTTAATAATATTTGAATAAAGGGTGATGTCGATTCTCAAAAATGTTCATTTAACTCAAATTTTTAATTTCAATGAACTTTTTCAATGAAAATTTTAAGGCAACCAGGTAACTTACTTTTTAAATATTTTTTTACAGTGTGGCAATAGATTGGACCAAGACCAAATATGTGGGTTCCCAAGGTCCCCCTTGGGGATCAATAAAGTATCTATCATGTGATTGCAATAGACATACAATATATTAAAAAATCGATTTTTGGAATTCTA
This sequence comes from Rhinogobio ventralis, assembly GCA_039654625.1. Classification (NCBI taxonomy): domain Eukaryota; kingdom Metazoa; phylum Chordata; class Actinopteri; order Cypriniformes; family Gobionidae; genus Rhinogobio; species Rhinogobio ventralis. Next base: position 34,625,696 of record CM077207.1, on the reverse strand, counting down.
TGAATTGATTTTGAATCTGTAGAGCTTGAATCGCGATTTGAGTACGAATCAATTTTTTTGCACACCCCTAGTGTGTGTGTATATATATGTTTGTATATGTATGTATATGGTAGACACACGTACGTGTTTATCGGCAGATATTGCTAATTGATGATCAACAATCGGTATCTGCGTATAAAAACAGGACAAGGCATCTCTAGTGTGTGTGTGTGCATGCGAAATATTTTGTTTTGACACTTTCAACTTTGTTAGGGTTCCAGATGGCTTATTTAAGAATGTGGAGAAAACGTAAAGCAGACATCAATGAACTTCTACAGTCTGACAATCGACAACGCGGTGACGACAAATGACAGAGAGGAAACAATCAATAATGATGGTGGAAGCAATACTGATGACCACAGCACCAGATGGTTCAGACTTTGACACCGACATCGGAATGCGTGACTCAGATGTGGAGATTTTGAATCCCGAACCAGAAGCCCAAGTTAGAAACCTAGGCGATGACTTGCAAGAATGGAGTACAAGACACCAAATTACTAATTATTGCAAATTCTAAGGGATCATGGACATGTACTCCCCAAAGATTCACGCACATTACTAGCCACTCCTCAAGTCATTGGCAGCCATTCAAAATGCAATGGACAGTATATATACTATGGCTTGGAGGGGGGCATTTCCTGTGTACTGTGTCAAAATGATGCTTTCAGATGACAACACAGTACGGTCAGTTTGGATGTCAACATTGACGGACTACCAATCTTTAAAAGTAGTCAAATCCAGTTCTGGCCAATACTGGTGAAATTTAGCAATTTCAATCCATTTATTGTGGCATTATACTGTGGGGAAAGCAAGCCTGAGCCCCTTGATGAGTATCTCCATGACTTTTTGGAGGAGTTCAATAATCTCCAACAGAATGGCCTGGTGATTCGTGACAAAAAGTATGCAGTAAATACTCATACCTTTGTTTGTGATGCACCGGCAAGAGCATATTTAAAATGCATTAAAGGTCATTCTGCATATGACAGTTGTGAGAGGTGCCAAGTGAAAGGCCAGTATGTCGAAAGAAGAGTTGTCTTCGATCAGCTGACATCCACCTTGCGCACAGATGAAGCATTTAGTCAGATCAAAAATGGGTCCAGCCCTTTAATAGCTGCTGGGATTCCCCGTGTCAGTGCCTTTGTGTTAGACTATATGCATACGATTTGCTTGGGTGTCGTTAGGCGGCTGTTGGTGTATCTGACTAGAGGCCCAAAACTGTGTAGGCTCTCTGCGAGACAGAAAATTGTAATCTCACAAAAACTGAACATGCTACGAGAACCACAGGCCCAGCGAGTTTGCCTTCAGGAGCTGGACAGGTGGAAAGCCACAGAGTTCCGTCAGTTTCTTCTTTACACGGGACCCATAGTACTCAAAAATACTGTCTCCTCACAGCTGTATGCTCATTTTGTGACATTGACCGTGGCAGTATCCATCATGCTGGACTCAGATGACGGGACAAGGTTTTTCTACTGAACTGATGAGGCACTTTGTGTCTAGCTGCCCTGCACTCTATGGAAAAACATTTGCTGTGTACAATGTGCATGCCCTGTTACACATCCATGAAGATGTCTCTCGTTTCAGGTGCTCTTTAAATGACATATGTTGCTTTGTTGGTTAAAGCCAACATGCAAGCTAGGGTCTTTTTGGGAATGTACCCGAGTCAAACTTTCGTTTAAAAGCATAATTAGGACTGAAACGCCACTTTTAAGATTCACCGTATTTTCATTTTCGGTCAGATGGCCTTTTGAACGGGAGTGCTAGGGGCATCAAAATCACTATTTTTAAAACACTAAGAAGGCTCGACACAACATGAAACTTTGCTATCACCAGGGGCTCTACACATGAACTCCAGCATTGAGAACATTGTTTGTGTACACAGAGTTTACTAAAAGGTTTTGAACAACTCCCTTTAGCAATTGGAATACTCATGTATTTTATTAATACTGTATTAATAGTGACAAACTTATATAACTGATTTGCCTTAAGGGATAAGGTGATCTTTTGGGTATTTTACCTGCTGATACAATTTGTTGGAAAATATGTGATATTTGAGTTAAACAAAGCTTTCAATTTTCTCAAGACTAGACCAGATGGATGCATATAATTGTTAACATTGACAGTTTTTCAGGGCAGCAAACAACTGGACCCCACTGGTTGAACTTTGTTTTTTTCTATCCATACAATGCATGTGTTTTTTAAATTATAGGTTTGTCAGCCGGCGAGAGTGGGGGGGGAGATGTTAAGGACTGCACGCACAAAGTGCTGGACGGGTACTTAACAGACACAGGTCTTTAGACATTTGACCAGAACAATTGATCATGTTAGTTCAGCTCTGCTTTGGTTTTCTTGTGTCCCCAGTAGAGTTTAGTTGATGGTTTAAGTAAGGAGCAGGACTGTACGCTAGGGCTTGGCGATATGGATAAAAAAAATCATATCTTGGTGTTTTTTGACTAAATGGTGATAAAAGATATACTGTATATCGTATTTTTTATGAAAATGGATAAATATGTAGTTGTAAGTCAAAGCCACATGTGAGATGTCATACGCACTTTTAATTAAACGGATTGTCATTCAAATAAAATGCAGACGTTTACCTCCCTGTGTTTCATTCCCTATGTTGAATAAAAAAGCCCTATCTCTTGTTTCTAACAACAATAACAGAAGGAGAGACAGACAGAGAACCGACAGGGGCTCATGGAGAAGAGAGAGCATGCGATGGATTGAAGTTTATGATACAAAAACGGACTGTACAGTTAGTCTATATCCACAACGTTCCACTTCCGCCGGAAATTCCACCAGATTTCACTCTTTTTGGGCATATGTCTGTTACCTTTCTTTAAAATGAATTTAAGCACCGGTCGATTTATGTTAACTGATCCTCAGATCTCTGCAGGGTAAATCCAGACAGCTAGCCCAATCTGAGTTTTCTGTTGCACGACGTTCCACCAAAAGAAATTCCTTACCGAGGCTATTTTGCAGCGGCACCGTGGCTTTGCCTGGTGCTTAGCGCCGCCCAAGATGATTGTGATTGGTTTAGAGAAGTGCCAATAAACCAGTGCACGTTAAATAAAACCGACACCTATTTTTCACGTGATGTTGATGTTTGAAAGTCTCTAGGTTTTGACCTAAATGCAGATATAACTGTAATAAAAAAATAAAAAAATCAGATATTGCACCTGTCAATACAGACAAAAAATACTGTAGCCTATTTTGCCGTCAATACTTCAAATGCTGTCTTTGCTGTAATCAAATCAGTATATATTTATGTTTAACATGACCTGCTTGAGTGCAGTAAATCAATTGGAAACATACGTGTGTACAGACAAGGCTAGCAGCGGCGCGTCGGACACGTTTCTGGTGTGCACAGACGCCATGCAACAGAAACGCTAGGCTCATGCGACGCAGCCAGTGTGTAGCCAGCCTAATTGGCTGACGCTGGCTAATTTATGCAGCCCTATGTCCATCACAGCCAAGCAAGAGGTCAGATGTATGTAGAGATCTGTACGGTTAAATTGTATCAGTCTGTCGTTTTCAGGCGATTTGATGAAGGTAAAAATAGTATGGCTGTGCATAATGCCAATGCTCTGTCAAAATCGCAGTTTGTTTTTTTGTCATTGATTTTGAATTCCTGCAGAAAAAAAGTTGAGACAATTCAACTTATTGAAGAAATGCAATCTACGGTCACCATGCATGGACAATCATGTTACCTGTGTGTGTGTGTGGAATAATTGCATATTATTTTTGTCTTGGATTGGATTAGGCTGTTCACCAATTTGAAGACAAGAAATTGTTTTCAGCAATAAAAGGTAAGCTTCATATTATGGTCATTTAAAAAATTTTTTTTTTTAAAGTTTGTATATATGTGTGTATATGTATATGTGTGTGTGTGTGTGGAATGCTTAATATCAGGCTTGATGTAGTTTTACTTGATTTGTGATTTAACTTTTTCATTTAATTGATTTGAGTACTCTATTTTCAACTATGTATACTATGCATCTCTGCTGCAAGCTAAACCACAACAGTGGCGTTTGTATTTTTTTATTTTACATGTGGATGTTTTTGCTTTGATTGTAGCTGCTGTCATGAAATGGGACGCAGCTGCAACAGAGGCCCAAATAAAGTCTGCTGCCGCCGATCGCCTGAAACGCCCCGGGAGAGTCGGCGTGGAGTGGTCAGTTTGGTTTACAGGAAAATGGTAAGCAGTTTATTGCAATTATATTGATAAGATATAAAAATGCAGTATATACAGTACACAGTTATTCAATTAAATATTCAATATTATCAGTATTCTTTAAAATCTTATTTAGGTCTATGGTCTGTGTGTCTGAAGTTTCATGACACGACAACCATTAACAATGATTAACTGGGTTTTTTCAGAAGTAAACTTTTTTTAAAGTTGGATCCTTGCAAATATGCACAGTTGGGAGTTCAATGTCAGTATGGGTCTTTAACAGTCGACATTTCTACTACAGAAAACGCGTATAATACAACTTTTAGTCTGGCTGCCTTTAGATGTCTAACAATAACGTCTGTAGCACCTCTTTAACTGACGTCTAAACGATGTCCTGAAAAGACGTAAAAAAAAACTTTCATTCTGGCTCCTGTGAGGACATCTTCTGGAGGCCGTTTTTTTACAGTGTAGGTTAAGGAAAATAATCTCTCAACTAATGCTGTAAACATACAGGGAGCCCTGTCAGCTGGTATTATTATTACAGATATTTTGAAGAATGTCAGTAACAAAAGTTGATAGATTGCATTGACTATAGTTGCTTACATTCTTCAAAATATCTTCTTTTGTGTTCAGCAGAAGAAAGAAACTCATACAGATTTGGAACAACTTGAGTGTAAGTAAATGATGACAGAATTTTCATTTTTGGGTGAACTATTCCTTGAACAACTTAAATTAATATAATGCGATTTTTATAATGTAAATTCAAATCTACAATTGACATACAATCTTGTTTGACCAAAACACACACACAAAAAACCCTCTTTTTCCAGTTGCCAGATATAGAACGGTTTGATATTGTTGTCCTTTAGATATTTTTGGATTTGTGGGTGACCATGTAGTCCAAGTGCTGCCAGCTTTTCCAGGCCCTCCAGTTGCATATGGTAGCTACCTCCAACTTCGTTGCTCTGGTGGTATAGAGAAGACAGGTGTTTTCTAAGCTATTCAAGTTTGAAGCAATGGTTGTCTGACATCTCTACACTAGTACATAAAACTTCCTCATAATCAATAGCCGCGTTTCCACTGTCAGACCAGTGCGAGCCAGGTCTTTCACAGGGCCGGGCTGGGCTAATAGCCTCGGACCTGTAGCACCGAGCTCAAAACCACACTGTGTTTCCACTGTCGGACCAGTGCGAGCCAGGTCTTTCACAGGGCCGGGCTGGGCTAATAGCCTCGGATCTGCAGCACCGAGCCCAAAACCACACTGTGTTTCCACTGTCGGACCAGTGCGAGCCAGGTCTTTCACAGGGCCAGGCTGGGCTAATAGCCTCGGATCTGCAGCACCGAGCCCAAAACCACACTGTGTTTCCACTGTCGGACCAGTGCGAGCCAGGTCTTTCACAGGGCCGGGCTGGGCTAATAGCCTCGGATCTGCAGCACCGAGCCCAAAACCACACTGTGTTTCCACTGTCGGACCAGTGCGAGCCAGGTCTTTCACAGGGCCGGGCTGGGCTAATAGCCTCGGATCTGTAGCACTGAGCCCAAAACCACACTGTGTTTCCACCGTCGGGCCAGTGTGAGCCAGGGCTTTCACAGTCCGAATATTTTCAGTCAGAGAAACCGAGCTTGTGAACAGCTCCTTTATGCAGGCCGTGTGCATTTGACTGTGGGTTGACTGTTTGAAACTTATATGGTAGTGACTTAGCCCCTAGACCTCAGTTATCATGAAAAAAGCCAGGAAATTTCAGTTTTAACGAATGTCCAATATAAAACCAACTTTACCGCACCCTATAAAGGGAGCCAAATGAGACAAACCTTTTCTGTTACTCACACAAACTGTTTATTACTTTATTCATGCACTTTACTCACAAAAAAACTATGTTCATTAATGTTATTAGATGCATTACAATGTTCATTTCAAAAATAATTATAATTCTCTATATAATCGTCTGAGTGGGTTGTATTGATTTACACAGTTTAAATGATTAAAAACACAAGTCACCTTTCAAGTCAAGTCAACTTTATTTATATTTTTACAATGCTGATTGTTTCAAAGCAGCTTCACAGTGTTAAACAGGAAAATAATGAACAGAATTTGATTCGGCTGTACAGCCGCTCTGGAGAAAACGGTGATGTCATCAGCTCATTTCAATTATCATATATATTCAAGATGAAAAATAGCCTTTTGGCTAATTCTGGCTTTTGTACTCATGTTTGTTCATGTGTTTTAGGAAATTGCATTGTCCCCTTACAAATAAAATTAATCTAATCTAAACAAAGCTGGCCAACATATATGACACGGAGCAACACCTCTACACAGTCTAAATTAAAGACTGTCTACCTCAACCGCTTAATATTTGAAACTATAGCAAAGAAGATATGGTGAAGGATATACACCGATCAGGCATAACATTATGACCTAACATAGTGTTTGTCCCCCTTTTGCTACAAAAACAGCCCTGACCCGTCTCTGATGGACTCCACTAGACCCCTGAAGGTGTGCTGTGGTATCTGGCACAAAGATGTTAGCAGCAGATCCTTAAAGTCCTGTAAGTTGCGAGGTGGGGTCTCCATGGATCGGACTTGTTTGTTCAGCACATCCCACAGATGCTCGATTGGATTGAGATCTGGGGAATTTGGAGGCCAAGTCAACACCTCAAACTCGTTGTTGTGCTCCTCAAACCATTTCTGAAGCATTTGTGCTTTGTGTCAGGAGCATTATCCTGCTGGAAGAGCCACAGCCACCAGGGAATACCGTTTCCATGAAAGGCTGCACATGGTCTGCAACAATGCTTAGGTAGGTGGTACGTGTCAAAGTAACATCCACATGGATGGCAGGACCCAAGGTTTCGCAGCAGAACATTGCCTAAAGCATCACACTGCCTCCGCCGGCTTGCCTTCTTCCCATAGTGCATCCTGGTGCCATGTGTTCCCCAGGTAAGCCACACACCCGGCCATCCACGTGATGTAAAAGAACACGTGATTCCTCAGACCAGGCCACCTTCTTCCATTGCTCCGTGGTCCAGTTCTGATGCTTACGTGCCACTGTTGGTGCTTTCGGCAGTGGACAGGGGTCAGCATGGGCACCCTGACTGGTCAGCGGCTATGCAGCCCCATACGCAACAAACTGAGATGCACTGTGTATTCTGACATCTTTCTATCAGAACCAGCATTAACTTTTGGAGCAATTTGAGCTCCAGTAGCTCGTCTGTTTGATGGGACCACACGGGCCAGCCTTTGCTCCCCACGTGCATCAATGAGCCTTGGCCGCCCATTACCCTGTCTCCGGTTCTCCACTGTTCCTTCCTTGGAGCACTTTTGATAGATCCTGACCACTGCAGACCGGGAACACCCCACAAGAGCTGCAGTTTTGGAGATGCTCTGACCCAGTCGTCTAGCCATCACAATTTGGAACTTGTCAAACTCGCTCAAATCCTTACGCTTGCCCATTTTCCCTGCTTCTAACACATCAACTTTGAGGACAAAATGTTCACTTGCTGCCTAATATATCCCACCCACTAACAGGTGATGGAGAGATCATCAGTGTTATTCACTTCACCTGTCACTGCTTAGAAATGTTACGCCTGATCGGTGTATATAAAATATAATACAAATAAAAGAAAAGGTCATAAAGTTAGACATCATATGAAGCCCACATCTACAGTTGAAAGCAGCCTTGATTTCTTAACAGATTCTCTCTTTAACAAAGAACACAAACAGGCTCTCACATTTACATGACTTTTCATACATATTTGTAAGTGTGATGTTTTTTAGACTAATCACAATTGAATTGTCTTTCTCCAGAAGGATTGCGCAGATGATTGTTTAAATTGTTCCTTTTGCGAACCCTTGTCCAACTGAGGAAAACTGCAGTTTCTTTCCAGAATGAGTTTTCAAATGTCGTTTCAATTCTGAGTGATATGTGAAACTCTTTCCACAGTGAGGGCATATAAAACAGTTCCCTCCTGAGTGAGTCCTCATGTGATTATTAAAGCTTTCTTTATATCTGAAGCTCTTCCCACACTGATCACAAACAAACGGCTTCTCTCCCTTGTGAAGTGTCATGTGATTCTTAAAATTTTCTTTTAGTGAGAAGCTCTTCCCACACAGTTTGCAGGTGTAAGTCTTCTCTCCAGTGTGGATCCTCATGTGGGCATTAAGTTCTTTTTTCTGTTTAAAACTCTTTCCACACTGAGAGCATATGAACGGCTTCTCTCCTGTGTGAACTTTTGTGTGAATTTTAAGACTTTCTTTTAGTGAGAAACCCTTCCCACACAGTTTGCAGGTGTGAGGCTTTTCTCCTGTGTGATTTCTCATGTGGGCAGTAAGGTTTTTTTTCTGTGTAAATCTCTTTCCACACTGAGGGCATATGAACGGCTTCTCTCCACTGTGGATTTTCAAGTGGACTTTAAGGCTTTCTTTTCGGTTGAAGCTTTTTCCACACTGTTGACATGTGAAAGGCTTCTCTCCTGTGTGAATTCTCATGTGGACTTTTAGGCTTTCTTTGCGGCTGAAACTCTTTCCACACTGTTGGCAGGTGAAAGGCTTCTCTCCTGTGTGAATTCTCAAGTGGACATTAAGGGTTTTTTTCAGTTTAAATCTCATTCCACACTGAGGGCATCTGAACGGCTTCTCTCCCGCATGGATTTTTAAGTGGACTTTAAGGTTTCTAGTTTCTGTTTTATGAGTCAATTTTTCCTCAGTCATGAAATCATGACATTTCTCATGCTGATTTTTCTCTTCGATTTCATTCAGTTCTTGACTCTCCTCTTTCAGCTCCATCAGGTCTAAGGTGGAAAAAAAAACAAGTCAACACCAGCTTAATGGCACAAAGCAACAGACATGAAAAGAGAAGTAAAACATCAAATCCAACAACATGTAAACTAAATCCTATACCCACTAAATAAATGCTTCGCTCAACGTTACAAGTTACTGAAGTAAATGCTGCACAATGGTATCACTCTTTATAATGTCGGACACATAACAGTAATTAATAATAGCTAATAATGTGTTGCTAATGTTACACAAACATGGGAACGAGACACTATGGGGAATGCCTCCAGCATGACCGCGGTTTGAAGCATGTGATTCAAGTGCAACAATGTCATTGGCTGGACTTAGATGGCGGAGACCAATCCCTCACTCAGGTCAAACACGGTACTTTCAATGACACAATTGCCTATGGCCACAAGCTAGCTCCCAGCCATATGCAAGAGGAACCCTTACCGGGGCGAGCGATCAGTACCCACCCCAAGGACAGAGCTCAAGGTCTGGTAATGCCAGTCTCCCTGACAGGCATTACCTTTAAGGGATTACTGGCAAGTAATACTGGCAAGGAGGACCCCAGCCAATTCAACCTCAGAGGTAGGCCCTTACAGAGGGCCGAACACTTGATGTCAATGTCTAGGTGGAGCTCAGGTGAGCGGAGGCTACAGCAGAACTACCCTCAAAGCAGCGTAGAAAGGGCCAAACACTTGATGCCACTGTCTAGGTGGAGCTCAGGTGAACGGAAGCCCCAGCAGAGTGACTATAACAAGAGAAGGCCAAACAAACTCAACCTTAAAGACAGTTTATCAAGGCGGCCTCACACGGCCTCATCTTGATTCTCAGATCAAGAGATGACCCAGAGAGCAGCCAGGCTATGGAAGTCGAAGGAGGGAGGAGCCATGGTAACAATGGCTGAAGACATCCAGGGGATGACAGACATGACAAAGATGGAGTCTTTGGCAGAGGAGACCAGGGTGCATACAGAGAGTTGATAGGATTGTACGACACTGATGGCTTTGGAGACCAAGGCGAGAGTGCTGAGCGTCCAAGGTGGAACCAGAGTGCCAGAGGCAAAGCCGGTGTGACTGAAGACTGAGGTGAAGCCGGATGGAGGGAAGGAGGGAGGGTGGAGCCCGGTGGAACCAAAGGGGTGGAGGGACGAAGTGTAGCTTAAGTGTCCATGGCGCATGCAGGGTGACATCTGAGCAAGGTGAAGCCGGAGGGACAAGGGAGCCTGGTGAAGCCGTAAGGACGATGGTCTCTGGTGGAGATGAAGGAGGGAGGGGCCAAAGCGGAGCCGATAGGTAGACAGGCCAAGGTGGAGTGATGGGCACAGAAGCTGGAGGGAGCAGTGATGAAAACCTTGGTACATGGCGACAAAACAGGCGTAATGCTGGACAGGACCAGCAGCGACAATGAAGATGACATAGGAGATATAGCACTGGACGGGACCATTGGGGATGGAAGATCCCCAATCAACAGAATGTCAATATCCAATTCCTCAAAATAACCAGCAGACACCAGTAACAGCTCACCCTTAGTGGTGGGAGAGCGTGGGTGGGGTCTTCCTCCATTCCCTCAAGCTCCACAAGCACTACCAGCCGTAAGCTCCCCATCTGCAGTAGGCTTTGGCATTGTATCCGTGTTGCAAGGTGGGGCTGGGATCTTCTTCCGCTTCGCCCACGGTAAAAGAAGATCCATCCACCCACATTGCGAAGTTAATGTACTCCTCTAATGTCCAGCAGGTATTCCCCTCAGACATCAGAAAGGATTTCAACTTCCAGCCTGCACCTGAAGCCCTCCATGATCAGGGATGTGAAAAAAATGTCCTGAAAAAAGCAGGACATTTTTTTAAAGGTGTCATGAACTGGCTTTTTTATTTTTTTATACTGTTGTCTGAGGTCAACTTATGATGTTTGCGTGGTTTTTACATTCAAAAACATCATAATGAATAAGTAATAGGCAATTTTCTACCCTGGTTTTGAGGCTCTCTCCTGCAACACTCTGATTTTATGGGCGTGCCACACTGAAGACTTGGAGATAAACGCCCACAGCTAGGATTGGATAAGATTTGCATATTTAATGAGCTTCGGCTTCCCCGCGAGTACACGTGGAAAGATTGCGTTCAGATTAGTGTTGTCAAAAATATCGATACTGAAATATCTGAAACGATACAATACTTGTTTCCTGAAGTATCGATACCAGCTGAGCTTTGTCGCCTTCACTCTCTCCTCACACACCACACATGTGACCACAGTGCCTCTCGCCTCACTAGCTCTGGTTAAATAGCGCTGGTGAATAGCGTGTGCGGAGCCTCTGCGACCGCCGTTGGTTGATAAAGAACACAGGAGGAGCGCTATCTGGAACTATTTTGGATTTGAGGCAAATGAACATGGAAAAGCGAAGGTCAAATTTAACAAATTATTATTTAACAAATTCTGCAATTTGTTTTCATGTCGTTCCAGTGTTTTTACTATAGCGCTCTATGTATGTGCGTTGATCAATGATTATATGTGAATCCAAAATTAAAATCTGTTCATCATAAGTGTTAATCAACATTAATGAACAACGAGCAATGCATTTGTTTGCATATTTATTAATATTTGATAGCATTAGTTAATAAAAATACAACGATTCAAGTTAGCTCCGGCCCAATGAAAAATATTAACAGATAGAACTTTGGATTTTAATTAGTAAATGTATTAGTAAAGGTTTAAATTAACTTTTAACTAAGATTAACAGATGTTTTAGAAGTATTTAACTAATGTTAACAAATAACTATTACTTACCATTAGCTTAAGTTATAAGAATTAGTTAGATAATTTTAAAGGCGTGATCTAAAATGATATATATATTTTTAGTCTGCTATTTCTCTTATAGTACCAGAAAGAGGCTGAAGAGACTCATAAGCATGCATAAGAATGCACTGATTTTGTTTTACTTGCATTTTATTGGTTTCTGAATGCATGACAATCTGAGAGGCCTTTAAACAAGACGTTTTTGTTCTTGTAAAATATACCTCACTGCCATGTTCTAGACTTGTTATATTTATCTTTAAATTTAAAAATAAAATGTTTACACCCTTAATATTGTGACAGTATTTTTCCCTTCAGTGTCGAAAATGGTATCGAATGTAGATATTTTTGAAGGTATCGTAGCGAAGTTAGGAATTCCCATTATCGTGACAACACTAGTTCAGATTATGATGTTAATAGTAAATCAAACAGTCAAGAAGGTAAACTTTTTACTTTTTACCATGTTCAAGGGGTCACCCATTAGGGATGGGCAACAGTGGTCGAGTACTCAAGCGTGACAGCGACGATCGATCATGAAAACGATGATCGCCCTGACTTTAAAAAATATATTTGTCTATTTTTCTGATTGGTTATTTCTGTTTTTTGGGCGGTAACTGAGGTCTGATTGGTTAGTTAGACAGCACGCCTTCCAGACCGGCGAAATAAAGTGAAACTGAAAACTGGAATCATTGTGATCATGAAGTGCAAGATGTGCCGCACCAACATGTCATATACACAGCATTATAATGAGAACAAGATTGTGATCGAATGCTGTAAATTCTCTGTGCTTCAGTTCCCCGTGTATCAGCTGTTAAAGGAAATCCACAACGAGAGTTACATCAGACTAGCGCGGTGAAGTTCATGTGCGCATCCGCGTCCTTTTGTGCAGGTGTAAGTTGTAAGAATACTTTTATGTTGTCTATATCTGATTAATGTCATATAGGACGCGTTTGGTTGAGTTTATTAACCAGCTAGCATTATCGACTCTGGGTTATTAGAGACGGTCATATTCTTTTTAGATAGGCTTTTTCTTTTTCAATATCATTGATGATATTAATAACGCAGCAGTGGCATTTTGTTCTCATGTTTTATTTAAAGTGGTTTCTCATTATGGATTCGAACACGTGCAGTGATGTCTGTAATCACTTTGATCATGAAAAATAAAATTAAGTGCAAGATGTGCAGAGCCAATCTGTCATCTAGCATTATAATGAGAACACAAGTGTAATAGTATTGTAAATTGTCTGTGCTTTCGTTGTCCGTGTATCGGCGTTGTTGCACTAGCACGGTGAATGGTAATTACAGTTCCAGTTATTTTTCCACAACACACATTAAAAATATAATTTAAATATCTGATCTTCCTCCATAACGCAGTCATGATTTACATTGCATATCATGTGTAAACTCATGCGTTACCAAGACAATGATTCATTTGTAGTAAATTCCCAAGAGCTCCGTTATCAGCCCCGCAGTGGAAAACCTTTTTGACAAATGCTTGACAGAAATATATGCTCTTAATTATGTTCTTAGTGAACACCCACCACCTCTTTAACTGCTGATAATTTTGCAAATTTCTTCACTGACAAAACAACAACTATTAGCAGTCAGTTCTCAGCTCCACACACACACACACACACACACACACACACACACACACACACACACACACAGGAACACATCCACCCATCCAACAACCACATCCACAGCCAGAAATCTCCTCTCCTCTTCTCCACACACACTACATCACTGGGACCCATCATACAGGCACATGGCTTCCCTTACCAGTGCTAATACACCATGGTGACGAACCGAATACAGGGTCAAAGTAATCTTTCCTTCAAAGGTAAAGCACTTCTTCCTGCACATACTAATCAGGATACTACTGAGAAATGTGTTATCACAGCGTTTAACTGTTATTGTTACTTGTGACCCACACAGGCAAAATGAGTCGGAATGCACGCGGTCTAATTCATAGTTTTCAGTCACGTGACTGTCGTGGAGCCTTGGAGGGCAAAACCACCATAGAACTCCATTGAACTGCAGCACAAGCCTGTCAAATTTCCATCTTAAAACAAAAATATGTGAACAAGATTAATTGAATTATAGAGCTGATCAAGCTAAAGAATCCTTCTGCAACCCACCCTTAAAGTGCCCTAATGTACTAAAACAGGTAAGTTTACACCTTTTTGATGATGTAGCCTATACTACATAGTCTACAGGCGAGAAGATGAGCCCAGAATATGAGTGCAACGCATTTTGTTTATAATGGGAAAAACGATGGAAAAAACGCTTAACGAGAAACCTTGTGTTGCATTGATATTCCGTGTTCATCTGCTTTCCTGTGTAAAGTATGCATCATCAATTAGGTGTATACTGAATTTGGTCTTTTAATATCGCTGTCTTACTGCATTAATACGGTCTACAAACCTGGTAAAAATGACTGGTGGGCAACGGAGGAAAGCCTCCAGGCGTGTGACGTCGCGTGAAAACTATGAATTACGAGCTACAGGCAAAACAAGTGAAAAATGCTCAAATTATCACAAAAATTTGTTCATTAAGCCCTCATCTAACGATCCCAATGCGCCAAATAGCAATTAAACATCTAAAAATGATCTTAATTTGTACATTTTCTGAGAGGTGTACCTTCCTAAATCTTTCCTTTGTTTTAATAATAAATGTATTAAATTGCAGTTTTTCTCTGCTTCCTTCTCTTCAGCACAAGTTTGATATCGCTGTAATAAGCAGTATTCCAACTTTGTGAATATTCATAGCGAATTCTCCAAGACATGAGCCTGAGCCAATGAAATATGACTCATGCTGCCTTCACGTGCTATCGGAAATTTCATAACTCCCACTTCTGAAGTCGTGATTGCGAGCTTTGTTGTCGGAATGAACAGGAATCATGGAGAACACCAGGTTTATTCTTGCGTATTTACCGGAAAAATCTTATTAAAACCAACTTTATATGTAGTGTCACATGCAATGACAATCATATAAACATTTACGATGCTATCAGATAGTTTTTAATTTCAGTCAAATGCAGGCTATCTTAGCTGTGTTTAAAACATGCAATATGCTTCAAATGATTATTCATATATGTAAATATGCACTACATTAATGACATGACGATCAAGCTGTTTTGGGGGAAAAACTAATACCTGTAGTAGTTCTCCCGCCACCATGTTTAAAGTTTATGGCACGCCCATCTCAGGAATTTGGGTATCCATATTATTGGTAAACACGGCATCAGACGGCGTTCACGTGCAATTTTCTTACCTCGGAAACTCAATAATTCTGATAGCACGTGAAGGCAGCCTTACTTGCGCTGACTGACACATCCAAAGTGCGATCCCAATATACGCAGAATTACAGTATTTTAAAATATCTGTCTTGGCGAGTATTCACACAAACATGATCGGTTATGTGTTAAGTGAACGTTTGGTTAACTGTTGGGGAAAAACATCTGATGTCTGTCTCATTAACGTTAATCAAACAATTGTGGTATCATGGGGAAAAAAGTTGAATATATATTTTTCCTGTAGATATTTGGTTTTGACTTGGTGTGTGCCAGAGCATGTGAGCGGAGCGGAGTGGTAATATTTCCTCCGGAGCGGAGAGCGCCTTTCTGAAGATTGCGCTCCGCTCGCTCATTCCGCTCACTGCCGCACGCTCAACCCAGAATTCCCTTTGCGATATGCTGGTTCGAAAATATGTGAAACTAATAGGGCTAGTTTTTTCTACTGGACTAGTCATTTCAGCCATTCGTTGACAACATTTATATTAGGCTAATTGAATTACTTAAATATATACTGGACAGAATTCTGAACGAGTGTTTACGTTATACATTAGCCTATTCCGCACTCAAGCGCACGCATAAAGAACAGCAAAAGTAATAATTATGAATGTGCCAAGGAGACATCAATTGTTTATTAATAAACTAGTTTTTTTTTTTGTCATTACCGGCTGCAAAGATGAAGTTGACGATGCTGAGTCGCCATCTCCGCAGTAGCGGACGCACCAAGAGAGAAATGCATATGTCATACAGATACTATTTCTTTTCTTTTTTAATTGTTTCGTTTAAAAGTAGATGTTTCAAGCTTTCTATAGACATATTTCTTGAGTTTCGGTTCATTTATTAGACACGCTCTAGTCCACGATTAGAGCCATTATATGGTCTGCTATATTTACTTATTATTTATTAAATCTAGGCAATTGGCTGATGAAACATTGATCAAAATTAAGATACTATTTATAGAAACGAAATTCACTTTAAAGAAAGGCTTTCTACAAAACAAAACTTGAAGAAGTGGTCAAAAGAAAATTTTCTGATCCACCGTCTTCCAACTTAGTGTGCATCGTGTCCTATAGGCCTACTTATGCTGTTCACTTTTCATAATCAACAGATGAAATTATATTTAAAATATATAATATTTAAACATAAATATGAAACAATATTTTAAAATGGCTACAAGTATAGTGCAATACAGGGAATCAAATGTGAGCGATTGATTGGAGCGTTCGCTTGAGCCGTGAGCGATTCATGAGTGGAGCGTTCGCTTGAGCCGTGAGCGATTGAGTGGAGCGTTCGCTTGAGCCGTGAGCGATTGAGTGGAGCGTTCGCTTGAGCCGTGAGCGATTCATGAGTGGAGCGTTCGCTTGAGCCGTGAGCGATTCATGAGTGAAGCGTTCGCTTGAGCCGTGAGCGATTGAGTGGAGCGTTCGCTTGAGCCATGAGCGATTCATGAGTGGAGCGTTCGCTTGAGCCGTGAGCAATTGAGTGGAGCGTTCGCTTGAGCCGTGAGCGATTCATGAGTGGAGCGTTCGCTTGAGCCGTGAGCGATTCATGAGTGGAGCGTTCTCTTGAGCCGTGAGCGATTGAGTGGAGCGTTCGCTTGAGCCGTGAGCGATTGAGTGGAGCGTTCGCTTGAGCCGTGAGCGGTTCATGAGTGGAGCGTCCGCTTGAGCCGTGAGCGATTCATGAGTGGAACGTTCGCTTGAGCCGTGAGCGATTGATTGGAGCGTTCGCTTGAGCGATTCATGAGTGGAGCGTTCGCTTGAGCCGTGAGCGATTGAGTGGAGCGTTCGCTTGAGCCGTGAGCGATTGAGTGGAGCGTTCGCTTGAGCCGTGAGCGATTGAGTGGAGCGTTCGCTTGAGCCGTGAGCGATTCATGAGTGGAGCGTTCGCTTGAGCCGTGAGCGATTCATGAGTGAAGCGTTCGCTTGAGCCGTGAGCGATTGAGTGGAGCGTTCGCTTGAGCCGTGAGCGATTGAGTGGAGCGTTCGCTTGAGCCATGAGCGATTCATGAGTGGAGCGTTCGCTTGAGCCGTGAGCAATTGAGTGGAGCGTTCGCTTGAGCCGTGAGCGATTCATGAGTGAAGCGTTAGCTTGAGCCGTGAGCGATTGAGTGGAGCGTTCACTTGAGCCATGAACGATTCATGAGTGGAGCGTTCGCTTGAGCCGTGAGCAATTGAGTGGAGCGTTCGCTTGAGCCGTGAGCGATTCATGAGTGGAGCGTTCTCTTGAGCCGTGAGCGATTGAGTGGAGCGTTCGCTTGAGCCGTGAGCGATTGATTGGAGCGTTCGCTTGAGCGATTCATGAGTGGAGCGTTCGCTTGAGCCGTGAGCGATTGAGTGGAGCGTTCGCTTGAGCCGTGAGCGATTGAGTGGAGCGTTCGCTTGAGCCGTGAGCGATTGAGTGGAGCGTTCGCTTGAGCCGTGAGCGATTGATTGGAGCGTTCGCTTGAGCGATTCATGAGTGGAGCGTTCGCTTGAGCCGTGAGCGATTGAGTGGAGCGTTCGCTTGAGCCGTGAGCGATTGAGTGGAGCGTTCGCTTGAGCCGTGAGCGATTGAGTGGAGCGTTCGCTTGAGCCGTGAGCGATTCATGAGTGGAGCGTTCGCTTGAGCCGTGAGCGATTCATGAGTGAAGCGTTCGCTTGAGCCGTGAGCGATTGAGTGGAGCGTTCGCTTGAGCCGTGAGCGATTGAGTGGAGCGTTCGCTTGAGCCATGAGCGATTCATGAGTGGAGCGTTCGCTTGAGCCGTGAGCAATTGAGTGGAGCGTTCGCTTGAGCCGTGAGCGATTCATGAGTGAAGCGTTAGCTTGAGCCGTGAGCGATTGAGTGGAGCGTTCACTTGAGCCATGAGCGATTCATGAGTGGAGCGTTCGCTTGAGCCGTGAGCAATTGAGTGGAGCGTTCGCTTGAGCCGTGAGCGATTGAGTGGAGCGTTCGCTTGAGCCATGAGCGATTCATGAGTGGAGCGTTCGCTTGAGCTGTGAGCGGTTCATGAGTGGAGCGTTCGCTTGAGCCGTGAGCGATTGAGTGGAGCGTTCACTTGAGCGATTGAGTGGAGCGTTCGCTTGAGCCGTGAGCGATTCATGAGTGGAGCGTTCGCTTGAGCCGTAAGCGATTGAGTGGAGCGTTCGCTTGAGCCGTGAGCGATTGAGTGGAGCGTTCGCTTGAGCCGTGAGCGATTCATGAGTGAAGCGTTCGCTTGAGCCGTGAGCGATTGAGTGGAGCGTTCGCTTGAGCCGTGAGCGATTGAGTGGA
The DNA here is from genome assembly GCA_039654625.1 of Rhinogobio ventralis. NCBI lineage: Eukaryota > Metazoa > Chordata > Actinopteri > Cypriniformes > Gobionidae > Rhinogobio > Rhinogobio ventralis. Next base: position 34,607,379 of record CM077207.1, on the reverse strand, counting down.
GCGTTCGCTTGAGCCATGAGCGATTCATGAGTGGAGTGTTCGCTTGAGCCGTGAGCGATTCATGAGTGGAGCGTTCGCTTGAGCCGTGAGCGATTGAGTGGAGCGTTCGCTTGAGCCGTGAGCGATTGAGTGGAGCGTTCGCTTGAGCCGCGAGCGGTTCATGAGTGGAGCGTTCGCTTGAGCCGTGAGCGGTTCATGAGTGGAGCGTTCGCTTGAGCCGTGAGCGATTGAGTGGAGCGTTCGCTTGAGCGATTGATTGGAGCGTTCGCTTGAGCCGTGAGCGATTGAGTGGAGCATTCGCTTGAGCCGTGAGCGATTGAGTGGAGCGTTCACTTGAGCCATGAGCGATTCATGAGTGGAGCGTTCGCTTGAGCCATGAGCGATTGAGTGGAGCGTTCGCTTGAGCCGTGAGCGGTTCATGAGTGGAGCGTTCACTTGAGCCGTGAGCGGTTCATGAGTGGAGCGTTCGCTTGAGCCGTGAGCGATTGAGTGGAGCGTTCGCTTGAGCCGTGAGCAATTGAGTGGAGCGTTCGCTTGAGCCGTGAGCGATTGAGTGGAGCGTTCGCTTGAGCCGTGAGCGATTGAGTGGAGCGCACTGGCATAGAGCAGAATATTGAGCTGAGCGTCACACTGCTCCGCTTCGCTCACATGCTCTGGTGTGTGCCAAATTTGGTGTTATTACCAGGGATATTTAAGGTTTGGTTGCTAGGTGATTTTGTTTTGGAACCTTTAGAACTTCTAACTAGATTTTTCACAAAATTGACTTTGCTGACTCTATCGATTTCAAACAGGTGTAGCTCAATCATTTTAAAGTTTTTTAATAGAGGATGCAGAGAAAAAATTGCAATAGCTCATTTTTGAAAATTTGCTCATTGTGACTCATTTTGCCAGCACGGGTCACAAGTGTGTGTTTTTGCGCATAATGTTTTTATAGGCTCAGACTCTAAAAAGTTATAAAAGTTATACATTCAAGAGCAGAGAGTGTCATTAATGTTAATCAAACAACAAAAGACAAAGAGAACATCAGAGACAGCAGCAGGATTATTAGGCTGCTGTCACTTTAAGACCGAATACACAAATCCAATACACTGTTACTGTTGAGATAATCTTCACTTAAAGGTGCACTATGTAACTTTTCAGAAATCATGTTCATGGATGCGATTATTAACGTTACTGTAGTATGAGGCAGGACCGAGTGGTGTGGGAGCTGAGCTGAGACGAACGCAACACACGCCTCGCGGGCAGCAGGACTTTTATTATGCCACAGTTGCCGGCGCCATTTCCGCTCTTCCGGTCATGAGTATGAGGTAACGCAGCTCTGTTTATCATATTAGATGCATCTGAGTGTGTTGATGTTATGTGCGTTCGCTCGGCGGCTGCTATGACACGTGTTGCACACTGCAGTGAGAGTAAGGCGTTTCTGCGGAATAAACCCCGAAGCCGAGGGTAACGCAGATATGACGCCATTGACAGGCGACTCCCTCACACGTCCCGGCTCCTTGGTTAAAGTAGCAATTTTCTCATAGTTGGAAACATTTGGGATATTGAACAAAATATATAACACTGGCCTAGTGGTTTTTGGATATTTTACTTTTAAAAATGTTACATAGTGCACCTTTAAGACAAAAGCGACTGCATTTATGTGCATGTCTGTATACCGGTGCAGACGGGTCATTCCTGGTATTACACAAAAAGTTACTTTTAAAAACTGTGATTTTCTACATTTTATGATGTCCGAAAGGCACCGAATGCCAGGAATGACCCACATTTTGGGAGCGGGCATGAGTGAAACGCACACATTGTGGGAACAGGCAATGGTCAGAAATAAAACAGTCCCGTTCAGGACTCTAACCCACATTCTGAGCCAGGAGGACTGGTTCATTACAGACATTCATCTATAACATATCAGACAAATAATGTCCTCTCAACTGAGTTCAGTTCTGCAGAACAGTTTTTGAGTTTTGAATATTGTCAGCTTTAATAAGCTCTATAAACAGAGATAAAGAGAAGCACGAGTGAGAATGAGACGAGAGAGCACCTGTTTGTTCCTCTTCATCTTTGACTCTGAATGTCTCTTCAATCTTCACGTCTTCACTCTCCTCTTTAATAAACGCATTCATCATCTTTTCACCTGATGACACATTAATAAAGGAACACACATTATATTTAGGCATGAATATAGAAGTCGTCATGACACATGTTTGTGTTGTTCATTTACACTGGTGAACTGCAGGTGATTCCGACTCTGAATCATTTGATTCAATTGAATCTGAATCGGTTCCTCCATCATTACTCGCCAGAGAGCAAACAGCGCGTTTAGGATGAACTGACTCACTGTATAGGAACCTTTTCTGTTATTCACGTGTTTACTCACAAACACTGTCCACTACATGCACTTTACTATAAAATCTATGTTCATTAATGTTAATAGATACATTACAGTGTTACATTCATTATTTAACTTATTTCACAGTTGTCTATGTAATCGCCTTAAAGAACTGCATTGATTTAAACAGTTTAAATGATTAAAAGCACACACCTTTCTTCAGCAGAAGCGCAGACGCAGGAGCGCGGCGCGGACTGATGGCGTCACGCCGCCACACCAAAATAAAAGTCCCTCTCGAGATAAAACATATGCACACACAGAACACATTCAAATGATAAATCACAGGCTATTGCGATTTTTAAAAAGCTCTTGGCTTATATTAAAATGTAAGCAAGTGTGAGATGATCACAATTATAAAACAGAGAAAGATCTACTTTATAAATGTATGAACTAAAACTGAATCCTTCTCATGATGAATATATCCATCTTATTCCATTTCAGTTTCTCCACAGAGTATAAGGGCTATAGATAAAATCACATTTCATCTTTGTTTGTGCATTTTATTAAAATGGCCATGAAAGAGTATGGGTTTAAAACAATTGAACTTAAATTAAAATGGTTCAAATCATTTCTTCTAAATGGTAATGAAATCTGGTATTTTTTAATAAAATTGTCGGTATGGAATTTGTGATGAAACGTGACTAAACATCTCTTAAGCTCTCAGACTCACAAACAGCTTCTCATTTACTGGAAACTGATTTACAAACATAATTTTATTCCTCATAATATCCCTCTATGGAATAACAGATGCATAGAGAACAATAAGAAATCTGTCTTCTATAAGGAACGCAGGGTCTGTCTTTGATTTGATATGAGCAATTTGAAGTAGCACTTTACAATAACAGTACATGCATTATCATGTTCTAATAACTGAATTAATAATTACTTGACTTAACATTAACTACGACATAAGTCATATGAATTAAATTGTTTATAAATTTGCCACCTGCAGCTGTCACAAACATCAGTGAATGACAGCGGATTTCTTGCAATATTTACGTTTAGCCTTACTCGTCCAACACACAATGATGCATTCATAATTAGAAACAATTTCAACTCATCCTGTTTTGAGTGATCCTACACTAACGTGTTCATTAAGCAGATGAATATGTATATAAGTGTTATTGATAACTTCAGGCACCCAGGATTGCCTGTAAGTTTCCCTGGCATTGTTGGATTGCTCCCGATTAAAAAGTCTCATCAGTTTGGACTCGACTTTATTGAGAAGATGGCAAAATTTGCATCTCCAGAGCAACTGAACTTTTCAAAGCCGGAGAAACGGTTCACGAGGTACCGGATTGCTAGCAAACTAAACGCAGATAGCGCGGATGTTCAAGTAAGTGCTCTGATCAACTGTATGGGCCTGGAGGCAGAACATAACTTTTATGTCACTCGTCTATGGGGAGGATGAAGCCCTTTAATTCTAACAGTTTTTTTTCTGCGTTGTTAATCTGTATTTAAAATGTATTTAAGTGGTGCAACGATGAACAAAACCCATATCAACAAATCCTTGATTAGCGTTATACTTTGCTTAATTTAACCCTTATTGGTGCAACTAAGCTAAGTGTTTTTCACGTTAAGCATTTTAAAAACGTTTAGTGATTGAAATACAGCGTCAGGTGCTGTATATGGATCACAAGTGCCCAAAACTTGAATCTTGTTTTTAAGATAAAAAATTAACAGGCTTGTGCAGCAGTTCTATGGCTGTTTTGCCCTCCAGGCCTCCGCGACAGTCACGTGACTGAAAACTATGAATTAAAGCCCCATCTGCAATGGGAATCAATGAGGATGTAAAAACAAAGCATACTTTCCGCAGGAGCAAACAAATGAGCGGAGCTAAGAGAAAAAAAAATGCAGTAGATGATCAGTCAGACAAATACCCAGCTAGGGGTAAGGAATGCAATAAATGCAACAAAATTGGAAATTTTGCTTCGGTATGCTTCACGAAGAGTGCCAGAGAAGTAATGGAGGAAGTGGAGAGCTTGTTCCTTGGATCAGTGACTGAGAAAAATACATGTGGCAATACAGTCGATATGGTGGTAGCAGACAATGAACCACCATTGCGAACGCCCTGGCCTCCTGTACTGCCGGCTTCTCCCTGGTCCCCTGAGCTGCCGGTCTCGCCCTGGTCTCCTGAGCTACCTCTGCCACCATGGTCCCCTGAGCTGCCGGCATCGCCCTGGTCTCCTGAGCTACCTGTGCCACCATGGTCCCCTGAGCTGCCGGCATCGCCCTGGTCTCCTGAGCTACCTGTGCCACCATGGTCCCCTGAGCTGCCGGCATCGCCCTGGTCCCGAGCTGCCGGCTTCGCCCTGGTCCCCTGAGCTACCTGTGCCACCATGGTTCCCTGAGCTGCCGGCTTCGCCCTGGTCCCCTAAGCTACCTGCATTGCCCTGGTCCCCTGAGCTACCTGTGCCACCATGGTCCCCTGAGCTACCTGCATTGCCCTGGTCCCCTGAGCTGCCTGTGCCACCATGGTTCCCTGAGCTGCCGGCTTTGCCCTGGTCCCCTGAGCTACCTGTGCCACCATGGTCCCCTGAGCTGCCGGCTTCGCCCTAGTCCCCTGAGCTACCTGCATCGCCCTGGTCCCCTGAGCTACCTGTGCCACCATGGTCCCCTGAGCTACCCCTGCCACCATGGTCCCCTGAGCTACCGGCATCGCACTGGTCTCCTGAGCTACCTGTGCCACCATGGTCCCCTGAGCTGCCGGCATCGCCCTGGTCCCCTGAGCTGCCGGCTTCGCCCTGGTCCCCTGAGCCACCTGCATTGCCCTGGTCCCCTGAGCTACCTGTGCCACCATGGTTCCCTGAGCTGCCGGCTTCGCCCTGGTCCCCTAAGCTACCTGCATTGCCCTGGTCCCCTGAGCTACCTGTGCCACCATGGTCCCCTGAGCTACCTGTGCCACCATGGTCCCCTGAGCTACCTGTGCCACCATGGTCCCCTGAGCTACCTGCATTGCCCTGGTCCCCTGAGCTGCCTGTGCCACCATGGTTCCCTGAGCTGCCGGCTTTGCCCTGGTCCCCTGAGCTACCTGTGCCACCATGGTCCCCTGAGCTACCTGCATCGCCCTGGTCCCCTGAGCTACCTGTGCCACCATGGTCCCCTGAGCTACCTGCATCGCCCTGGTCCCCTGAGCTACCTGTGCCACCATGGTTCCCTGAGCTGCTGGCTTCGCCCTGGTCCCCTGAGCTACCTGCATCGCCCTGGTCCCCTGAGCTACCTGTGCCACCATGGTCCCCTGAGCTGCCGGCTTCGCCCTGGTCCCCTCAGTTACCTGTGCCACCATGGTCCCCTGAGCTGCCGGCATCACCCTGGTCCCCTGAGCTACCTGCATCGCCCTGGTCCCCTGAGCTACCTGTGCCACCATGGTCCCCTGAGCTGCCGGTGCCACCATGGTCCCCTGAGCTACCCCTGCCACCATGGTCCCCTGAGCTGCCGGCATCGCCCTGGTCTCCTGAGCTACCTGTGCCACCATGGTCCCTTGAGCTGCCGGCATCGCCCTGGTCCCCTGAGCTGCCGGCTTCGCCCTGGTCCCCTGAGCTACCTGCATTGCCCTGGTCCCCTGAGCTACCTGTGCCACCATGGTTCCCTGAGCTGCCGGCTTCGCCCTGGTCCCCTAAGCTACCTGCATTGCCCTGGTCCCCTGAGCTGCCTGTGCCACCATGGTTCCCTGAGCTGCCGGCTTTGCCCTGGTCCCCTGAGCTACCTGTGCCACCATGGTCCCCTGAGCTACCTGCATCGCCCTGGTCCCCTGAGCTACCTGTGCCACCATGGTCCCCTGAGCTACCTGCATCGCCCTGGTCCCCTGAGCTACCTGTGCCACCATGGTTCCCTGAGCTGCTGGCTTCGCCCTGGTCCCCTGAGCTACCTGCATCGCCCTGGTCCCCTGAGCTACCTGTGCCACCATGGTCCCCTGAGCTGCCGGCTTCGCCCTGGTCCCCTCAGTTACCTGTGCCACCATGGTCCCCTGAGCTGCCGGCATCACCCTGGTCCCCTGAGCTACCTGCATCGCCCTGGTCCCCTGAGCTACCTGTGCCACCATGGTCCCCTGAGCTGCCGGTGCCACCATGGTCCCCTGAGCTACCCCTGCCACCATGGTCCCCTGAGCTGCCGGCATCGCCCTGGTCTCCTGAGCTACCTGTGCCACCATGGTCCCCTGAGCTGCCGGCATCGCCCTGGTCCCCTGAGCTGCCGGCTTCGCCCTGGTCCCCTGAGCTACCTGTGCCACCATGGTTCCCTGAGCTGCCGGCTTCGCCCTGGTCCCCTAAGCTACCTGCATTGCCCTGGTCCCCTGAGCTACCTGTGCCACCATGGTCCCCTAAGCTACCTGCATTGCCCTGGTCCCCTGAGCTGCCTGTGCCACCATGGTTCCTTGAGCTGCCGGCTTTGCCCTGGTCCCCTGAGCTACCTGTGCCACCATGGTCCCCTGAGCTGCCGGCATCGCCCTGGTCCCCTGAGCTACCTGCATCGCCCTGGTCCCCTGAGCTACCTGTGCCACCATGGTCCCCTGAGCTACCTGCATCGCCCTGGTCCCCTGAGCTACCTGTGCCACCATGGTTCCCTGAGCTACCTGTGCCACCATGGTTCCCTGAGCTGCTGGCTTCGCCCTGGTCCCCTGAGCTACCTGTGCCACCATGGTCCCCTGAGCTGCCGGCTTCGACCTGGTCCCCTCAGTTACCTGTGCCACCATGGTCCCCTGAGCTGCCGGCTTCGCCCTGGTCCCAAGTTACCTGTGCCACCATGGTCCCCTGAGCTGCCGGCATCGCCCTGGTCCCCTGAGCTACCTGTGCCACCATGGTCCCCTGAGCTGCCGGCTTCGCCCTGGTCCTGAGTTACCTGTGCCACCATGGTCCCCTGAGCTGCCGGCATCGCCCTGGTCCCCTGAGCTACCTGTGCCACCATGGTCCCCTGAGCTGCCGGCTTCGCCCTGGTCCCCTGAGCTACCTGCATTGCCCTGGTCCCCTGAGCTGCCTGTGCCACCATGGTTCCCTGAGCTGCCGGCTTCGCCCTGGTCCCCTGAGCTACCTGCATTGCCCTGGTCCCCTGAGCTGCCTGTGCCACCATGGTTCCCTGAGCTGCCGGCTTCGCACTGGTCCCCTGAGCTACCTGCATTGCCCTGGTCCCCTGAGCTACCTGTGCCACCATGGTTCCCTGAGCTGCCGGCTTTGCCCTGGTCCCCTGAGCTACCTGTGCCACCATGGTCCCCTAAAGTGCCAGCACCGCCCTGGAGTCTTCCTAGTCTGCCAGCACCACCCTACTCACCTGCTCGGGACCTCCAGGGCGGGAGTAATGTCAGAGTTATGTCAGAGTTATATTTGTTTGGCCTTTGTGTTTTCTAAATTTTGTCTTCTGTGTTAGTTTTTCCTTTGACCCAGTTTTCCCTATGGGTTTCTTTCATTCATCTCATTCATCTGTGTCTGTTATCACCTCGTTAATTATCTCGTTTGCTCCTTGGTTTGCTCTTTTGCCAAAAGTGGAGGAGGAGCTGAGACGAATGGAAAATGTAGCTATCATTGAGAGTGTTACCGAGCCAAAAGAATGGGTGGCCCCTATGGTACCAGTGGTGAAACCATCAGGAAAAATAAGAATCTGTGTCAACCTTAAAAGGTTAAATGAGAGAGTAAAAAGGGAAAAGTAAATTCTCCCCACTCTGGATGACATTCTTTACAGCTTAGCCGGAAACACTGTGTTCTCTAGTCTGGATGCGGTGAGTGGGTTGGATGAGAAGAGTGCCAGACTCACAACATTCATTAAGCCACTAGGGAGATTTTGCTTCAAGAGGCTACTGTTTGGCATTACGTCGGCACCAGAGATTTTACAAAGATTTTCCACTCTGGGTTTACCGAAGAAAACCTGCTCCCGACCAGGTTAAGTTCACAGAGTAAGTTACCATGGTAACTGACTCTGAGTATAAGTTACCTCTCTTTCAGAAACAGGCTTGACTTACCCTGCTTTCTTGGTTTTGACATACTTCCTATTCTGAAATGGAAAACCCAGAGTTTCCCTCATTTCAGGGTTAACATATTCAGAGTTTCCACTTAACCTCCTTTCTGAAACGGGCCCCAGGAATTGATCAACAAACTGTGTGATTGATTCATTCTGTTGAATCTGTATCTCAGTTCCCTTGACTTTGATGTTCTGTTCTTGTATTTCTTTCACTGTTCTTTAAACTCTGCAAATTCACTCTCCGTTTGTCTTGTGAGATCATCTTTGGATGTCTTAAATTCAGTTTTGAATTGAAAGTCTTGGATGTGCTGATATCATCCAGACACGTTTGCAGTGAGTCTCATTGTGTATCTTCTTCTGTCTCATATTTCCTCTCTCTTCTCTGTTAGTATCCTTGCCTGTTTTTTTTCTGGGTTTCTCTCACTCATCCTTAAACCTTCTCTGACTTTTATCATGAAGTTTAGTGGGATCTCATCGTTTACTTAACCAATAGGGCTCTAGCACTCGACCAGAAGAAACTTGTGGCGATACGGCTCTTTCATTTTTCCCAAATGGGTAAAAACTAATGAGGAAGTAAAGAGGAAATAAAAGAGAGAGAGAAACTGAAGAGGGGGAGCGAAGAAAATCAAAATGTGAAGGCTATCTAAGTGGGACACACACTACCTGAAGGCCTGTCGCTGCTATTTGTTGCTGGATGCTCTGTGTGCGCCGAATGCGTGCAATCGCAAAGTGACAGAGGAATTGAGCTCTGCACGGTTCTCCTGGTACAACATAACTCCAGCCTGTTTCGCCTGCCACAGGTATTCGCATTGAGTCCATCATCTTTAAACCGCACACCAAATCCCAAACTCTTTTCCTAACTCTGACTGTTCAGTGGTGTGGGGCGCGGGGGCAAAACTGCATATTGTCAATTTTCATTACATCTTTTTTAATATGCAATGGATTATCAAAATTTAAACAAATTATGTAGCTGTTATATCCCTATTTAGTCTAGGGTTAGAGGAACATGTAACAGGCTACCTGTACATTAATCACAATCGAGTATTCAGACAGACCATGGCATAAAAACAAATAATGACTTACGAAACAAAAAGGATTTCTTGTCAATAATACTAAAGAGCAACGCAATCAACAAGATATAAATCAAAAGCAACACACACACACACACACACAAACTGTTTTTTACTTTATTCATGCACTTTTTTTAAAAGCGACCCTTTTCTTCTCTTTTTAAATTGACGCAACCCATATATAAAACCATTTACATGAAATCAAGTCAAGCCAAGCATAAGAATACTTATATGCACCGGGGTTAACGGTGCATTTGACTTTATTCTCCTTTAAACCACTAGATGGCACAAAAATTCAGCTCAGCACTTTTTTTTTAACAACCGCTTCTGTTCTCACATGAGCAGAAATGTGCTTGGCATAATAACCCCACAGAGGGGCGGTGCTCAAGCTAAACGCCACAGATTCTGTTGTTTTTGTTCTTTTTTTTAATAAGAGAGCAACATGTAGTTTTATTGTGTTCACTCTAAAAAATGTTAACAAAAGGAAAAATAATGCTACTGTTTGCATCAATTTTGAGTTATGATGACTTTGAATGAAAGTATGTTAAACTAACAAACTGTTTTGAGTTACAGGAACTTAATTTATGCCATAAACACAAATGTTTAAGTTGATTACTCAAGCAAATTGAGTCGCTTTAACTACTTGAGTTGTAGCCCTGGAACCAATTAATCTTATCTATAAATGAGGTGGAGGTGGTAAAATCCTGATCATGTGCCCACATGCAAGTGAACCGCGCCTTCAACTGGCTAAAGAGAAAACTCTTTTTACAAGCATGTATTTTAGGTATTTTAGCATGTATTTTAGCCAAGAGGGTCTGGGACAATCACACACTGACTACCAACACCAAGATGCAGGTGTACCAGGCCTGTGTGCTCAGTACGCTACTTATGGCAGCGAAACATGAACTCTGTACTCCCACGAAGAACGCAGGCTCAACTCCTTCCACCTGTGCAACCTCCGAACGTTCAGAACAAGGTGGTTCCCTAAACATGTATGCACTGCTCACCCAGCGTCGCCTTCGGGTGGCTCGGCCATGTCAGGCGGATGGAAGACGGGAGGATCCCTAAGGACATCCTGTACGGTGAGCTCGCCACTGGCTCCAGACCTGCAGGAAGACCTGTTCTACGCTTCAAGGATGTCTGCAGGTGACATCGACCCAGCAGACTGGGAATCAATGGCTGAAGACCGCAGCAGTTGGAGAAGTGCTGTGAAAGCATGCACAAAGAGGAGTGAGGAGAGAAGAGACCAGCAGTGGGAAGAGAGGAGGGAGCGCAGAAGGCAGAGGGCAGCATTAGTGCCCTCAGATCCAGGCGCGGTTTTCACCTGTAGCATACATGTGCGCGCATATTTCATATTAGGCTACATGTGGCTGTAGAAAAAAAATGATTTTAACTGTGTCGGGCTAAAGATAAATTAAGATAAATATCTTAATGCCTGTCGGACACGAGCCGGGCTCGGACAGAAAAATGCGGCCCGATCTGCACTTTAGTGGGGGGGGTCCTGAGTCCTGAGTCCGTTCAAGACCAGCGAGTTTTAGGGCCAGAGTTCACGAATGGACACCAGCCAGGAACCCGCAAGGGAACCATGTCGATGGAAAATATGTTCTGGAATCAGCTTCCAGACGTCACCAGATGAGCCCCAACAGTCCACAATCAAGTCCAGACTGTTTGACATTTTATTTTGAACCTTTCATACATTGTTCACAGCAAGATATAAGTTCAACTAATATTTAGATTCTGGCGTATAAGTATATGAAAGGAAACGCCACCTCCACACAGTTGAAATGAGTGGGTGTCTACCACAATCGCTCAATATTTGAAGCCATAATGAGAGGTCAGGTGTGGATACAGGAGCTCTTACGAAGTAGTCATGAAGGTGGACAATCAGATTTGGCCCATATTGAAAAGTTGCCTTCATTTCACACATATACACAAGTTTAAAGGCTTACTTTAACTGTGAAACTCTTTCCACACACATATTAATCCCTTGAAGGAATCCTCATGTGGGTTTCTTGTTAGTCATTTTCCACACATATGAACGGCTTCTCTCCGGTGTGAACTCTCATGTGAGTCTTAAGATTTCCTTTCTGTGTGAAGCTCTTCCCACACGGTTTGCAGGTGTACGGCTTCTCTCCCGTGTGAAGTCTCATGTGGACGCAGAGGCTACTGTTATGACTGAAGCTCTTTCCACACTGATCACATGTGAACGGTTTCTCTCCAGTGTGACTGTTCATGTGACACCTAAGGTTTAGTTCTGTCGTGAAGCTCTTTCCACACGGATCGCATGTGAACAGTTTCTCTCCCGTGTGAATTCTCATGTGGTAATCAAGAGTGTTTTTATGTGTAAAACTCTTTCCACACCGAGTACAAGTGTAAGGCTTCTCTCCGGTGTGAAGCCTCATGTGGACGTCAAGGCTTTGTTTTCGAGTGAAACTTTTTCCACAGTGTTGGCAGGTAAAAGATCTCTCTCCAATGTGAGTGTTCACGTGGTAATCAAGGATGATTTTCTGTGTGAAGCTCTTCCCACACTGAGTGCAGGTGTACGGCTTCTCTCCCGTGTGAAGTCTCATGTGGACGCTGAGGCTACTGTTATGACTGAAGCTCTTTCCACACTGATCACATGTGAACGGTTTATCTCCAGTGTGACTGTTCATGTGACACCTAAGGTTTAGTTCTGTCGTGAAGCTCTTTCCACACGGATCACATGTGAACAGCTTCTCTCCGGTGTGAATTCTCATGTGTATTTTAAGGTTTCCTTTTTGAGTGAAACTCTTTCCACACTGTTGGCAGGCGTAAGGTTTCTCTCTAGTGTGAACTCTCATGTGGACTGCAAGGTTATGTTTTTGACTGAAACACTTTCCGCACTGACGGCATGTGAAAAGCTTCTCTCCAGTCATAAAAGCATGATGTTTCTCGGATTGATTTTCCTCTTCAATTTCATTCAGTTGTTGACTCTCCTCTTTCAGCACAATCAGGTCTAAAATGAAAAAAGACAAATACAATTTACCCCCAGTTTAATGGCACAAAGCAACAGAAATCAAAACCAAGATCCAATACGCACTAAGCTACTGAAAGAGAATCTCTTCTCAATATTAACTGTTCACTTTCTTTAGACCAGGGGTGTCCTGGAGGGCCACTGTCCTGCAAGGTTCAGCTCCAACCCCAATTAAACACACCCGAAATAGCTAATCAAGGTCTTGTTAGGGATACTAGAAACTATGCAGGTGTGTTGAGGCAAGTTGGAGCTAAACTCTCCAAGACCGAGTTTGGACAGCCCTGCTTTAGACCATCCAAAAAAAGTCAATGAAAGTTAACAAACCCCTTATCACTTGACCCAGAATGATTGGTTTATTATTGACCAATCTCACATTTTATATTAGAAAATATATGAAAAAAAGTGTCCTCTCAACTATGCTCAGTTTTGCAGAAAAACAGTATTTCAGTCAGGATTTAAGCCCCACCGTTAGTACAAACACTTCCCTTACTGAAGTTATTAAAGTTAATTTGATCTTTCAACAACATAGACCACAACATTCTCTTGGATAGATTGATAATTATGCTGGCATTTGTGGACAAGAATTAACATGGTTTAGCAATGAGTTTGAGGTGTTGACTTAGCCTCCAAATTCCCCAGATCTCAATCCAATCGAGCATCTGTGGGATGTGCCGAACAAACGAGTCAGATCCATGGAGGCCCCACCTCGCAACTTACAGGACTTAAAGGATCTGCTGCTAACATCTTGGTGCCAGATACCACAGCACACCTTCAGGGGTCTAGAGGAGTCCATCAGAGACGGGTCAGGGGGACCAACACAATATTAAGAAGGTGGTCATAATGTTATGCCTGATCGGTGTATGTGTGTGTGTGAGTTTGTGTGTGTGTGTGTGTGTAATATAATACTCAACACAAGTTTGCTTGTGTTTTTTATTGAGTATCATATTTCACACACACACACACATACATTTATGGCTCATATATGCAATTCATTGCAAATCACTGATAATTGAGAGATGGACAAATAAACGTTCCCCAGAAGCCTGTTGTGACATATTTGACATTAACATTAAAAAATGCAAAAAGATTTTGCACAGGTAAACCCAAGTTGCTTCAGTCCAGTAAATTTTGATCTTACATTTACTTTATAAAAATCATCAAAGATGTCTGAGCAAAATAAGATTTGACTTGATTTAAAAAAAAGAAGAAGTATGAACTATCAGACAGAACGCATGAAGTAGATTTTTCAGCAAAGTTTTGGTCATATTGATAATTTATAGGCCCTAGAAATGTGTGCATTAAATATGATAATGATAAATTATTGTTATTGTTCAATGTTAATTTAAGTAATGAGAGAATAAATGCGGCTAAAACAAGCATTCTTTATGTTATACCCTCAAAGGAGCGACTTATCCTGGGAGATACAAACATTAAAATAAAATTGTATTTGGATGAAATTTTATTACTTGTGTCCTAAGAAGATGGAAATTAGCAATACATCATTTCTCTTTATGACATTTTTAGGGTTAACACAAAATAGTTGCTTAGGCTACATCTGTATTCCTCATGTGATAATAACAAACTCCCAGCGTGGAGATCCTCTCAGGTAGAAGCAGGTCATGTGACCTCAACACGTCTGTCCACATGACATCAGCTTTGAGAATGAAGCGCACCTGTTTGTTCCTCTTCATGTTTGACTCTGAATGTCTCTTCAATCTTCACGTCTTCACTCTCCTCTTTAATAAACGCATTCATCATCTTTATAATAGTGTGTCCCGTGGATCTCAGTGGCTTCAGCAGGAGTTCTTCTGTGTGTTTGGACACTCTGTCATGGTTAAGAGGAGAATAATGAACAGGATCCACACTAAATCTCTGGGTGCGGCGTCTCAATCAGCTCCCTAGTTCAGTAGTCAGCGCACTGGTAAGGGACATTTAAGATGTTTGTGTTTGTTCTCTTTGCATTTACACAGTTTTGAAAAGCATTTGCTTCAGTTGACTCAGAGTTTTGAAAAGCTCAGTTTCTCTATCATTACTCGCTAGACTGACTCACTGTATAGGGAGCCAAGTGAGACGAACCTTTTCTGTTACTCACACAAACACTGTTCATTACTGTTATTCATGCACTTTGCTCATTATGTATCGGATACATTACAGCTCTATATACTCCTCTGAAAGAACTGCAATGATTCAAACAGTTTAAATGATTAAAAACACACACCTTTCTTCAGCAGAATCACAGATGCAGGAGCGCGGCGCAGACTGATGACGTCATGCCGCCACACCAAAATAAAAGTCCTCTTCACATGCTAAAAAAATAATAGAAATTCACAAATATAATAAAGGATTGATTCAAAGGATGAATCACAGATTTCCAAGGCTTTAATTTGGAGATTTTTTTCAAAAGCTTCTGGCTGATCTAAATGTAAGCAAGTGTGAAGTGATCACAATTATAATAACGACTACAGATCATCTTGATTTCAAACATATACGCATTTTCTATTGCCATAGCCGAACACAAAATGAGTATCATTCAAGCTTGTTTTATTAAGTAAAGGTCAAGTATATTTTAGTTTATGAAAGTACACTTTGAAGTATACTCTCAGTAAGTTTAGTAGTTTTGTACTACAAGAATACTTGTAAGTTTTCTTTTAGTAAACTCAACATCATACTTATAATTTATCTATTAATATATTATTTTTGCACTTTAAGTATACAGTGCTCTCCACTATTACTGGGACCCTTGGAAAATATGAGCAAATGTGGCTGTGAAAATAAGGTGACTCTCCTTTTGAAATAAAGGCTTAGCACACCATCAATACACATTACATTTACATTTATTCATTCAGCAGACGCTGAGGAATACAGTAAGCAATCCGTCATGAAGAGGTGCCTGAAATACTACGTTTTGGACATTGCTTAGAGTAGCATAAACTAGAATACATGACAATTTATGAGATTACATTTTTTTTGCTTCAGATCAAAAAATCATACAGAAAATATATTTTACAGTATTCTGCACAATGATAAAGGCTGTGTCGATTAGCACTGCATTATAAATATAATCTAATATTATGAAAATGGCTTGAAGAACACAGATAAAATAAATATATATCGTTGCAATCGTGTGTTTATTGTCTCCCTAACCCTAACAGTGATCTCTGGAAGCCTTGTTTATGTAAAGGATTTGCTGGAATGTCACATGATTATGGCTGTTCAACACGGGTCTTGTTTTGGACTAAACGCGCATAGATCGCCCTCCAGTTTCAGTATGAAGGAATGAAGGTATATGAGGGTGTTCAGCACAGTCAAAGGACCATATTTTGGGTAAAAATTTTATAAATATTACTCGTCTCTATAAAAATTTGATGTAAACATATGAGAACTTTCAATATTTCTCCAAATCTGCACACTTTTGAACTAAACGCCCTGAGGGATGTTAAACATTTGATACAATGCACTTATTGTGTACATACATGTTTTTACATTGTACTTACATTTTAAAAAATACCTGCATGTAATACATCTGTAATTAATTTCTGTACTTACATTTATAATTACACTGTTGACACTTCCCTTACACCTAACCCTACCCTTAAACTTACCCATACCACCACACCTGTCCCTAACTTTACCCTTAAACTTACCCATACCACCACACCTGTCCCTAACTTTACCCTTAAACTTACCCATACCACCACACCTGTCCCTAACTTTACCCTTAAACTTACCCATACCACCACACCTGGCCCTAACATTACCCTTAAACTTACCCATACCACCACACCTGTCCCTAACTTTACCCTTAAACTTACCCATAACACCAGACCTGTCCCAAACTTTACCCTTAAACTTACCCATTCCACCACACCTGTCCCTAACTTTACCCTTAAACTTACCCATAACACCACACCCGTCCCTAACTTTACCCTTAAACTTACCCATACCACCACACCTGTCCCTAACTTTACCCTTAAACTTACCCATAACACCACACCTGTCCCTAACTTTACCCTTAAACTTACCCATACCACCACACCTGTCCCTAACTTTACCCTTAAACTTACCCATACCACCACACCTGTCCCTAACTTTACCCTTAAACTTACCCATACCACCACACCCGTCCCTAACTTTACCCTTAAACTTACCCATAACACCACACCTGTCCCTAACTTTACCCTTAAACTTACCCATACCACCACACCTGTCCCTAACTTTACCCTTAAACTTACCCATTCCACCACACCTGTCCCTAACTTTACCCTTAAACTTACCCATACCACCACACCTGTCCCTAACTTTACCCTTAAACTTACCCATACCACCACACCCGTCCCTAACTTTACCCTTAAACTTACCCATAACACCACACCTGTCCCTAACTTTACCCTTAAACTTACGCATTCCACCACACCTGTCCCTAACTTTACCCTTAAACTTTACCATAACACCACACCCGTCCCCTTCTGTGGCCTTTAGATGAGCTGTCCAGTACTAGTCTCAGTGTCCGCCCGGAAACGTTGCGGCATTGGGAGACTCGCCCCCTCCGTGGAGGGTTTCTGAGAGGTCCGTTTGGTTGTTCCCTGCCGGTCAACTCTGGCTCCTCGCGACTCCAGTGGATTTGTGTATTATATTACATTGACATTTGGTTGTTTTTGGCTCAATCGGAGCAGATAGGCAGGGCTGGACTGGGGCTAAAAGTCTGGAAAAAGTCTCGGTGCTCCTGATGGCCAGTACATGCCTGATGCTAGGCCGGTCACTCACTGTCAAACAGTTGCGAGAGTGTTAGGTCTGATGGCGGCAGCGTCCAACAGGATACCTTTTGGCCGCATGAGGGGAAAACCGTTCCATATGATAAAGGTTACGAGCTTGTCGTCGTGTATGCTTACAATGGATTAGGATGATAAATCGCATGGAATCTTTAAAAGCTAGTATTTCGCACGCAATCTTGCATGCAATCACACCAGTGAGTCTGAGACACATGGACATCACCAGACTCTTGGTTTCATCTTTTGAAATGCTTTTCCAAGCCTTTAATGCAGCTATTTTTTAATTATTGCTTGTTTTAGGGAGTTTCTGCCATTAGTCTCCTCTTCATCCGGTGAAATGCATGTTCAATAGGATTTAAACCTGGAGATTGACTTGGTCAATTTAAGGCCTTCCATTTCTTCCCCCTGATAAACTCCTCGATTGAGTTGGTAGTGTGTTTTGGCCTATTGTCCTGTTCCACAATGAAGCACTACCCAATTTTCTTGAACATTGGTAGCCAATATGGCCGCCAACATACATTAAGCCATCAATAAAGATGAGGCAGCCATGCCATGATGCAACCTCCACCATGCTTTTTTTTAGATGAGGTTGCATGCTTAGAATCATCTGCGGTTCCACTCTTCTTCCCATCACTTTGATAAAAGTTCATCTTTGTCTCGACCTTCTATAAAACTCTGTTCCAGAACTCTACTGGCTCATCTCTGTGCTTTTTTGCAAACTCTAATCTGGCCTTTTTATTTGTGGTGCTGATCAGAAGTTTAGCCTCTGTAATTCTGCTGTCGAAGTCTCCTGCGAACAGTAGATTGTGAGACCATCACCCTGGTCTCGCGTAGCCAGAGCTTCAGACTGACGGTAGAAGGTCTGGACTCCATCGCAGCTTTCATTGGTCAAAGACCACCCAAGAGGACGTTTGACTGGCGTGTAACGCAACCAATCACAGTTCGTTTTGTTCCACGTCATGTTTAAAATGAAAATGTGAAAATGTAATGTCGACGTACCTGCAATAACAGACCGGCGTGCATTTATAAATTATTAATTTATAAACATTGTACAAGTTTACTGCAACAATGTAGCCTCGAACCTCACATACTTTTAAAAATCCAGCATTTAGTTGATCCTGGTAAGCACTCATTGTCACCATTGTAAACACGTCAGCGTTCACGAGGGAGTTTGGAGTCGCGGCATTTGTTTTTAGGCAGACCGTTAAAGATCGCAACACACACGTCTCACGGATATCCTGTAGAATTCAGATGATGACTTCGAAACTCCTGAAGCGTTTCTAGATAAGTGTGCCATATGCATCAGACGTTCAGCCAACGGTCCGTGGGCATGATGTCTGAGGATGAGACTACCATCACCCCAGCTATCTGGAGGTTGTTGGTGATTTTACTGACACTTATTTTAGGGGTCTTTTTCACAGCTTTTCTGATTTGTCTGTCATTAACCGCTGTTGCTTTTCTCAGTCGACCTGGGGTGCGTTTCCCAAAAGCATCGTTAGCCAACTAACATCGCAAGTTCCGTCGTTACTTACATAGCTCAACGATTCTGTGTTTCCCGAAACCATAGTTCAAATGAACATTCGCAAACTTGTGTGGTTGGAACGACAGCTCTTCACCTGTGGTTAGAAGGATAGTTCTTGTTAGTTTGCTGTGTCAACGTCATTGATTTCGCTGCAGCTGGGGTGTGTTCTATTCAGAGTTATCGACCCTATGGCCTATTCCTTTCGAAGATTTCACCATCCACTTTGAGTGATTTGGAAGTCTTAAAACAGTGGTGTCTACACGTAATAGTCTACACGTATGCAACAGACCCAGTGCGTTGTGCGCTAAGCGCTAAGGAAATGTAAATTCCATACATTAACATAGGCATATTTAAAGATATTACACACTCTAACCACAGTATTACTTTACATTTATATATAGTCAATGAATGTACCTAAGTAAGTAAATAAAAATGGTATGGATAAGCAAGCAGTTTTGTGTTAATATTTTCATAGGCTTTATAAGAAACAAATACATATTTATTGTTTGCAAAAGTATTTCAATGAAGTTGCAGGGAGGAACATAGACAAATAAACAAAATAATTATTAACACAAGTTATGTCAGATTAAATTAAACAAATTATAGAAAATATCCAGTATCCAAACTGTAAAATATTAGGCTCATTTACCACAGGGCTTGACACTGGGATAAGGGTGCCATCGATGATACCGATCACTATGGGGATGTTGGCAACACTATAGAAATGTTGATTGGCCAGCTGGATTTCTTCAGGAGTTTGTTCATCAGCTGTAACAGCACCACCTCCATAAAACTTCCAACAGCATAATAACGCAGTAGTTTCTTCGCTGGACTTAAGGCGTAGTTTCTTCTTGTGGCCCTCTGAAGTTGTGGTTTCACTATCTGAAGTAATTCAAAGATCTTGGTCCTTGGAAGCCGGAATTTTCTTAAGACATCATCAGATAGTGAGTCAAGGGGGGTAAAATTTGTCCTTAAGTAGGCATTTCTATAGACTGACTGACTTGTGCTCAAGCTGTAAGATTCTTTGTAAAGCTGCCATTGTTGAGCACTTGAAACACACATACACACTGTTTTATTAGGAGAGTCCTTAGTACACCTGCTATTGATGCACCACAGAGATAATAGAAACACCTTAGCTAATAATCAGTCTAAATTAACTACCTACACATGATCCTTCTTTGATTTGTTATAATAATAAGGTAGAGTGTTTTGTGTCATGTTTGGCTTATATTTTCATTGATGACAATGTTGGGGATTGAGAACATTTTCAGTTACTTGATGGTTTAAGTGTATGTGATTGTGGCTCACCACAAATAAAAGTTTGAATCCCACTCGATTTCATTGCCAGGCTTAGTCACATTATTCAGGTATTTAATAAGGGATGACATGGCATGGTAAACATGCTTCAGCTTCACTCAGCAATGCCTGCATTTTGATTTGGCATTAATATACTACTTTGAGTCGAGTTGCAATAGCATACTCTTTTCTTCATGTTAAACCACTGTATGAATGGTCATAAAATTGGATGTTTTATTTTGTATTTCAATTCAACTGATGGAGGCTTTTAACTTATTTATCACAAAATTGAATGGCATGCACCACACAGCTTGACCAGAGCCCCATTTGCCAGAACTAGTCTGTTTCCACCCCCACGACAAGGACGAGGGGTTGGATTTTGGGATGGCCAACAATGTAGCCAAAATATAAATACATCAGGGTTATGTCTGTGGATCTGTTAAACACACACACACAATTTCAAAAAGATTATAGCTATTAGCCACACATGATTTGACTTTCCATATTACTGTAAGTTGGAAAAAACATGGTTAAAGAGGGCTTAATGGCCAGTGATGCAGGAGTTCCAATTTAGCCCTCCTATAGGCCATAACTTCCTGATGATGATGTCGGTCTTGCTGCTCCCTCGGGGCCCTCAATTCTTTCCTGATTCCCTGGAGTTCAGATACTTTCCTCTTCTCTGACTGAAGCAGCTTCTCACTGCAGGCGGGAGATTAATGGCTGGTTTTCTGGAGGACATTGCTCTACACATGAGGAGGCCTCAGACAGAGGTGAGTCAGGGGGAGGGAGCAAGAGCTCAGGACCAGGACCCATTGCTGATGTTGGAGGGCCAGGGTGGAGAGGGCCAGGGTGGAGGGGGCCTAATGTTGGAGAGCTCACCTTTGAAGGCAAAGGCTTGGTTGACCAAGATGTTGGAGTGCCAGGGAGGAGGGGCCAGATGTTGAAAGACCAGGGTGGAGGGGGACAGATGTTGGAGGGCCAGGGTGGAGGGGTCACTGAGGAAAAATTCCACTCATTCACTGCTATAGAAGAGGAAGAACATTCACCACAGCACTTTCAAGTTAAAGCCCACCCGGCAAGGGAAAAGACTTGGGTTGCTCTAAAACAAATAAGGAATTAGGAAACAAATTAGGAACCTTCAACCTCAAAGAAAGCATGAATTGGTTGAAAGAGAAGGGAAGAAAGATGGGTCAAGTAAAATATCTCTGAAACAGTTGTAACTTAAGACCAGGGTCTAAGAGAGACTCACACTCAATGCCTCATACTCAAAAACAAAAGCGATGCAATGTTGGCCAATATGACCATGTGCCAAGAACTATTACTAAAACATGTTATTTCTGGGGTTTTCTCTACCATAACTGATAGGATCATGGCCCATCAATGAGGGAGAGACATGAGGGCCGGCCGCTCCTGGGTGTCCCACGGTGGCTGTGCATTCTCACAGGTAACAACAACAAGGTAGTCATTTTTTTGTGTGGGACTGGGAACTGTTCCTTTTTCCTGCTTAGCTACTGTTCGGATGCTCTTGCTTACTGTTCCGAGCTTTGCTCTATCGCTTTAAAATCAGCACAGTGCTCAAACGACAAAGCTTGAATTCAATGATAAAATTAAAAACTCTGGTGACTGGAGTCAATTTTTTATCTGACCAGCCTCCCAATGCCATCAGCTTACATTCCGGAGAAGGGAAAACACAGCTGCCCACATTCAAAAGGATAAGAAAATGCCTCTTCTAGCTCAAGAATCTACCTGCTGCACAAACTGCCACAGCCTCTTACAAAGGATTGCAGTTCTTGAAACAAAGTTACTTGTGGGAATACCAAACCAGACAGAACACACAGCAGAGCTTCGTCATGGACGCCCTCAGCACACAGCCGGTGAGTCCCATGAATTCAGTGTAGAGAAACAAGCCTTAACTGATCAACACACTAATCGATGGCACAAACAGGGAGCAAGACCCAAAGGCACTCAAGACATCAGATTGTCACGAGCATCACATATTGCCGCAGTAGCATGCTCTACCCCAGACACAATTGCAAACACCTACCACCAACTACCACCAACTATACATCTTGAAAACAGATTTGAAGTATTAATGAATGCAGGTGAGGAATCCCCAAACGTGATGAATGTGATCGAACACAGATCGAATCAGCCCGTAGCTAACACTGATGCTAACAGGCACTCAAGGTTGAGCAGACAGCGGCACTCAGCTCAGAGCGCAGCCGAGCCCAGGACTCTGATAGTGGGTGAGTCCATTATCAGAAACATCAGCAGCAGGGATACAACTATGTGCTGCCTTCCACAAGCAACCGTTTCTGACATAAACAGGGAACTTAAGAACATTCTGATGAAACATAAGACTGCAAATCGACTTATCATTCATGTGGGGAAGTACGATATTCAGAGAGAGCAGTCAGAATTCCTTAAGAGGGATTTCAATGAACTTTTTGAAACACTTAGAAGACTAAAAGTTCATCAGTGGACCACTTCCAGCAAGGGGAACAAATAGGTTCTCATGGTTGCTTGGACTTAATACATGGCTGCAAAAAACCTGCAACATGAAGGGAGTGAACTTCATTGA
This sequence comes from Rhinogobio ventralis, assembly GCA_039654625.1. NCBI lineage: Eukaryota > Metazoa > Chordata > Actinopteri > Cypriniformes > Gobionidae > Rhinogobio > Rhinogobio ventralis. The sequence continues at coordinate 34,584,814 of CM077207.1, read as the reverse complement.
CAACTTCAATCTCTTCTGGAGTCAGAGACAACTGTTTACATCAAACGGCCTCCACCCAAACAAACTTGGTGCAAGAATGCTAAAGGACAATATTTATCATCATCCTTCAGCAGTGTGTGCCAACCCACTCAACCTGGATGGCACACACACACCTGTACAGAGGACTTCATTTCAGCACCTGAATGGACATTAAACGGTTAACCCCACAAGGACAATGATAACACCACGCAGCCACAATAACCACTGCTCACGGACACACTCCCAGCTGAGCCCTGCCCACAGAGCTCACCACAGACAGACTGTGACGGATTAGAACTGCTCCAAGATTCAGCACCCAAGGATGACTTTCTGGAAAACAGCCAGGGAAGCAAGGACAACATATTACAGCCTCCAGTAACACCAGAGCAACACCCCACCTCACCAGACATGTTATTCCTCTCTCCAGCATCCCCGCTTCTGAGCTTCTCAGAGAAAATGGAAGAACCGGTGTATGCTGGAACCAAACTATCACACTCAATTGCTGCAAGCCCCCAGATATCAACCAAAAGCGTCAAGCCCCACAACCACCAAAGCCTGTGGGCCCAGCTCACCATCCTCCTCCTCCTGAGATTTCTTCGGTCACAACGCCATGGCCCACACCCTCCTCCATCTGTTGTAGGTGAACCAAAAACAACTGATACCAGCTCTCAGTGATGTGGATCGGATCCCCGCTATGATAACAGTGACTTTATCAAATGTTTACAGAACAAGCAGGAACCCAGTGTGCCTGTCTCTTTCTCTATTTCTGTTCTGTTACGTGATAGAAAGCCTAAGGCCTTCCCAGGCTGTATAGCAAACTCATCAAATCTGCTGCCTGTTACTTGTCAAACTAAGATTAATATGGGGGGAGAATAATACTGTTAAGTTAGCACTTTTAAACATCCGTTCACTTAAGAACAAATCATTTTTAGTCAACGACTTAACCACAAACAACCTAGATTTTATGCTTCTAAATGAAACATGGCTAGAAGACAGCTGCAGTGCAACAGCCCCTCAATGAAACAGCCCAGTGTCTGCAGAGCGGTTAGGAGAGGTGGAGATGTTGCTGCTCTTTTTTAAAAATGTCTATTAATGTAAGTAAGTATCATTTGGTGATTATTTGTCTTTCGAATATCTGGGTATTGTGTTAAAATGTGCTCCACGCATCCTGCTTATTATTTACAGGCCTCCAAAATACTCTCCAGACTTTGTTGAGGATTTTACAGAGCTGTTATCAAAAATTTCCTCAGAGTTTCACTGTTTTGCTATTGCTGGGGATTTCAACATTCACAAAGACAATGCTGAATTCAGCACAACAAAAGATCTCATAACTGTTTTAAATACTTTTGATTTGACTCAGCATGTAGATGGACCCACACATGATCGTGGACACTCTCTAGATTTACTCATCAGTAAGGGTCTAAACATTTCATCGATTGTTATTAAGGATGTGGCACTGTCTGATCATTTCTGTATTTTCTTTGATATATTGATCTCTCCTGCCATTGAAGCTAGATCTGTCTCAGTCAAAAAGAGATGCTTAAATGAGAACACTCATGTGCTGTTTATGAAGGCTATATCTCTGACACTAAGCATATCTGCAGACTCTGTTGATTTTCTCCTTGACTCCTTTAACTCAAAAGTTAAGAGTGTAATTGATGATATTGCTCCTCTGAAAGTCAGGAAAAAGAGTGGCAGACAGAAAGCACCTTGGAGAAACTCAACAGCAGTGCAAAGTATGAACAGACAATGCAGGAGAGCTGAACGCATGTGGCGGAAGACAAAACTTGTAGTCCATTATAACATCTATAAAGACAGCCTTCATGCTTTCAATGTGGAGCTAGGCACAGCCAGACATACCTTCTTCTCAAATATTATAAACAGAAACATAAACAACACACACACTCTTTTTGCTACTGTAGAGAGACTAACAACTATTGTGTGAGTATAGGTGACCATAAGTCTGGGTGGACATCCATGACCCTCAAGGGTCAATTCTTGCACCTCTCCTATCCAACCTGTTTATGCTCCCACTGAGCCAAATAATGAAAAATAACCAAATTGCTTACCACAGCTATGCAGACGACACCCAGATCTACTTAGCACTATCACCTAATGACTACAGCCCTATTGACTCACTGTGCAAATGCATTGATGAAGTTAACAACTGGATGTGCCAAAACTATCTTCAGTTAAACAAAGACAAAACTGAAATCACTACATTTGGAAATAAAGATGAAATTTTCAAGGAACATTTTCAAGGAAATGTTCAAGGTTTCAAGATATCTTGAGGCTAAAAACAAAAAATCAAGTCAGGAATCTTGGTGTGATTCTGGAGTCAGACCTGAGTTTCAGTTGTCATGTCAAAGCAATAACTAAATCAACATACTATCATCTGAAAAATATCACAAGAATTAGATGATTTGTTTCCAGGCAAGTCTTGTAATGGTCTTCTCACCGGCCTTCCCAAAAAGACCATTAGACAGAACGCTGAGCAGAACCAGAAAATATGACCATATCACACCAGTCCTCAGGTCTTTACACTGGCTTCCAGTTACATTTAGGATTGATTTTAAAGTACTATTACTTGTTTATAAATCAATGACCTAGGACCTCAATACATTGCAGATATGCTGATTAAATACAAACCCAACAGATCACTCAGACCATCAGGATCAAGTCAGTTAGAAATACCAAGGGTTCACTCAAAGCAAGGAGAGTCTGCGTTTAGCTCTTATGCCAGCCGCAGCTGAACCAGCTTCCAGAAGAGATCAGAGGTGCTCCAACAGTAGCCACATTCACATCCAGACTCAAAACACATCTGTGCATTTACTGAATGAGCTCTGTGCCACTGTACGTCCGACTGATTACACTTTATCTTATCTATGCATCATCTTTTTAGCAGACAGTGCAAAGAAGCGGACTCAAGAAAGGGGAGGCCCTGCGGGGCATAGGTAACGTCCCCTACAGGAGCCCGTCTAGGACCGTCTTGTAAGGTCTAGGAGACATTGCAAACCTGCTCCAACTCTTCCATCTCAGATGGGGTACCCCGAATTTAGAGAATCAGGCAGTTAGGGAACTATTTATCATCATTATATTCGTTATCATCTCTTTAAAACTGTTTTAATTATCCTTGTTTTTATTTTTAATTCTTATACAATGTGCTATATATATAAACTTGCCTTGAACGTTTAATGGGATTAAACAGATTACAGATTATAATTGTTTTGGGGTTGTTCACTTAACAACGTCTAACAAAGTCTAAATTAATGGCCGCCTACATCAACTATAGCAAAGAAGATGGTCAGGTGTGGCCACTGGAGTAAATATGCACAAAAAGAAAATAAAAAGCCTAAAGGGAAAGTATAAAGATACACATGTTCTATTGCCATACTCTTTAACAAAGAACACTAACAGGCTCTCACATTTACATGACTATGCATTTTTATTTATGTATTTATTACACTGATCACAATTGAATTCTTTCTCCAGAGTGATTATGCAGATGATTGTTGAAATAGCTCCTTTTTCTAAACCTCATTTCTTTTCAGAATGAGTTTTCAAATGCCGTCTCAGGTCTGAGTGATATGTGAAACTCTTCTCACACTGAACACACTTGTACGGCTTCTCTCCAGTGTGAACTCTTATGTGAATATTAAGGCTTCCTTTAACCGTGAAGCTCTTTCCACACTGAGGGCAGGTGAACGGCTTCTCTCCGGTGTGAATTCTCATGTGATCCTCCAGGTTTGCTCTGTATGTAAAGCTCTTTCCACAGTGAGGGCATATGTAAGGCTTCACTATGGTGTGATTATTTACATGATTGTTAAGGTGATTGATGTCTGTGAAACTCTTTCCACAGTGATGACATATAAAACAGTTCTTTCCTGAGTGAATCCACATGTGATGATTGAAGCTTTCTTTATATCTGAAGCTCTTTCCACACTGAGGGCAGGTGTAAGGCTTCTCTCCGGTGTGAACTCTCAAGTGAGTCTTAAGATTTGCTTGAAGTGAGAAGCTCTTCCCACACTGTTGGCAAGTGAAAGGCTTCTCTCCAGTGTGAACTTTCAAGTGGACATTAAGGTTTTTTTTCTGTGTAAATCTCTTCCCACACTGAGGGCATATGAACGGCTTCTCTCCAGTGTGGATTTTCAAGTGGACTTTAAGGCTTTCTTTTCGACTGAAACTCTTTCCACACTGTTGGCAGGTGTGAGGCTTCTCTTCAGTGTGAACTCTCATCTGGAGGTCTCCAGTTTCTGTTTTATGAGTTGGTGAGTAACTAAAAGATTTCTCCCCAGTCATGAAATCATGACATTTCTCATACTGATCTTTCTCTTCCATTTCATTCAGTTCTTGACTCTCCTCTTTCAGCTCCATCAGGTCTAAGGTGAAAAGAAACAAAAACAAGGTTAACACCATTTAGACATGTAAAACTTCAAATCCAACAACTGAATCCTATACCCACTAAACTGAAAAAGGTGTAATCTAAAATCTCAGAACCTCTTGTCAATATTGTTATTTCTTAGCATTCTTTAGGACACGTCCCAAACACTTGGCAGTAATCAAAGCCCTTATAAAAACCCACAGTAGAGCACTGGATAAGTGTTTCCCTTACATCCGGTGTGTAAAACTCAGTTCCTAGAGGGTCACAGCCATGCAGAGTAAGTTCCATTTCTCTTCCAACACACACACACACACACACCTGTCGTTTTCAAATAAGCCTGAATGACTTGATTAGCTGGATCAGGTGTTCAATTAGGGTTGAAGCTAAACTCTGCATGGCTGTGACCCTCCAGGAATTGAGCGCTTCATAAAAGCAACTATGGTTGCAAGTTCAGTCGTTACCAATAGAGTTCACCGGAGCTTGCGACCATAGTTGGCGAACAATGTTTTTGGGAAACAAAAGCATCATTGTAGAAACTACCTGGCTGGTCATGATTGTTTCCCAAAACCATAGTAACATGGACACACCTCTGGGGCCTATACCATGAAGCCGGTTTAGGTGGCTGCCAGGTATGTTTCAGTTTAGTATGTGCCAACCCTGGGTTTTAGGCACCATGAAAGTGGTTTGGCTTTTAGCAGTGTTCATTACCATTGTAATGAATTCCACTGATGGCAAGTTTGAAGGTGAACCCAAGAGCAGTTTATTCCAAAACAAAACATGGACAGATGTAAAATAAACAAAGACTTGACTTAAACAACTCACCAACAGCGGTTTAAAGGGAACACGCATGCAAGAACAACGACCGACAAACAACAGCTGAAGCACTGGGGAATATATACACAAAGGGTAACAAGGGGGAGTGGCTAATAGGTGTGATGGAAAAATTTAATCATAGAGGAAGATTAATTAAGATATATATTTGAGATCATACAGGCGCTAACATGCGTTTCTGCCATGCGGGACACCTTATTTGAGGGCTCTCCTGTACCAAAGGTGTCGGGCAGAACCAATGCTAAATCTGTGTGCTGTGCCTCCTACTTTTACCATGTGTGGAAAACTACTGAGAAGGATTGTTTACACTTTGGGGGTATAAGAGATTGTGGCTTCTGTTATGTCTTCAGTTAGCACTCTGCAGACATTCAGGATGGCTGTATGACTGTGACTCTTTTCTTGCAAGAAAATAAATCTTTATAAAGATGATTGGCTAAGGTTTGTCTCTTATTCAGTGGTGCAACTGAGAGTGAATTTTTTGCCATGACAATTTGGTGTCAGAAGTTGGGATTCCTTGGATGTGCCTTCTGGACCCCGAGAGCAGACGGTGACTGATCATCCTGGACGTTAGAGTCACAGCCCTACCCCGACGGATTGAGGGAGAGGGGCCGACCGCTCAGGGGGTCCGGGAGTCCGACCACTGGAATTAGAGAAAACGAACCCGAGGTGGCAACGGGAAGCTTCTGGTAAGAGACAAACTTAAAATTCAGGGAAGAATTTTTGGTTGAATTAAAATTGGAAGTTAAGGGAATAAACCATGGGGGGGGTCTGATTCTGTGGCAAGCGGCGTGGTTGGCCTCTTGCTGAAAAAGAGGCTGCAATCACGTGGGCTGGGCAGCGTGAAATGCTTACTGTGTAGAAAAAGTAGTCACGCGGGCCACCAAATTGGGACGCTATTGCGAGTGTCTAACCTTCTGGTCTTGGGTGAAGAAATCAGATCTGAACGGAGACGTCCGACAGATTATAGCACGCGCGCGAAAGCCACAGAGACAGACTGCCAACATGGGGAAATCTCAAAGCAAACTAGCTGAATATGATACAACGGTATTTTGCCAAATGAGAAAATTATATGGCCAAAAATGCATGCAAGGTATAGTTAATTAAATATGATGGGTTCCCAAAGGAGGGAATGCTGAGTGTCACCAGACTGAAAGTGGTGAAAGTATAATTTCAGAAGGGCTGTTGTGGGAAACGTGTGTGAGAAATGCGAACAAACATTGAAATGTTGGGTGAAAGTCAGATAACAGGGAAAGGAAAATGTAGTATTATCAGGCAGAAGCAACAGCTGTGTTTAAAGATCGCCGCCTCCATCTCTGCTGGTATAACTTTAGGTGAGTATGAACTTTGACTAAATTATTGCTAACAATTTGAGTGACATGGTCAGTAACTTGATCAGTCAGGATAAAGATTTTGAGAACGAGAGCAAACGCTGTAAGCAGCTCTGCTCTGAAGCCCTCACTTCAAAGAAATGTGTAGAACTTAAGGAAATGGGCAGCAAGGTTTTAATTTTGATTGGAAAGTTGAACAACAATTTGATTGGCTACAAAACAAAAAAGAGACTTACACTCTGTCTAAGAAACTAATGAGATAATAATAAGGTCAATAAACTGGAGTCTTTCATTCTTTTTGAAGGAAAGATCTATGATAATGTTAATATAAATTATGAGGTTAAAATTAAAGACAATGGTGATAGAAATCTGAGTGGTAAATATATACAAATAGTTATGTAGAGGGTTTTAAATGACAAATTTATGAGAAAATAATTGGTGTTAATATGTTGAAAACCCTAGAAGATGATGTTTTGGTTTCAGAAGATAAGCTCGGGCTGAGCTAAAATAAAACATTTCGCTTATCTGAATCCGGCCCCACCATGTCATTTCTGGTGCGGTGGCCTAATGTAACAGAGACTCAATCTGAGTGGAAATTTATAGTTTCTATATTCATTGTATGGGCAAAAGACAAATTTAAAAGGATAATGTTTATTTGAAAACGAACGTTTATGAAAATGCAGTACAGGTCCTGAATGCCTCAGAGTCTCTCTCTCATGTAAAGTCAGCTCAAAGCTGATATCTGAGCCTGTGTCATAGGTGATAAGAGATTTATAGCAAAGCACAGGGCATCAGTGAAAATAATAGCCAGTGATTTGTTAAAAGAGGATTGCCATTAAGAGGGCAATGATAAAAATTTCAGGTAAAATGAAATGTGATGTCTTTAAATACAGACTTTAAATGAACTGAAATTTTTAGCCTCCACCATGCACAAAACCGAAGGCTTTGATTATAGAGATAGCCAAACGTTAAATTTAATTGACAGCTGTTATGGTTAAATTCACTGAGTATAATCTACGCACTGGTTGCGGCCTTGAAGAGGTATGATGGATGTTAGTGATTAAGTTATGTTGTAATTAACCTGTCTCCATGTTCTACCAATAGTAAGCAGACCAAGTGGCTCTGGTGACTCTTGAATGCACTTTCCCCAAAGCTCCAGAAAACATCTGATCCTGTTAAAGGAAATGGTCAAAGATCTCGAGCGGTTACCAGTGTGCATGATGTGATTTCTCAAAGACGGGTAAGACTTTCTTGGCCAGATAGAGGGCAACCTAAGCCAGAGGGTCATCGCCGCCACTGGGCACCTCCAAAAGGGGGGTGTTTTATGTGAGGTGTGTGTGTGTGTGAAGCAGATGTCTGTGAGGCCAGCAGCATCATCAGGGGGAGCTGTGACAGATACAGCAGTCTGCCCCAGAAATGCTCCTCCATACCACTCACCCAGGAACCGCATTCAGTGAATAGCTTTTTCACTGAGGAAAAGAGTGGGAAAGGGCTTTCAAGAGCCGGCTGAGACTGAGGGGATTGTCATTAACTTTTGTGGAGACCAGAACAAAATGTATTAATTGGTATCAGTAAAATAGAGAGAGAGAGGAGAGAGAGAGAGAGAGAGAGAAGAGAGAAGAGAGAGAAGAGAGAGAGGAGAGAGAGACAGAGAGAGAGAGAAGAGAGAGAGGAGAGAGAGAGAGAAGAGAGAGAGAGAGAGAGAGAGAGAAGAGAGAGAGAGAGACAGAGAGAGAGAGAGACAGAGAGAGAGAGAGAGAAGAGAGAAGAGAGAGAGAGAGAAGAGAGAGAAGAGAGAGAGAGAGAGAGAGAGAGAGAGAGAGAGAAGAGAGAGAGGAGAGAGAGGAGAGAGAGACAGAGAGAGAGAGAAGAGAGAGGAGAGAGAGAGAGAGAGAGAGAGAGAGAGAGAGAGAGAGAGAGAGAGAGAGAGAGAGAGAGAGAGAGAGAGAGAGAGAGAGAGAGAGAGAGAGAGAGAGAGAGAGAGAGAGAGAAGAGAGAGAAGAGAGAGAGGAGAGAGAGAGAGAGAGAGAGAGAGAGAGAGGAGAGAGAGAGAGAAGAGAGAGAGAGAGAGAGAGAGAGAGAGAAGAAGAGAGAGAGAGACAGAGAGAGAGAGAGAGAAGAGAGAGAGGAGAGAGAGAGAGAAGAGAGAAGAGAGAGGAGAGAGAGACTGCATGAGTGGAAGCAGGGATTGCACTGTGTCTGCTATCGCCCTGTTAAAGCTGAAACAAAACAAAGAACCATAACAAACCAGATGAGTGTGTGTGAAGACAAATGAATAATGAACACACATGATTTGAAATTGGTTAAGAGACCATGTAAAAGCTAGGGTTAAATATTTTTTTTGAGTTTAAACTAAAAGCAAACCTTGAAAATGAGCAGTTAATGGTTATGTGTGTGTACGTTGGTGACTGAACTTTATGTTTTGTATGTGTTGGTTAGTGAAAGCGTTCTGTCCTGATTGAGTGTATGGGGTCATTCACCTCTGGAATGAGTGTTTATCATTACAGACGGGTTAAGCGAAACGACAAACTTTAAAGAAGCTTATACTTCTGAAGGAATCTGGTGAAAAGATGATCCAGAACATGGGACGAGCTTTAAGTGGATTGGGTATCCAGCTCCGTCTGTCACTGGTAATTATGACTACTTTTGTCATTTATGATATAATTTGAATTACTCTCTGGAGCAGTAGAGATAAGACTGCCGTCCAGCATGGGGTTAACACCCTTGTCTAAATTCAGCAGAGAGTCTGAAGTCAATTTTATAGACTGGACGGCAGAGACAAAGTGACAAATTAACTAATGTCACTACCCAAAATATCCAGAGACTCCCTAATATTTATGAAAGGCCAGAGGGCGAACAAAGAGATAACTTCTAAAAAACGTATAAAAACTTTTGAAGAAGAAAGGTACATGTGTATTTGGTCTCTGAGGAGTGACTGAGGGTCTGGTCTAGGGATGTGTGATGTGTCGCTAAACACTTGATAGCGACAAGTTGTCGGGTTTTGGATTTTGGAGGTATCACACACCCCTAATATGACAGGAGTGCAGTGACAGTGCTTGCTCACTTAGCCCGGCTTCCAGATATGAAATATGGATTTGTCTTTTATTTTATAGGATATTTTCAGTATGTTTTGAGAAACTTTCTGGTTAGGACTGGAGCTTGTAGCCCCGACAGAAGCATGCAAGCTGATGGAGGGTAAAAGTTACAATCTACACAGATTCGCGGTATGCGTTCGGAGTTGCGCATGATTTTGGGGCGCTGTGGAAACACAGAACATTTTTGAAATCTGATGGACATCCAATTTTGAATGCTTCTATTGTGTCTAATCTGCTAGACGCAACTCTCTTGCCTGGCCAGGTTGCTATCTGTAAATGCGCAGCGTATACTAACAACAAAGATATTATTTCAACAGGAAACGTGAGAGCAGACGCTGCTGCGAAGGCCGCGGCAGCGCAGGAGACAAAAGAACCAGAATGTCTTTTAGTATCTGAAATAAACAAGAATGCTTTGTCTTCTTTACAGATTATGCAGTCTTTCACCACAGGGCCAGAGAAACAGCGATGGGAACAGTGTGACATGCACGGTTCAAAATGGCGTGTGGACAAGTGGTGATGGCAAGCCTTGGTTACCCCGACAATTTTTTCGTTAATTATGCTAAATGGCTGTATGGGCGATCATGCAGCCAAAGGGGGAATGGTAAATGAAAGATTCGTTTACATGAGAACGAGAAGAGGCCTAGAGCAAATCTGAGCCCGTTTGAGATTGTTTTTTTTTTTGGAAGAACACCATTCATGGGAATGGAGAGGGGTAACCAACAGCTTCCGTCCACAGAATGTTGAATTACTGCAAAGAAATGTCTTCTCTGTTATCTAAGGTCTGTGTGTAGGTAAAGGCAGGGGAAACCAGCTGAGACTCCTTTATACGACATCAAGCCAAGCGATTTTGTGGTGATACAGGACCACAGAAGGAAGAGCTGGAAGGCGGAAAGGTGGCTAGGATTTTTTCTGTTGCAGGCAACTCATATGGCCGTGAAGGAAGCTGAGAGGGTGACGTGGGTTCACGCGAGCCACGACAGGAGAGTCTCACCAGCGATCGAGGAGAAGGAGGAACAGAGAGGAAAGGAGCCAGAGGCACATGTCAGCGTATGCCAAAATCCTGTTTAAACAACAGATGCAGTTATCAGTTCACACAAGGTCACCAACCCTTCAGAGTGGTGAGATCATCAGGCAGCAGTCACTGTGAAAAGACGAGAATGAAACCACAGAGAACTGTACAGTGACAATCAGCGGGATGACAACGAACTTTATGAGAAAGGCCGTAAGAGAACCTGAGAAAGCTGACCAATAATGGTTTGGGTGGTTAACAAATCCGAAAGGATGAGGATATTGGTTATGTTTCACCGTGTTGCCAATCCTTGCAATGTACTTTCCAGTGTATGTCCAGCTCAGTGCAGAGACTGGTGAAATCCAGCATGTCACACCAGATGGTTAAAATGTCTATTTACAATGATGGTGATGAATCTCCAGACGCATTTGATGATGATACAACCAGCGGTGATAGTGAAATGCATTAAGACTTTCCTACTTTAAATTTGGGAATGAGAAGCCTTTAGAAAGTCCCCAAGAGATTGAAAAACTGTTTTTGCTTGCTAAGTTTAAGGGACTTTACCCACAAAAACAGCCTAAGCGTTTTCTTTCTTCTTTCACAAATTTAAGAGAGTGATCATTTATACGAAAATCAGAGATGAAGGGTATAAGTGTGATGAGTGACTTAAATTTGCTTATTTTATTATTATTACTTCTATTTTTTACCATTTATTATTTGTATTACTTGTATTCTTTTAATTACTCATTATTACTTCTATTTTTTATGTATACACATTTTTAAAATTTTTCTTGTAAGATTATCAAATGAATGATAAAAGGGGGAATTGTGGTGGAAAAAATGTAATCATAGAGGAAGATTAATTAAGATATATATTTGAGATCATACAGGAGCTAACGTGTTTCTGCCATGCGGGACACCTTATTTGAGGGCTCTCCTGTACCAAAGGTGTCGGGCAGAACTAATTCTAAGGGCCAGGTGTAAGGAAATCAGGATAGAAGGGGGGGTTAATTGTGTGCTGTGTTTCTTTCTTTTACCATGTGTGGAAAACTACTGTACTGATTGTTTAGACTTTGGGGGTATAAGAGATTGTGGCTTCTGTTATGTCTTCAGTTAGCACTCTGCAGACATTCAGGATGGCTGTATGACTGTGACTCTTTTCTTGCAAGAAAATAAATCTTTATAAAGACGATTGGCTAAGGTTTGTCTCTTATTCAGTGGTGCAACTGAGAGTTAATTTTTTGCCATGACATAGGCAACATCTGGGGAAAACTAATCCATAAAGACTACAAAGAACTACAAAACATGACAAGACAGGAAATAAAAGTCCTCACAAGACAGGGAAACAAGGTTGTAATAACTGGAATTCCTACTGATGTTCCTGCTGAAAAAATTAAAAGTTGCATTGAAGGGGGGAAGGTAATTGGAGCAAAGCGGCTTCAGTATGTGAAAAATAATTCGTTTATGGCCGAAGTAATAAATTGTTCTGCTCAAACAGAAAGCAGAACGGAGAGAATTAAAATCATAATAAGGGCAGCTGAGAGATACTTGAATGTAGCTGGTGTAACCTTGGAAAAAATAAATGACATGCTAAAGACTCAAACATGTGGAAGCACATAATAATAATAATGGTTTTAACGATTCTACAATGGAATGCCAGAAGTCTTATTGCAAATGGTGCAGAATTCAAGTATTTTATAGATCAACAGGATAATTTGTGTACAAGAAACATGGTTAAAACCTCAATTAAATTTTGTATTGCAAGGATATAACATTGTAAGGAAAGATAGAAGGGCAGGTAATGGAGGTGGGCTGGCCACTTTTATTAAAAATGAATTGGAATACAGAATCATTAATGACATAGAAGAATATGAAATGATGGTTATAGATATATATATATATATATGCAGAGAAACAAAATATTAGAATAATAAATTATTATAATCCTTGTAGTAGATTAACTAAAGAATTAGAAAATGTTATTGTTACAACTTTATTGTCATTACACAAGTTCAGGAAGCCATGGCCGTGCAGACGGCCCAGTGACGGAATAAAGTGCAAGTAATTGCTCAATGCAAGAATGCAAGTCAATTACTTAAGCGCAGCCGCACGCGAAAGCAGATTGAACGTGCGCTGCGCTTCTGCCGCCATATCAAGTGACAAACTGCACAAATCGCTTGATCCACGATTTAATCGGATAGTGCCATTCTGTCACACATTTGGAGCATTTGATGTAGCTGAAAACAATCACGACCATGTAAACTGCATGACAAGGTAAATTGTCAACCCAGCGCTCTTATTATAATTGACCTTGCAGCTACAAACACTGTAAAATATGGTGTTTGGGCAGAAATTAATTTAAAATGTTTCTGTTACTCATCTTAAATATTGGGGATTATAAATCTCTTTCATAGAAGTTGGTTTTGTAGTTTCTTTGTGTGTTTACACTGTTTTTTATTCCAAATTCTAGTTTATCATCATTTATTTCTATTTTAGAAACCATATAAATTAAATATTACTGTATTTGTGTGTGTATATATATATACACAAATACTTTTGGCTTGGCTTGCTCAGTTGGGGACACTAAATTTTCAAATAAATATCCAAATAAATGTAATTACTAAACTAAATTAACTATATCAACTACATTACTTGAATATATATGATAATTGAAATGAGCTGATGACATCAGTGTTTTCTCCAGAGCGGCTGTACAGCCCAATCAAATTCTGTTCATTATTTTCCTGTTTAACACTGTGAAGCTGCTTTGAAACAATCTGCATTGTAAAAAGCGCTATATAAATAAAGGTGACTTGACTTGATTATATATATATTCTATTTTATTTATATATATGTTATATGTTATATATATGTTCTATTTTATTTATTAATTTATTTACTCAAATTTAGGGCCCTGACCCCAGCAAAACATTAGTCATATTAAGCAACAGAAAAAGAGTTTGACCAATCAGAGCACTGGGTTCATTCCCCAAATTGCAAGCGGGATGATGGATAAATGCGCAAGGCCTACCATTAAAGAGAGACTGCATATCAATAGCAACACAAAATCCCGCTCGATGCCCCTTCCACTCTCTAAAATACTGCCTTAACAGGAATTTGGCCATAATTTAGACTGATATCCAGTCTTAGTCTTTAACACTTCAGCACAACATAATGTGCAGGTTAGCAAAGATTCTAACACTGAAATCATGGATGACTGACCAGCACGAGTCTGGAGAAACGGGCGTTTATTTATTCATTCTCAGTGTTGAGAAACGTAGCCTGCATGCGTTACGTTATTGTGTTAATAAAACTAAAGTACCTAATTATGTTACGGATTTATTTTGTGCGCGCACAGAGAAAGAAGATCATTGTAAAATGAACATTGACATGCTAGGTTTAAATTTGGTTCTCGTTTGTTTTTTTGTTTTATTTTGTCAATGTCAGAAAGCATTTTGTATTATCCATCCGTGTTTTTAAAATCCGGACGCTTTAGTGCTAACACAACCCCTCGTTATATGTTGGACTCGGCTAACTTTTACTTGATATTCTTTTTAGAATAAGCGATTCGTTTGCTCTTATTGGTCCTGTCTATTGTCAACTGCTTTCTATAAACATGTTTGTATTGGCTAATGTTTATTCAGCTAATGCTTGTCGTGTTTATAATGTGCACTGATCAAATGCACAGATGGCACGTCACAAATATAAACCATTTTTTCTGTGGGATTTAGCATCATATTTGGATATTGGAATAATAAATTAAGTACTGTTTTTTTAGGGGTTTCTTAATTTTAGTCTAGTTGACTAGTCATTAAAAACCTGTTTAATCGACTGTCAAATTAGTCATGGCACACATCACTGATGTAAATACTTGGAATTGCAAACAAAACATCGGCCAATGCCGATATTTAAAAAATGATATACATTGGCCGATATATCGGTTGACCACTAATTGTAATGCTCTACTGGGTGGTTGCCCTGCACGCTTAATAAACAAACTCCAGCTGGTCTTACTAGAACCAGGAAGTATGACCATATTAGCCCGGTTCTGTCAACACTGCAATTCATCACAGAATTAAGAACATCGCTCCGAGAAGCATTCAAATTCTCCGTTATTAACCCTAGATCAAACAGTGCTGTCGTGGAAACCAGGAGAAACATTGTGCCACAAATTAACAAGTTATACGAGCGCTTTCAGTTCACAAATTAATAACACTCGCCATGGGTTTAATGTAGTAACAATAACTGTAACCCTGGGATTTTGTGCAGGAATGGTAAAATGATTTAAAGTACTTCACACTTCTTTTTCCAGCAATTCAAAACGCTAATATGATCATATCTACATGTTATTTTTAATGTGATGACCAAAATTCAAGGTGTAAGAAAACTCTCACTTATTACATTAAATTACCATTGTAACCAGTATGGGGCTAGCTGCCAGTTCCACTTCCTAATATATATTTTCAATCGTTTTGCTTTTGAATTATTATTTAGACATTATGAATGATAATGCTTCCCCTTAAATGTTAATCTGGAGCCCTGCAAACTTAAAATAAAACTGTGCATTGTAATTTCTTTAAGTTAAGCCTATTTATAACCACGTCTATTGTGGTCTCAAAACTCTGGCCAGTTGATAATACCTAGAATATCAAAATCAACTGCAGGCGGTCGATCCTTTCCCTATTTAGCACCCAAACTCTGGAACAGCCTTCCTAGCATTGTTCGGGAAGCAGACACACTCTGTCAGTTTAAATCTAGACTAAAAACACATCTCTTTACCATGGCATACACATAAAATATTTATATTTTATTCAAATTGTTAGGCTGCATTAACTAGGTCAGCCGGAACCGGGAACACTTCCCATAACACCTGAAGTACTCGTTACATCATAAGAGGAATGGCATCTACGTTAATGTTAGTCTCTCTGTTTATCCCGAGGTTTACTGCAGTCAGCCGGATCCGGGCCGTATCCAGATCAGATGGTGGACCAGCGCCCAGACATTACCAACGCATCCCTGAAGTGTCTGCAGAGACCGTGTCAATGAGTCTACCCTCTGAAATTGCTCATCGACATGGCATCCTCAAATGAATCCATCTCCGGCGTGATGCCTCCGATCTTTCGAATAATCCAATCTAATATTACTTCTGACCTATAAGGCTGCCAAAATAATAATCATACACTGTTTGTTAATTGGCCAGAGGAGAACTGGCACCCCGACTGAGCCTGGTTTCTCCCAAGGTTTATTTTTCTCCATTAGGACACCTGATGGAGTTTTGGCTCCTTGCCACTGTCGCCTCTGGCTTGCTCAGTTGGGGACACTAAATTTTCAAATAAATATCCAAATAAATTTAATTACTAAACTAAATTAACTATATCAACTACATTACTTGAATATATATGATAATTGAAATGAGCTGATGACATCAGTGTTTTCTCCAGAGCGGCTGTACAGCCGAATCAAATTCTATTCATTATTTTCCTGTTTAACACTGTGAAGCTGCTTTGAAACAATCTGCATTGTAAAAAGCGCTATATAAATAAAGTTGACCTGACCTGACCTGACCAAGGCATTTGTCAGTAATACAGTCAAAATGGGGGGAAATGTGAATAACAGTGCTGCAGATTGATTTACGGTGGGCTCCTACATTTTCTGCTTGTGCTCCGAAAATTTTCAGTAAGGGGCTACAGTGATCCTAGTAAAAAAAGTTAGTCTAATTAGCCAATGACAATTGCTGAACAGTTAGTTCATGCGTTCATGACCTCAAGGCTAGATTATTGTAATGCTCTACTGGGTGGTTGCCCCGCTCGCTTAATAAATAAACTGCAGCTGGTCCAAAACGCAGCAGCTCGAGTTCTTACTAGAACCAGGAAGTATGACCATATTAGCCCGGTTCTGTCAACTCAATAAAAATTAAATCAAATATTAAATGTTAGTCTCTCTGTTTATCCAGAGGTTTACTGTAGTCAGCCGGATCCAGATCAGATGGTGGACCTGCTCCGAGACACGACCACAGCTCATCCCTGAAGTGTCAGAGAGACCGGGTCAACTAGACTCTCCCCTGTGGCGGCCTTCTTCACTTCCCTCTGTACAGATGAAAACGTTATCGAATTCATCGGAAATGACTAAAAGCGCTGTGTTATGCAATGCAGACAAGTAATTAGGCAGACATTTTGTCAAGAAAAACTACGAGCCTGCGCACAAGCGTACTCAAACGCGCTTGCCTATAGACTAAACACGTAATGCTTACGTGCATGCCGCCACCGCTCTCACGGATTTTTACGTTTACACGAAGATGATAACGGTATCATTCTCAAGTCACCAAACACTGTTGCCAGGCGAATGAACAGTCAGAACGCATTCAAAGTTTTCTATTTTAGTTGGAAATGGTGATGTGTAAGTGGCCCCAAAGTAAATAACTAATGATTTAATCTAAGCAGGACATTAACTTTTTCCTAGAGCTGATGTTCAGCCAAAACAATCTCTCTTCCATTCATTTCCTGTTATAACTGTAAAGCTGCTTTGAAACAATCAATATATAAATGAAGGTGACTGGACAATGTTAAGAGGAGCATGGATTTACGGCAGTATTTCAGCTCTACTCGGCCCCAAAAAACCAGGCCAGGATGAGGAAGTGACAGACAAAGCCTCAAAGCAGAAAAAGCTGACAATGAAGCAAAAAGAAAGCGCAGAGAAGCACGAGTGAGAATGAGACGAGAGAGCACCTGTTTGTTCCTCTTCATCTTTGACTCTGAATGTCTCTTCAATCTTCACGTCTTCACTCTCCTCTTTAATAAACGCATTCATCATCTTTTCACCTGATGACACATTAATAAAGGAACACACATTATATTTAGGCATGAATATAGAAGTTGTCATGACACATGTTTGTGCTGTTGTTCATTTACACTGGTGAACTGCAGGTGATTCCGACTCTGAATCATTTGATTCAATTGAATCTGAATCGGTTCCTCCATCATTACTCGCCAGAGAGCAAACAGCGCAATATAGGGAGCCAAATGAGACGAACCTTCTCTGTTACTCTCACAAACTGTTCTTACTGTTATTATATGCATTATAATGTTACATTCAAAAACGGGTTGCATTGATTTAAACAGTTTAAATGATTAAAAGCACACACCTTTCTTCAGCAGAAGCGCAGACGCAGGAGCGCGGCGCGGACTGATGGCGTCACGCCGCCACACCAAAATAAAAGTCCCTCTCGAGATAAAACATATGCACACACAGAACACACGTTTACATCATGAGGATTATATATTAAGTCAAGTTGATTTCCATATAGTATAAGATAAGGGCAAATCAAAATATCAACTATATGTGGAAAAAGTGCATTATATTAAATTTAATTGATGATGGGTTGATTTTGACTGTCTGAATTGAACCGGTTACGATCGTTTCTTCTAAATGGTAATTTACAGTATGGAATTCATGCTGAATGTGACTACAATAAAAAGAAATTGATTTACAAACATAATTGTATAGCTTTAGAAATGGTAAACGTAGAAATAACTGATTACATGATAAGGCATGAATATATTTTCTCATACTGTATATGTACATATATTTACAGATGAAGAATAATGTTTAAGCTTATGTTCTATGCATTTTTTAAATATATATTTAAATCCAGCAAGAATCGCCCCTAGTGGGCCCTCTATTACAATCGCTACATTTATATAATATGCCTAATGCATCCATAACAGCATATTAAACATACCACAGTAGTTTAAACACATTAGACCCAATAAACCACAGCACTTATATAGCCTATTAATAAATTCATATTAATTACACCCATGTGTAATATATTCACATATAACAATGCATTGTACGGGTCAATATTATCCATTTCTCTTTATGCCAAAAGTCATTAGGATATTAAGATCATGTTCCATGAAGATATTTTGTAAATGTCCTACCGTAAATATATCATAAATGTATTAGTAGTAGTAATATGCGTTGCTGAGGACTTCATTTGGACAACTTTAAAGGAGATTTTCTCAATATTTAGATTTTTTTACACCCTCAGATTCCAGATTTTCAAATAGTTCGGCCAAATATTTCAAATATATCTCAAAATATTGACCTTTCTGGCTGGTTTTGTGGTCCAGGGTCACTTATTTATGTCCAAACACCGTGTAAAAGTAGATTTAATGTCAGAGATTTGTTTTTATTGAAAACAGAATTTGCAAACGTATTATAGATTCATTTTTATTGAGATTTTTGTTTTTGCATACATATACTCAGGGAATAATACAGTTTGAGCTGCTGTTAATATCAGAAGCACATATGAAACATTAGGTTAGAACGTTCGTAGGTTAGTAACAGCTCAAAGTGCAATAACATAAACTTTGCAACGGCATATGTTACGTATACCATCTACTTGCCACATCCTGTGCAACATTTAGCCACGCTGTTTTTATGATCTGTGTAGCACCACAGGTAGGCTTTACCATATTTGCCACAGGGGTGGTCAGGCCTGCAGGTCAGGCCATTCTCAGCGGAGAAGCAGTCGTCAGATACACAGCACTTGTTTTTACTGCCATCATCCGTATAGCACGTCGGCTCGCTTTCACCATATTTGGCACAGGCATAGTCAACGCGGCAGTTCTTCCCGTTCACACCCTTGCTTCTGAACAGCGGAGGGCTGCAGTAGCCCCAGCCGCCTGAGATGATGTTACACCAGTAGTAGTCCTTGTCGTATGTGCCGCAGGGGTGATCGTCCTTGCACCTCTCTCCTCTAACCGTGACCAGCGAGTACTGGGGTGAGCATGGTATCAGTGTCTGGCCCGAGAGACACCCGTAGCCCTTGAGTTTGTTCTGGTAGAGGCAGGAAGAGGAGCAGCAGGGCTTGCTTTTGCTTCCTATGACGCACTGACATTTGCTGCTAGATTCAGAGACGCTCGAGCACTGCGAGCCATCAGCTGCCATCTTCTTCTCCGGGACCAACAGGCACTCAACATCATCCGACCCCTTGGAAACCTCCCTTTTGGCATGAGTTATAAGACAAGCACTTCCTGTAAACACCTTCAGATCCTCTGCCACAGTTGAGTAATCTTGCATGTTGCTAAAGGCTAATTGTGCTGACATTTCATTTATCTTCATGTTGCTTTCAGGTGGTATAATGTCACCGTCGATGGTCCTTTTTACCGCACCAAGCACGTTCTTCGCACCTGAGCTCATTTGGACTCCTTTGTTCCCTGGCAGATTAAGTAATGTCTTAAATGTTTCCTGAATCTTGCTTAACTTATTATTGTCACTGAAGCAATCACCCTCAAAAATCGTAACTGTCGAAGGATTTCCTGAGAGCTGACTGTAGAGTGTGCTGAGCTGATCATTCAGGCTTTGGACACTCTTCATGCTTATGCCACCTTCCGGCCGGTTCTTCCCTATATAGCCGAAGGAGAAAGACTTTGCTTCATCATTGTGGTGTTGATAACAGACAGCCGTCCAGATGTGAGAGGGCACCGTCACCCTTTCCGGCTCTTTAGAGATTTCCTTTTGTGGTATCCGATGATCCTTCACAGGTACCGTACCTGTGACAACGTAGACTGTTGCCAAATCCTTGTCACTTCCGAGATTTTTAATTAAAAGATTCTTCAAAGTTTCCTCCCACTGTTTCCAGTAGACGCGGTTGAAACACGGGTCCATCGGTGCTGTATTGGTCAGTGTATTCGTTGCCATACGGCCATCACCGCATTGGAAGCTGTTGGGGTACAGGTGTCCGATATCAAATCCGGTGTCACTGTAGTCGTCACTGGTGGCTTGATTTTCTTTATAATCCTTTTTATTTTTTTGAGTCTCACGGACCATATATATAATTTCATCTTTAGGGTTGGAAATCTACAGGAGAAATATTCAAAGGTTAGTTTGATGTTTAATGTTTTATTATTTGTGAGAAGGGACTTGGTAACACTTTACAAGGTAACCTAATGTTAACCAATGAGACCTTTATTGTAAAGTGTTTTTTTAAATGTTGTGCGGAGAAAGGTTCTTACTTTCTACATTGTCTCTCAGTGGACATATTTAATGTTTATAGTACAGTATAAGAACGGTCCATTAAGCACCATCCATCTAATGTGTTTTATATATTATTTGGAATGACAAAACTGCTAATGAAAAACGTTTAGTTACCTGTGGCTCTAAATGCCAGAAGCTTGTCCTTCCACTGTCGCTCGTGCATTTAGGGTTAAATATGTAGGCGCTGTAGAGAGGAATCCTGTGGTGAACCGAGTACAGCGAAGCGTAATAATAAATCTTCTTTGCCGTATACTGACAGATTTCCTTGGCATTCTGATCCATTCCTCCTGGTTCTTTGTTTTTGTAGAAGAACTCTTTACAGTCAAAGTCATCGTCAACTTTTGCCT
Source organism: Rhinogobio ventralis (assembly GCA_039654625.1). Taxonomy (NCBI): domain Eukaryota; kingdom Metazoa; phylum Chordata; class Actinopteri; order Cypriniformes; family Gobionidae; genus Rhinogobio; species Rhinogobio ventralis. The sequence goes on along the minus strand of CM077207.1, from coordinate 34,563,764 downwards.
GAGCGCTGAACGCTCTCAGCACAATACAGGTGAGCACACCCAGAACAAACATGGTGTGAAGCTGGTCCTGTGTTACAGAGCAGAGACACCAGAGGCCGAGCTGCTTTAAGAACAGAGTCAGTGATGCTGTGGAGGGAGTGACTGAAATGAACAAATGAGGAATATGATGGGACATTCGCTTCATGCGTATTTATGCGTACTAATTTTAGAGCTGTCACATGAAAATTTGATTTCACACAAAACAGAGCAGGGGTCTCCAACCTTATTTCATTTGAGAGCTACTTTTTAAAAATAAGAGTGGCTTATAGAGCTACTCATGTTAGACAATACTTAAATCTCTAAAATGATGAATCATAAATGCTTTTCATAAAATGTAAGGTGTGTGCATTGTTTAACTGCCTTTCAGTTCAATAAAATAAGGTGCTGTGATCTGTATTTTTTACTGTGACAGATTCCGGCCAAAAAAACACAACACAGGAGTGGGGGATTTCCCAGTTTCCCAGTTTTTTGTGGGATTAGGATGGGACAGGATTTTTTTTGTGGGAATGGAATGGGAGAGGTTTGAAAATCCGCTCCGTGTCACCCTCTAGTAGGAACTAACAATTAAGGTGTTTTTCGTTAAGCGGGACACTTATCTGTGTTGGGCGCTATGCTTTTGGGGAGTGTGTGAGTTACGCCAGCCTCAGACCGCGAATGGACACTTCCAGTCAATATTGTGTATAAAGACGGAAGAAGTTAGCGCAACGGATGTTTCACTGATCAAGTGTCCCATATGTTTTCAGAGCCAATAAATGGAGCCATTTTGAAGCTGTCCTGCTGTCTTTGGTGTGACAGAACTGGATCTGCTACATAAAACTGGTGCAGTGACCTTCTTGGATACAACTGATCAGCCGTAGCCGATCACCGGTTGTTGTCTGTCTACGTGGAATTGTTGCTGTGACTTCCCTGGATTCTGCAAGCCGGTCGAAGTTGTCTGCCAGGTGTCAAGCCGCGGATCGAATCCTGCCTTCCAGTGTCCGCTAATGAACTGTCAATGTTTCAGATACATTCAGATTCTCTTACATTCTTGAGACAATCAGACATTGAATCATTAAGACACTGAATCATTTAATTGCCTGAGTCAGCATCATCCCTAAAATCCCAGACTAGTTAACAGAATTAAGAATCCTAGAATTAACAGAAGGCTAAATTCAATTTTGGATGGATTCCCCCAACCACCCGCACGCAGAAACTCGATGGCTCTGCACAAATCGCCTAGGCTTTGTGACAAACTTTTGCTTCAAAGCGAAGAAATTCACCAAAAGTCACCATTTTGTACCTACAATATTAAAAGATTAGAGTAAACGTTATAGTACCTACACAATGTGTAGACTAGGCTATCGGATAAAACATGTTGGAAGTTTTGGAAGCTGCATTCGAATCCATTTGGCTCAAAAATCTGAGGGGGCACGTGCCCTCTGTTTGAATGGGCATGATAATGGCCCTATAGCAGGTTTGATTTGTACACGTATCTACTAAGACAACACTAAGAAACTAAGAACTAAAAACATGTTTACATGAAACACTATGAACGTGTTTGATGCTTTGTATCTTTTTTGACCCATGGGACAAACTGTCATGGTTGACCATGAACATTTGTTGAACTGACCACAGTGTTTTTGTGGAACTGAAACTGTTAGGAAATATTTTCCAAGATAGTTAGACATGTTTTTGTGCTGCTTCTCTTCTGCATCTGTTCTGAGTTTGATCCAAAGGGGAAAGAACTACATGACCTTGCAGCATTTCACAATTACGTTCTCTACATTTTCTGTCAGCGCCAGCATTTTTAATCATATTCACAAAATTGTTATGGCCCCCAGAATATTTTGCTGAGTGAATTTGTAAACAGTCAATTTATCAAAAGCCAACTTTCTCTTGACCCGTTGAAATATGCAATGTCACAACCCATACACGTGCTTTCAGGAAGTGAAGCAGTTGCACTGATCTGACACAGCAAACGTAAACTATGTCCCAGTTCTCTCGAGTCAGCATCATCTCTTCCTATTCCAGTCTGTTATTACTCTCAGTTCCTCGTTCTCTCGAGTCAGCATCATCACTAGGCTTGATGAACTTCAGTGCAAGAGACAATGACTTTAAACAAGTTCGGTCTGCAAAAGGTTGTGGAATCAGACATGTCTCCATAGATGTGGTCAACAATGAAAGATGTACAGACAATAGCAGAAGGTCTCTTTTTTCCAAATAGTAAATCCAAACATTTAGATCTAGGATGGAATGCAGTCAAGTATTTCCCTATATGTCTTTTGCCTGCCATTTCTTGAAGAAGCTTTATATGGTACTGCATATAGCAGTGTCAAAGATTTGTTCATGTATTACATAGCAAAACATGAGTGTGATGACATTGAAGAGGCAATGGCAAACTTCAACTCAGCTGATCATGAGTCACTTCTTGATGTTCTAGAGTCCAAAGATTGCCATCAGAGGCCTATGAAGATAATTTGCCACAACTTTTGGAGCAGTTAGGCCACAAAGCTCTCATCCAAACCCCTATGATCTTGCTAGTACTTTGCCACCACAGAATCTAGCAAAGATTTTACATGAGCCAAAACACCTAAGCGTGTCGTGACAGCCCAGCAGAGCTGTGTATCAAGATTCTGGGAGAAATACATTATGGAATTAGAAGAGAACACCTTAAAAACGCTTCTGCACAGGGGCTGATTAGCTCTTTGGAAATCACATTGTAGTGAATTTCATTGAAACAAGTGATTTCACAGGTGTTGAGTCGTCTCTTCACAGGTGTTGGGACATCTCTTCACAGGTGTTGGGTCACCTCTTCGCAGGTGTTGAGTTGTCTCTTCACAGGTGTTGGGATGTCTCTTCACAGGTGTTGGGTCATCTCTTTACAAGTATTGGGTCATCTCTTCACAAGTGTTGGGGCATCTCTTCACAGGTGTTGGGGCATCTCTTCACAGGTGTTGGGTCATTTCTTCACAGGTGTTGGGTCTCCTCTTCACAGGTGTTGGGATGTCTCTTCGCAGGTGTTGGGTCATCTCTTCACAGGTGTTGGTCATCTCTTCACAGCTGTTGGGTCATCTCTTCACAGGTGTTGAGTCGTCTCTTCACAGGTATTGGGTCATCTCTTCACAGGTGTTGGGTCATCTCTTCACAGGTGTTTAGTCGTCTCGTTGCAGGTGTTGGGTTGTCTCTTCACAGGTGTTGGGGCATCTCTTCACAGGTGTTGGGTCATCTCTTCACAGGTGTTGAGTCGTCTTTTCACAGGTGTTGAGTCGTCTTTTCACAGGTGTTGGGGCATCTCTTCACATGTGTTGGGTCATCTCTTCACAGGTGTTGGGTCATCTCTTCACAGGTGTTGAGTTGTCTTTTCACAGATGTTGGGGCATCTCTTCACAGGTGTTGGGTCATCTCTTTACAGGTGTTGAGTGCCTCTTCACAGGTGTTGGGTCGTCTCTTCACAGGTGTTGAGTCGTCTCTTCGCAGGTGTTGGACTGTCTCTTCACAGGTGTTGGTTCATCTCTTCACAGGTGTTGGGTCACCTCTTCACAGGTGTTGAGTTGTCTTCACAGATGTTGGGGCATCTCTTCACAGGTGTTGGGTCGTCTCTTCACAGGTGTTGAGTCGTCTCTTCGCAGGTGTTGGGTTGTCTCTTCACAGGTGTTGGGACATCTCTTCACAGGTGTTGGGTCACCTCTTTGCAGGTGTTGGGTTGTCTCTTCACAGGTGTTGGGATGTTTCTTCACAGGTGTTGGGTCATCTCTTCACAAGTGTTGGGGCATCTCTTCACAGGTGTTGGGTCTCCTCTTCACAGATGTTGGGATGTCTCTTCGCAGGTGTTGGGTCATCTCTTCACAGGTGTTGGTCATCTCTTCACAGCTGTTGGGTCATCTCTTCACAGGTGTTGAGTCGTCTCTTCACAGGTATTGGGTCATCTCTTCACAGGTGTTGAGTCGTCTCTTCACAGGTGTTGAGTCGTCTTTTCACAGGTGTTGGGGCATCTCTTCACATGTGTTGGGTCATCTCTTCACAGGTGTTGGGTCATCTCTTCACAGGTGTTGAGTTGTCTTTTCACAGATGTTGGGGCATCTCTTCACAGGTGTTGGGTCGTCTCTTCACAGGTGTTGGGTCACCTCTTCGCAGGTGTTGGGTTGTCTCTTCACAGGTGTTGGGGCATCTCTTCGCAGGTGTTGGGTCGTCTCTTCACAGGTGTTGGGGCATCTCTTTACAGGTGTTGAGTCGCCTCTTCACACGTGTTGGGTCGTCTCTTCACAGGTGTTGAGTCGTCTCTTTTGCAGGTGTTGGGTCGTCTCTTCACAGGTGTTGAGTCGTCTCTTTTGCAGGTGTTGGGTTGTCTCTTCACAGGTGTTGGGACATCTCTTCACAGGTGTTGGGTCACCTCTTCACAGGTGTTGGGATGTCTCTTCGCAGGTGTTGGGTCATCTCTTCACAGGTGTTGGTCATCTCTTCACAGCTGTTGGGTCACCTCTTCACAGGTGTTGGGTCATCTCTTCACAGGTGTTGGTCATCTCTTCACAGGTGTTGGGTCACCTCTTCACAGGTGTTGGGTCATCTCTTCACAGGTGTTCGATCATCTCTTCACAGGTGTTGGTCATCTCTTCACAGCTGTTGGGTCATCTCTTCACAGGTGTTCGATCATCTCTTCATTGGAGTTGGGTCATCTCTTCACAGGTGTGAGCTCGCAAAGAAAAGAAAATACGAATTTAAATATTGCTGAATCAGTGTTAAAAATGCTGCCTGTTTATTTTCTACCTTTTCACTGCAACCTACCTAACTAAAACAACATGAAATCTATCCTCCTCCTGTGTTGAGACATTGAGACCGTGTTAAGATTTTTATGTCGACACCCTATAGCTATTGTGTGGAAAACATCTCTTCCCATGGCCATTTGTTTCCCATTTTCATGCATATTGTGAAGCACGATGATTGGTATGAATTTGGTGGTATTGCACTTTGCTAAACCTAACCCTATGGTTCATGATCTGTTGTTTATAGCATCCAGATTTGCATAATGGCCCTATGGCCGGTTTGATTCATAAAAATGTGTTTGATGCTTTGCATCTTTTTCAATCCATGGTGCAAACAGTATCCTTACAAACTGTAATGGTACAAATGACTTTCTTTAGGTGCGGTTCTCCACCTTGTTGACCATGAACATTTGTTGAACTGACCACAGTGTTTTTGTGGAACTGAAACTGTTAGGAAATATTTTCCAAGATAGTTAGACATGTTTTTGTGCTGCTTCTCTTCTGCATCTGTTCTGAGTTTGATCCAAAGGGGAAAGAACTACATGACCTTGCAGCATTTCACAATTACGTTCTCTACATTTTCTGTCAGCGCCAGCATTTTTAATCATATTCACAAAATTGTTATGGCCCCCAGAATATTTTGCTGAGTGAATTTGTAAACAGTCAATTTATCAAAAGCCAACTTTCTCTTGACCAGTTGAAATATGCAATGTCACAACCCATACACGTGCTTTCAGGAAGTGAAGCAGTTGCACTGATCTGACACAGCAAACGTAAACTATGTCCCAGTTCTCTCGAGTCAGCATCATCTCTCATCTCCTATTCCATTGTGTTATTGTTGGAGATTTGTATGAATTCATATGGAGGACATCTTTCAAGAACAAATGGTAACACTGAGTCAGTAAAGTATTTTAACTGCTGAAAATGATTATGATTTTATATTTAGAAAATTCAAGTTTTGCATTTGTTTTAGTGATTATGTCACATGTCTGTTTTGTCTTGTTTAGCACATGTTGTGTTTTTGTTATTTTCTGTGCATGTGCTTGTGTTTTGTCATTTTGGTGTGAGCACATGGCCCGTCACTTTGTGTCATGTGCTCTCCTGTCTATTGTCTTGACCCCACCCCTCTTGTTATCGGATTATTGGTTAAATTGCCCGACCTGTTCTTCCCCATTACCTGCCTTGTTTGTCCCCTATGGCATTTTATCTCACCTTGGGGGGCATTTTACCCCACTCTGGAAAAATGGTCCTTAGAGTGTTTTCCCCCATTCTACCCTACTGTTTTGAATTTCATGATAAAAATGACCAAATCCGAAAGCTAAAATAAAAGCTAATAGCAAAGTTTCATGCCAAAAGTAACAAAGCACAGCACTTATTGCGATTTTTAAATGGGAGGCGCATACATCAGCATGGAAAACAGCATTGACGGAAATGGGTTCAAAAAAACATTTCATATCGTCTCAGAAGTGAGCCTGCTCTTGCTACATTTCAACCACAAGTGCTATAACTAAGTGGGATCCTGTTTTTGGTGCAGGTTGATGATGACGTGATGAGGTCCCCACTGAGCATTGGTTACTCTTGGACAAACCATTCTACTTCTGATGGTCTTTGCTGGAACTGTGGGTTTGACGCAAGATCGTTTGCAAACACTTCTCCAAATGCTGATTCTTATTCTATCACAAGATTGCCACTTGCCAGCCACCAAATACACCAAAATAGGGAAATATGATTTGCATGTTTATTGCCCCAACTGCTGTAAAATAAAGCATGCAAGACGTGCGCCATCAGTTCTTTGACAAAACTGAACTAATGGAAAATGGTAACTTCTTTTTTACTTCACCGACTGAAACATGTCCTAGAGACTTTTGGATCTAGGAGAGTCGCTGAACTACAAAAAGACCAGGCCAAGAAAGCATTTTCAAACCATACGGATGGGAAATTGTGTGAACAAATGTGCAAAAAAAGATTACTCCTTTAACTCACTTTTAACTCTGATGGTGTACCTATCTTCAAATCCTCCTCTTTTTCTGCCTGGCCCTTGCTGTGTTACATAAATGAGCTCCTAGCTAAGATAAGGGGAAAGAACATGTTTTTAACAGGACTATGGTTTGGTGTGGAAAAAAAACAACCATCTCCACATTTGTAGACCATTTATCAGTGAAATGAAAACTCTTGGTTCAGCAGGTTTTGAGTGATGTTTATAGGGTAAGATTATAAAATCTTATGATGTATATGCTATAATTTGTTCATGTGATAGTGTAGCTCGGGCTATGTTACAAAATCTTTCCAGGCCCTGCCCAGCGCAAAGCATTAGTCCAGTTGTGTGATGAGAGATGTACAGCCATACTGCACTGCTACTCGTGTGATATTGCTCATTTATTTGACAGGGACAACACAAATAGGCATTGTTACATTTAGAAAACCTGCAACCTATGCAGTGTACATATATAGGACTAATGGGATGTTCTATATAATGAAATAGTTACAGATCTCAGGACAGAAAATGCTTCTGTTTCAAATATGTCGTTGCCTGCCGTGTTCCCTCTAGATTTAGGTCTCCACCAACCCGATCTCAAGGCAATTTGTACGTATTTGACGAGTTGGTCAATTCGCATGATTTCGTACGAATGACCGACCACAAACCCTGCCCTAAAACCTACCCATCACTGCAATATAGCCAAATCGTACAAATTCATACGAGTGAGGTTGTATAAATTAGCCAGCTCGTACAAATACGTACGAATTGGTCGTGAGATAGTGTTGGTTTTGCAGCCAATAATGCTTCGGCAACTCTGTGTGAAGGCTCCTCGATGAACTAAAACTAGTCATTCTGTGTCTATCTGTCCTTGAAGGATTAGTTCACTTCAAAATTAAAAAAATCCTGATAATTTACTCAGCCCCAATCTCATTCAAGATGTCTTTCTTTCTTCAGTTGAAAATACATTTTTGAGGAAAACATTCCAGGACTTTTGCATTGGATTTTGGACTTCAATTGCAACCAACGAGCTGAAGGTGCAGTCTCAAAGGGCTGTGCACGATCCCAGAAACGGCCTTTACCAAAAAAAGGTAAAACAACGACGTTGGACGATTTTGAAGTTAGAGGAGAACATGAGATGGAGTTTCTTTTGGTAAAGGGCATTTGTATTAGTCTTCGCACGTTCGCTGTGTAAACACTGGGGCGGTACTACGTCTAGCGTGGTATGTCACAGAACAACTGTGGTTAAAGAGTATATGAATGTTTCTTTTTTTTGGTAAATGTCCGATGGTTTGGCTGGATCAGACCCTGTTCCTCGTCTGGGATCATGCAGAGCCTCTTCCTCTGAAACTGCATTGATTTGGACCTTCAACCGTTGGTTCCCATTGAAGTCCATTATATGGAGGAAAATCCTGGAATGCTTTCCACAAAAAACTTAATTTCTTTTCCACTGAAGAAAGAAAGACATGAACATCTTGGATGAGATGGGGGGAGTAAATCATCAGGAAATGTTCATTTTGAAGTGAAATAACCCTTTAAAACGTTTGTGTGAAAGATTGTTTAGCTGGTTTCTATGGAAACGTTCAGTGACATCAGAGCACATGGAGGGAATTTAAGGTTTCATCAACAACAAATCACGGTAAATATCGCTTGATCATTTCCAATTTCCACTTTCAATGGAGTTTTTAAGAAACTCGAAGCTAATCAGTGAAGCTCTGACATTTATGGTTATAAAGTACAATTGATATGGATTGCGAGAGTAGATTTGTGTAATACTTTTATATATTACAATACTTTTTATATTTATATTATGATATTATTTGTATTTATATTAATTGATTTCATTTGTGTGATGCCACCTAAGACAACAGAAGAAAGGGCACAGTTTAAAAGACATAATAAACGCTGGCCCTATAAAATATGAAGAGACTCAAAAGAAACCGGGAGAGATACCTGAGGAAAAACTACAGATCTGTCAAAGCGGGAACGCAAACAAAGGAGAATGTTTCAATCCAGAAGCAGTCATGTTCCAGCATCCAGTACATCACATCCGGACACACCTCAAACACTGTGACTCAGACTCACTGGTCAGGGGTGTGCCGTGAAGTATGATGGAGAGATTTATCCTGGCATCATACAGGATACTGACGTCTACAGTGGCGCTCTGGTTAAAACCATGAGCCATGTTGGACTCTAAGGGATGGGAGGACACAAAACCTGGGAATAAGAGATTCACTGCATGGAGAATAAATCAGTTCCACAGCATGTCTCGTTAGCTCTGCTGTTTATTTAAAACTATTTTCCTTTTAATCCTTTTAAAGCTGTGTGATCGTATCGTGGATCATTTTTGAAGATTTTCAATGAATTAATAACCAATCAACTCAATGACTGAACTTAAATTCAATATGCAGGGAAACATCCCCACCTAGCGGTGAACATGCTACATGAATAAAACACATGATAACAACACGTTACAAACATACCTGCACAACATGTGGAAATAAGGGATTCACTGCATGGGGAATAAATCAGCTCTACATAAAACACAAGACAATGCACAAGTTAATAACGATTGTGCCTCGTAATACAAAGTCAAAATAAACACATTCGACTCCAAACACATATCAACAGTTCCCTAAGGAGTTAATTGCAGGAAAAAACCTTACTTAAGAACCTTCCTTAGACTGGATCTGCCTGCACAACATCTAGCCCATCTCTTTCGTGTTTCCCCAAAGACATATATAGAACATTTCATGAAATTGTGTCATTTATGTATGCAAACCTAAGCCGTTCCATCATATGGCCAGACAGAGACACGTTACACAAAATTATGAGATTTTCACAGAGAACCATCGAATCTGAAAGCACGTGCTCAAATGTTTTCCAGCTACAAGTACAATCACACTATGAAGTATTTGATCCCAAGGGATCTGTTTGTTTCATATCAAAAGGGTGGGGTGGCCGTACAAAAAACAGTGGTTTTCTTAAAAAATTGTTGCCAGGGGACATTGTATTGGCTGATAGAGGTTTCGATATAAAAGAAAGTGTTGGCATGTTGTGTGCAGAGGTCAAACTGGGACCTTTACAAAGCAAGAGTGATTGGGAATTTTAACTGGAACCATACCCATCAACATGATCCTCCCATGTGAAGGTGAGGATATCACATTTTTTGATAAGATTGCCGCTGTCTGTTGTGCGCTGACAAACCAATGTCCAGCTGTAGTTTCAACCCTTGCCGTGGGGTCCCATCATTTTGCACATTTTTAATGAAGCTCTCACTGCATGAACTGAACTGTGTCATTTTTGATGACAGAGACTTTGGGTTGAAAACCACTGGTGAAGAAATATTCAGTGGTGATGTGTCAAAAACACTCAAAAACCTGAGTGTGTTTGCTTAAAGGGTTAGTTCACCCAAAAAATGTAAATTCTGTCACTAATTCCTCGCCCTCATGTCGTTCCAAACCCGTCAGACCTTCGTTCATCTTCGGACACAAATGAAGATATTTCTGATGAAATCCTAGAGCTCTCTGACCCCTCCATAGACAGCAATGCAGTGAACACTTTCAAGGGCCAGAAAGGAAGAGAAGACATCATTAAAATAGCCCATGTGACTCCAGCGGTTCAGCCTTAATGTGATGAAGAGATGCGAATACTTTAGTGTGTAAATAACCACTTTATTCAACAATTTCCTTCAGTCTCCTGCACAGTTTACGTTGTAAAAACAGTGCAGCTCTTGCTTAATGGTGTCACGTGAACAGCATTGGCTGCCGTAGAAAGCGCTGCACTATTTACAATGGAAACTGCGTAGAAGAATGGCCCAGGCTAGAATGAAATTGTTATAATTTTTGGGCATTTTATCGTAGATTAAAATCTATAAATCAAAATATGTATTGCATGTATGAAGAAAAGGTTCAGCACCCATCATCTCCTCAATGGTGTAGAGTGTCTTTGGGCGGATTACGGCAACATCCATTAGGATTGTTTAGTGATTTGGTCTTGAACACTCCTAGCGTTTCACAGATTTAGTGCTAAAATGCTTTGTGAAATACTCTTAGAGCAAAAATGTAGGAGTCCTAAAATTAAGACTGGCAAGCCTATTATTTTTAAGAGTTCCTCCTAAATCGGCAAGTTAGGATCTACTTCTATGTTCTGTGAATACGGCCCCAGAAGTAATTAGTTTAGATGCTGAAAAGGCATTTGACTCAGTTCTCTAGGAGTACCTGTGTTTGGCATTGAGAAGATTTTTATTGATAATCTCAACAAATATATATAGTAGTAGTTCAGCTTTTACTGCTTAATCCCATTCTGTACCCATACTTCTGTAAGTGTGCGCCACAGCGCTGTAGAAAGATCTGTGGACGCTCTGACGTAAACCGAATGCTTGGTCTTGCAAACTTTATTTAAAGTACTATATACACTACCAGTCAAAAGTTTGGACACACTTTCTTATCAAAGAGAATGGGAACATGTGTCCAAACTTTTGACTGGTAGTGTAGGTACTCAAGATGAACTGATTGACTGATAGAAACTGTGTGTGTTATGTCCCCTTTAAAATGAAGATTGATTAAAATCAGGAAATCAATATTTTCAACCCAGATCTATTACAGTATGCAACTTGCACATGTGACTGTACGGTTGCCATCCCTGTCCCTTGCGTTGAAGAACCGTTTGCCAAGGGCGGTCTCCACTTCTTTTCTGCTCACACTTTTTAGCAGAGGGTTCTGCTTCAGGCTACCTGTGAAGCAAAAGAAACAGTTTTAAGTAGAGGATGCTACTGCATTCATCAGATGCATGAAAAATGCAAGTTACATTAAACAGTGGTTCTCAAACCTGCATAAAGGTTAGAGTGGCTTAAATAAATCCAGTGGGTAATTCTAGAAATGCATACTGTTTGCCTATTTAAGAGAAAGCTTGCAATGTTTTTTCTGAAGGTCAGACTCACAGAGCTTTAACTCCATATGATCTACTTCAGTAAAGCTCTTCAATGGAAAGGTGACCCCCTCAGGCAAGACAGGAACCACACTTCCCTACTCTTCAAGTATTGTCAGTATAAAGCGCTGGGCTGAGCTGGTCTGCGGGGAGTGTTTGCTGTAGCTCCCGCCTGTGCTGGGGTGCTCCAGCTGGCATTTGTGCTTCCTGTCCACTATGAGCTGGTGGTCCATTTGTGAGAGGTGGTGTAGCCACTTAGACTGTAAAATTATTGTTCACAGACATTTGTAATAAATGTTAGTTTTATAATGTTTTGTTCTTAAAGAAATCTCCATGAACCACATTTATGAGGTGTAATATGGCTTCTTTAAATGGTGTGAAGTCACGCAAGAAACGTTGATGTTCTTGTCGGACAGGACCCCACGTCCAGCTGGTACATGTGTGCAAACACTGAATCTTTGCTGGACACCCACCTTTGTACACCACCCACCAGAACACCTGTCCCAACACGATGACAGGCGAGACTGACCCCCTCTTGTTCCCGTTAAATGTCCAAGAGAAATGCCGTCACTATACTGACGGAAACGCATTTTATATGTACTTTTGTTCATCAGTGCTTTCAAGCCTTCTGTAATGAAAGAATAATAATATTCACTGAATAATAATGACGTAATAAATTGTTCTAATGATTTGACTTATGTTTAATCCCCTTCTTCATGTCCCCTTCCACACATCCTTTCCTGGCCAGAATTGCCCTGGTGTGACAGACCTCTCTGAATTTGGAGGAGTGCCACTCAACGCAGGAGCTCTTTTGTACTGTTGGCAATTGTGTGTGCTGTCTCTAACGTTGTTGCCAGGGACATCATCATTTGGTGCTGCTGATGGTCAGTGCAGACAAAAGAGCAGGTAACCATGAAGTGGCAGCTGTGGGAGAGAAGCAGCATCTGTGTGTGGATGACACACTTCCTTCTTGCACTTTTCCAAACGCAGTCAACCAGGGGAACATTAACCGCTAGAGGACTGCACAGTTTTGGGGCCCTTTAGAAGTTTTGACATGCTCTGACATTTGTGCTTTTTCAGTTGCTTATAAACACATTAATGGCAAAAGTGTCTGATGAAAGAATGATTAAAAGAGAGTCTGAGTACCAGCTATCTGATCAGCCAGCGTCTGGAGGGATATATAGGTTCACGAGAATGAAAGAGGAAAACTCCCGCGGCGAGTGTGTGTTTATGAAGTGTGTGTGGGCACATCTTCTTCAGCGTTGATTAGGTTAAATTATGAATCCTGATTCTTAAGCAGGATTAGGTCTTGCATATGTTTTTAACTGGATTCATCTGCATAGTAACAGACACCACATGACTAACCTGATTCTTGGCAGGTTATATTCTGAATATTTATATAATCAGCACTATTTATTGATGGGTTTTCATTTGAGACTGACGAGCGATTTAATTTGTTTCTGTACATATTAATGAGTGAATGACGCTTAGTTCTGTACTTTATTAGAAATATGATCCCACTTGTGTTCCGGATGAGTGTATTTCAGTAATAAACACACACAGATGTCAAAGCAGTCCAAAAGACAATAATCCAGTTTTGCTCATTGATTTATTGTTTTTACACCTAAGCTGTCACACAAAACACACTTTTCATCAAAAATATCTTAATTTGTGTTCTGAAGATGAACGAACGTCTTACGGGTTTGGAGCGACATAAAGGCGAGTAATTCATTAAAGTCGCTTTGCATAACGATGATGAAATGTAAACATAAAAAAAGAGAGAATGAAGGAAACAAGGAGCGATATTTAAGACTCTTTATTTTCTGAGTTGACAGAGTAAAACAGCATTCATTGCCTCTTTCTCAGCAGAATATAAATCCAGAATCCTTTTCAATATTTCACTCTCATCAAACAGGGGAAATACATTCAAATACAATAGTCTGTAGTAAATCCGCAACAATTCCAAAACTTTCATTGCATATGTTTACCGGTACTGGTCGCTACAGATGAAAAGCCAAACAACCAGCAGCTTAAAACGTTTTCTATTCAAATTCATCTTGTTATTTAACATTTGCCAAGTTAACATTTTACACAGATATCCTCAAATGATGAGGTTTGAAGTTTCTTCAGACTTATTGCAGACACAGTCAAGCGTCAACTCCAGTTTCTGGTCATGATCAGTCTTTCCCCACCGCCTGCCTCGTTCTTTCCAAAAGGGTTCCAGTTCATATTCAGCTGCAGAAAGAGCACTTTGAGTGATGCTGTCTATGGCTTCGGCAGCAACGGCCGCACATGGCTGGCCACGTCGTTGAAGTGGAGTGGCACATAGTTGGGATTTTCACTGCCAGGTAAAGAAACCAGCTGGGAACCCTGACGACCGACGTGCTCGTATAGCACCCACACACCACGTCTCACTTTGTGTGAAGAAGCTGTGTCGCTGAAGTCAATGCTGTGAAGATTGGTTTCTCTGTATAGGGTCACGCTTCTTCCTTGATAGTTCACATGCTCAAACAGCTGGATTTCAGGGCTTTTCATGTCATCCATGATCATTTGGAGGGAAGAAAACTGGCCTTTGTCCTCAAGGGAGGCGTACTCTCCTTCCTCAAACACCCGGCACTTTCCAGAAAAATGTATGTCATAATACGCTACCCATGGTACGCCAATGACTTTAATGGAGGAGATGGTGTCGTTGAAGCCCTTTTCTACTAAGTTGTGGATATTGTTCTTGAATTCAGCGGTTCTGCCCTCGAAGGACTCTTTGCTATAAACAATGATCTTGTTCATTTTGAATGATGACTCGAGGAGAGAGAGAGGCTGGAAAAGACGAGTGTTTCTGAAGCAGCTTCCTGTGGCTCTGCTGGGAACAGTGAATTACTCGGTGTGCAGAGCTGCCTTTTAAAGCACAAATACGCCAAAGTGGGTGTTGACAGTACAAGTAGGCGTGGAAGCTGAGAAACATGTAAAATCACGTCGGACACCTTAGAAATGAGAATGCATTGTCTTGCTCCCTTTTTTCCTTTAACCAGGTGCAATCTCTCAAGAATACACATTTCTTATCGATCCTCATCAAAAAGGACCTTTTCCAGGTCCCCGACAGAGAAAACATGCATCACTATTTCCTCAGCCAAGATAAAATCCAAGTCATTTACATGTATGTTGGCATTGATGTTCAAAAGCCATGGTATAAGACCCAGAGATTTTTACCCCTCGAGTTTCATATAATGCTCGATTCGACATCTTGTCAGTAATTGAGGGGCAAGATGGCATCTGATGTTAACTGGAAATTGTTTTAGAGATTGGCATGACTTCTGTTGGATGATGGGGCCTGGTTTCCTGCAGACACTGAGGGAAGGGAAGCTTCTAATCCAACTGACTGCTTATTTGGCTGTCAGCAGGCACCACTTACACCTGGTATTTTACAGAGTATATATCAAGACATGAGCAGGGGAAGACCATGTTTTGCACAGTGTGTCTTCACATCCTGCCACTATTCCCCATTATCATCTGTTGTTTCACTGCATTGCATCACAACGGTTGACATTTACCTGATCTCCCAGTAAAAATGCATTTGAGTTCATCATCCGCCTCAGTGAGTTTAAACGTGTTGTGCGACCCCTAGGCGTTCTTCAACACGTGGACAGATTTCAACTCCTGAAACTCTAGAAACAGAGATGACAGGCCGCTTTACCTACTGTACGACGCTCTTAAACATGAGGAGAAAAAAACAACAGTTTTAGTTCAAATGTTCTTTTTACTTCTTTTTTTCATGGGAAACGGCCAATCTTGCTCTTGTTGCCGAAGCCGTCCAATCTTCCACATGCTCTGGATATAACTCAAAAAGAGCTGTAGATGGTACTGGAGATCCATTTTATCAGACACGGGTCATGCAGTGTGACCAGTGTCGGCAGACCCTGGTGGAGAGTGGACTTTTCAAGAGAGTACATTATGATATACACGTTGGAAATGAAAGATGTATTAATGTATTAATTACACATTTTAAGCCTGTGTGCTGTTGATTGACCTGCCTGTATATAGCCTAGATGTATTCCAAAAGAAAACCAAACTTTTGGGAGAAAGAAGCGCTGACAACGAGGATGCTCTGTCCAAACGATACCGTTTGATTAACTGCTCGTCGTCAAACATTTCAAATCAATTCTTCCTCTCCTGAAAGATCCAAGCACATCTCCTCAGTTCATCACAAGCCCCTAAAGGCCACGGCTGACCACTTGAGAGACCTCTCGAGCTCTTAAATAACCGGGAGAGCAAGAGCGATTCTTAGCTTTAGGAAATTTGATAACTTGCTTTTATACTTAATTTTGGAAGTAGGAGTAAATTTCACAAATTCTCAGCACTCAAGACTAAAATGACACTTTGCGAAGCTTGATAAATGCGGGACATGATCTACGGTGGCCCAGTAGTACACAACGCAATATAAAAAGCAAACATAAGTTTACAACACAACGGAAACAAACCACAAGAATGCTTTGACCCGCTACCATGGCGCATGACTCCTAAGGTTAAGCAGTTAAAACGTATCATTTGTATTAATTAAAGTTACTTTTAACATTTAAAAACAGACATGTTAAAATTGCACAGCTTGATTGTATTGGTGAAACTGACTCAGTAATGCACAACACAACACTGGAATTTGAACATTTAAAAAAAAAGGAATTTTAATTCATACAAATTATAAGTTTCAACCACTTGGTGGAATTGGCAGACGTTCCCTTAGGCGTGATAGTGGGTCAAAGCATTCTCGAGTATAAATATGCAGCTATAATGCACGCAGGGGATTTTGAATTGATATTTCATGTCGATATACAATTGCACACTTAAACTGATCGTAGTGTTTATATATTTGTAAGGCTGACGAATCTATTGAACAATGGCAAGGAAACTAACTTTACCGCATTCCGAGAGCCTCCTAGTTGTCGGGAGCATTTCCGTTGTGTTGTGGCTTGATTTTGTTGTGTTGTGGCTTTTTTATTGTGTTGTAGACACAATATGTATGCTTTTAAAATGTTGTTGTGTTGTGCACTACTGGGCCACCGTACTGATCCGTATCGGCAACAACCTGGAGCAACAATCAGCTGTAAGTTAACCCTCCCCCCTCTGTGTGTGTGTGTGTGTGTGTTTTAATTAAATTATGATTTTGAATTCTCAGAATGAGGCTCTGAACTTGTCCGTCCAGCTGAGTATTGATGGTAAAGATTATATGATTTTTATTTGTTCAGCGACGATTAAATGTTTTGCGTGTGGAGAGTTTGGGCATGTTCGGCAGACCTGGGCAAACACTTTTCAGTGGCGTAGTCAGTAAAGCGTAAGGCTCGTGGATCAAGGTTTTAATGCGATCGACCCGGGTTCAAATCCTCCTCTTGCCAAGTTTGCTCTTCTCCCTTTTCCGATCAGATCGGAAAGGCATTTACTTTAAATAAAAGTTAAGAAAATGTTCAAAAAAATTGGAAATAAAGTGCCTAACGAAATGTTTAATAACAATAACGGGTAGGTGTAGGGAGGGCTTTAATAATTTTAATAAATATAATTATTTACAATCTATGTTATTTTTGCAATATTTAATGTACTACAATACTGAGGTGCAAATAGTATGTGTCTGTCAAAATAAAGTATAAATAGCATCTAATTAATATTTACACATATTGCAAAGAACTGCTACTTTTACACTTTTACATCACTATTTTCACTTGGTAAGGCAAGGCTGTAGTATGTCAGGCATTTTATATGCCATTGAACCTTTGCTAACTGTTCTGAGACAAATGGCAGGGCATGTCCAAACACCCCCAGGGTTCAGAGGGTTCATCTTCTTCCTTAAATATGTTGTGCGACCCCTAGGCGTTCTTCAGTATGTGGACAGATTTCAACTCCTGAAACTTTATCACGCAACCCAACACTGAGCAGTATTCATACAGAGATGACAGGCCGCTTTACCTACTGTACGACGCTCTTGAATACGAGGATAAAAAACAACACTTTTACTGTAAAACTGCAAGAAAATCCACACATTTCCATAATTTCCATTTTATGAAGTAGGCATCCTCTTGTGAGTATGAAAATATTCTTGTTGCAAATTGATAAATTACTGCTCATCTGTAATCTATTATAAGAAAACTAAATGAAAACAAGAGGTTATAAGCTTTCAAATGATATCTATTTTGTCAATATTACTTTATTTACTAAGATAGATGGGACGGTGACAGTTAAGGGGTTAAGCACAACAAAAGAAAAGATTTAGTCAAGTCAACTTTATTTATATAGCGCTTTTTACAATGCAGATTGTCTCAAAGCAGCTTCACAGTGTTAAACAGGAAAATAATGAACAGAATTTGATTGGGCTGTACAGCCGCTCTGGAGAAAACAGTGATGTCATCAGCTCATTTCAATTATCATATATATTCAAGTAATGTAGTTGATATAGTTAATTTAGTTTAGTAATTCAATTCATTTGGATATTTATTTGAAAATTTAGTGTCCCCAACTGAGCAAGCCAGAGGCGACAGTGGCAAGGAACCAAAACTCCATCAGGTGTCCTAATAGAGAAAAATAAACCTTGGGAGAAACCAGGCTCAGTCGGGGTGCCAGTTCTCCTCTGGCCAATTAACAAACAGTGTATGATTATTATTTTGGCAGCCTTATAGGTTAGAAGTAATATTAGATTGGATTATTCGAAAGATCGGAGGCATCACGCCGGGTTTATTGAGGATGGCGTGTCGATTAAACAATTATTAAATAGGAATATTCGAAATATCGGAGTCATCACGCCGGAGATGGATCCATTGAGGATGCCATGTCGATGAGCAATTTCAGAGGGTAGACTAATTGACACGGTCTCTGCAGACACTTCAGGGATACGTTGGTAATGTCTGGGCGCAGGTCCACCATCTGATCTGGATACGGCCCGGATCCGGCTGACTGCAGTAAACCTCGGGATAAACAGAGAGACTAACATTAGCGTAGATGCCATTCCTCTTATGATGTAACGAGTACATCAGGTGTTATGGGAAGTGTTCCCGGTTCCGGGAATGATCTGAGATGTCATCGCTCTGCTGCAGAATTTTAACGGTATCAACATTTATTCCATGTGACAATATTAGGTCTAGAGTATGATTACGGCGATGAGTGGGTCCTGATACGTGTTGCCTAACTCCAATAGAGTTTAGAATGTCTCTAAATGCAAATCCCAATGCGTCTTTCACCAACAATTAGGACTTTATCTGTAGCCAGTACTAACTCTGATAGAAAATCAGCAAATTCTCTGTTTAAATGTTCTTTTTACATGTTAAACAGGCAATCTTGCTCTTGGTGCCAAAGCCGTCCAATCTTCCACACTCTCCGGATATATATGCCCAAAGAGCTGTAGATGGTAATGGAGATCCAGTTTATCAGACACGGGTCATGTAGTGTGACCAATGTCGGCAGACCCTGGTGGAGAGTGGACTTGAAGAAAGTCTACAAGATAAATATATATATATTATACACTCACCTAAAGGATTATTAGAAACGCCTGTTCAATTTCTCATTAATGCAATTATCTAATCAACCAATCACATGGCAGTTGCTTCAATGCATTTAGGGGTGTGGTCCTGGTCAAGACAATCTCCTGAACTCCAAACTGAATGTCAGAATGGGAAAGAAAGGTGATTTAAGCAATTTTGAGCGTGGCATGGTTGTTGGTGCCAGACGGGCCGGTCTGAGTATTTCACAATCTGCTCAGTTACTGGGATTTTCACGCACAACCATTTCTAGAGTTTACAAAGAATGGTGTGAAAAGGGAAAAACATCCAGTATGCGGCAGTCCTGTGGGCGAAAATGCCTTGTTGATGCTAGAGGTCAGAGGAGAATGGGCCGACTGATTCAAGCTGATAGAAGAGCAACTTTGACTGAAATAACCACTCGTTACAACCGAGGTATGCAGCAAAGCATTTGTGAAGCCACAACACGCACAACCTTGAGGCAGATGGGCTACAACAGCAGAAGACCCCACCGGGTACCACTCATCTCCACTACAAATAGGAAAAAGAGGCTACAATTTGCACGAGCTCACCAAAATTGGACAGTTGAAGACTGGAAAAATGTTGCCTGGTCTGATGAGTCTCGATTTCTGTTGAGACATTCAGATGGTAGAGTCAGAATTTGGCGTAAACAGAATGAGAACATGGATCCATCATGCCTTGTTACCACTGTGCAGGCTGGTGGTGGTGGTGTAATGGTGTGGGGGATGTTTTCTTGGCACACTTTAGGCCCCTTAGTGCCAATTGGGCATCGTTTAAATGCCACGCCCTACCTGAGCATTGTTTCTGACCATGTCCATCCCTTTATGACCACCATGTACCCATCCTCTGATGGCTACTTCCAGCAGGATAATGCACCATGTCACAAAGCTCGAATCATTTCAAATTGGTTTCTTGAACATGACAATGAGTTCACTGTACTAAAATGGCCCCCACAGTCACCAGATCTCAACCCAATAGAGCATCTTTGGGATGTGATGGAACGGGAGCTTCGTGCCCTGGATGTGCATCCCACAAATCTCCATCAACTGCAAGATGCTATCCTATCAATATGGGCCAACATTTCTAAAGAATGCTTTCAGCACCTTGTTGAATCAATGCCACGTAGAATTAAGGCAGTTTTGAAGGCGAAAGGGGGTCAAACACAGTATTAGTATGGTGTTCCTAATAATCCTTTAGGTGAGTGTATATATAACGCTAAAATATGAAGGGAGACAACGAGGATCAGCTTTCCGTGTCAGAAACGCGCGTCAAAACGAAAAATATGAAAGAGATGAAGACGTTTCGCTTGCAGGGAGACGTGCAGAAAGACAGTGGATAAACTACAACAGATAAGCATGACAGATGTATGGACGCCAACTAATCGTTACCAATTCTCATTTTTAATTCATACTGATATGGATTCTTATTCTATGGATTCTTATTCTTATTTAATTTTTTGCTGTTTTCTGTTACTGCATGAACTTTACATTATTTGCAGCTCAGCATCCATAATTGCAGGAAGATTTCAACTTAATTGTCACTTTTAATGTGTTTGTTAATTTTATCACAAAATACAAGCAATAAATGTGGTTTTGTCGCTCTTTAATGTGGCCTGACAGATCGCTCAATCATTTTGACCTGGGAAAGAGCTTGTATATCATATCATGTCACGTCAAACTGACCTCAGAAAAGACATTCAATGCTCATAAACTCATCAGTCAGCTAGAAAAATAGCTACAGAAAAATGCATTTTGCTAAATATATGCAGTGCATATCACTATATCATGCACTATATGCACTAATCCTTATATTTTTCTTAACCTGTTGTCTACATGAGACGGAATGGAAGGAGCTAAAAATTAAATTTAACATCGCCCAAATTATATTGCTTTTCCAACCTGAGAACTAAATAGTCACAAAGAATAATTTATGTTCAGTGTCACAGCCCATAATAATGTCAGCATCACTTGGCCAGTATAGTATAGTTTGGTGAAAGGCAGGTAATTATATGGGCCACATAATTGCATGTGAAGAGCTAATTTATCAAACTATTTATCTGCCTTTCACCAAACTATACTCATTGGCCAAGTGATACTGACATTATTATGGTCTGTGACACTGGTTCAGATTCTGCATAAAGAATGATTCTTTGTGACTGTGTAGTTCTCAAGTTGGTATTCCTGCTTTAAGTGAATCTTAGTTCCCAGGACATTCACAAGATGGATGAATGCTGATGCTGTAAAAGGAGGGCAGACATGACAACACAACAAAATTAAAAAACCCTTTTTTTGTGGCACTTAAAAACACCTATTTTTTCCCTTATAGGAGCTCCTGTGCTGCGTCAACGAATCCATCAATCAAGCGTCATTGACGCAGCGTCTCGTTCCCTTCTCATGGAATTAGGGTTACAGTTGTAAACTGAGACAACATCCTCTCAGAAAGAAGCCTCAGGATAGGAGGATGTTGCACAACTGCAAAGCTGTCTGATCTTGCATCTGCATTCATATAAGAGGAATTACCTTTGACCCTGACACTTTCTTTGAAATAAAGAGTTGCACAGATGTTTGTGTTTGTCCCTTTTTCCATGTATTATCATTGTTTATCTCCACAACACTGTAAGAGCGTGTAGTTTTTGTTTTGTACTGCAACTATACAGATCCAGGATCCAACTATCTAGATCCAAGATGGCCGCCTCGGTGTGGAGCTCTCCAGTTATTGTGTTGCCGGCGCGCTGGTTGAACTCTGCGAGCGTGCCCTCTGCACTGCACTGCACTCCCCAGTATTCATCTTGCCAATCTCCGATCCCTTCCTAACAAACCTTCCAACCTCCCTCCCTTCCTGAAACCTGGATGAGTGAAGCCATACCGGACAACGCAGAAACTGAAATCAGCTAAACCTGTAGTAAGGACTGTAAAAAGATGGACTAATGAAGCAAATTGGATTGGATTGGTCTCTGACTGGAGTGTTTTTGAAGCTGCTACCACTGATCTGCGCATGATTGTTGTCTGCTCACTCGTGTTGCCGCGAGGTTTGAATTTGGAGCTCCGCCTCAATGACTCTAAATCCTCGTTTTTTCTTCTTATATCAACTCTATAAACTAATATTTTCTCCTTTTATAGCAGATGAACATACCCTCAATAGTATTCTATATCTGAAAAAATCGGTTTGCTTGATATCACTACTTATATCCACATTTCCGAACATCCGCTACTAGCCTTAGCCTGCTAACATCACCAGCGTGGTCTCGCATATCGCTCGCGTTGTTTACACTCAGAAAACTCAAGAAATTACTGTATATCTGTTCTAATGGCGAATGAATCAGATATATGTCTACCTTTGAGTGCAGGTGAGGACACGTTCGAGCTGCATGCGGTACAGTTGGAGCTGGAGGTTTTGGAGAAACAGATCCACAACCTCCTAGAGAGACAGGCCGCTCTCAGGGAAAGACGGTTAGCGCTAGAGACATCGCGGACTGATGCTCACAAGTCCGTAGTAAGTAATGTTATCACTCCGACCTCTTCTACTCTTCGTGTTTCTCTGCTCAGGGCTCGAGCACCCAGAACGAGATCATCCCAGGCCTCCTTCAGTCCGGCGGCAACACACCGTGGGCCCTGGGTGATCCAGCAGCGGAAGGCACGAGCCAGGCCTTGGGCGAGGACCTCTCCTCCTCCGCCGCCCCCGGTCTTCGAGATCTCCACCCGAAACCGCTTCTCCCTTCTTCTCGAGACGGAACACAACGCTGTGATCATCGGCGACTCCAGAAGCTGCTCTTTGTAAATAATTGGAATCTTTTCTGGGAGCGGCCTAGGCTTTTCCGTGCTGATGGCCTGCATCCCAGCAGGATCGGAGCAGATCTTCTGTCGGACAACATCTCCAAGACGCTACGCAGTGTATGACTAGTAAGTCAAACTACACATGACAGTCCTTGTTCTGTAGTGCATTGTATAGAAACTGTGTCTATTCCACGAACTTTGAGGTTAAAATCCTCTATAGGATCTAGAGAAAATCTGATCATTATTAAACCAGATAATCTTAAAAGAAATAAACAAAAACATTCTCTAAAACTAGATCTCCTTAACATTAGATCACTCACACCTAAAGCAGTTATTGTAAATAAAATGATCACAGATAATAGCTTTGGTATACTCTGTCTGACTGAAACCTGGCTTAAACCTAATGATTATTTCGGTCTTAATGAGTGTACTCCACCAGGCTACTGTTATACGCACGAGCCCCGTCTGATTGTTCGTGGCGGCGGTGTTGCAACTATCTATAGAGATAATATTACTGTTACTCAGAAAACAGGACACAGGTTTAATTCGTTTGAAGTGCTTGTGCTAAATGTTACACTCTCAGATATAAGAAAAAAAACCCTGTTATCTTTTGCTTTGGCTACCATATATAGACCGCCAGGGCCCTATGCTGATTTCTTAAAAGAATTTGCCGATTTTCTCTCAGACCTATTGGTCACTGTCGATAGAGCACTGATTGGCGGTGATTTAAACATTCACATTGTTGTAGTTTTTTTTTATCATAGCCCTAACTGATTACCCCAGTACACATATCTCCAAAACCAGCACAAATCATTAGATTTGTCCTTACCTTGAAATTCCGGAGCACTGCCCACTGGTCAGCTACAGCACGGATATCCCGATTCTAGGCTCAGCCAAGGTTCAGACCTCTATGAGGCTTGATGGTTTTATTATTCAGGCTCCAATAATAGTTATATGAATTAAATAATCACACTGAGACTTGTTTTAAAAAGCAAATCGCCTCATTCCAGGCTTTGGTTTACTTGCAAAGTTTCAGCATAAAAATTCAAACATAAAAATGTGCATTCTTCACCCGAGGTGCGGCCTCGATCCAGGATATGCTAGACCCTTTTATAGGTCTTCTAAGCTTAGGACAAAAGGTCCTCCCAGTATATACCTTATTTGGTTATTCAAGCTTGACTCTACACTCACCTAAAGGATTATTAGGAACACCATACTAATACTGTGTTTGACCCCCTTTCGCCTTCAGAACTGCCTTAATTCTACGTGGCATTGATTCAACAAGGTGCTGAAAGCATTCTTTAGAAATGTTGGCCCATATTGATAGGATAGCATCTTGCAGTTGATGGAGATTTGTGGGATGCACATCCAGGGCACAAAGCTCCCGTTCCACCACATCCCAAAGATGCTCTATTGGGTTGAGATCTGGTGACTGTGGGGGCCATTTTAGTACAGTGAACTCATTGTCATGTTCAAGAAACCAATTTGAAATGATTCGAGCTTTGTGACATGGTGCATTATCCTGCTGGAAGTAGCCATCAGAGGATGGGTACATGGTGGTCATAAAGGGATGGACATGGTCAGAAACAATGCTCAGGTAGGCTGTGGCATTTAAACAATGCCCAATTGGCACTAAGGATCCTAAAGTGTGCCAAGAAAACATCCCCCACACCATTACACCACCACCACCAGCCTGCACAGTGGTAACAAGGCATGATGGATCCATGTTCTCATTCTGTTTACGCCAAATTCTGACTCTACCATCTGAATGTCTCAACAGAAATCGAGACTCATCAGACCAGGCAACATTTTTCCAGTCTTCAACTGTCCAATTTTGGTGAGCTCGTGCAAATTGTAGCCTCTTTTTCCTATTTGTAGTGGAGATGAGTGGTACCCGGTGGGGTCTTCTGCTGTTGTAGCCCATCCGCCTTAAGGTTGTGCGTGTCAAGTCAAGTCAACTTTATTTATATAGCGCTTTTCACAATGCAGACTGTTTCAAAGCAGCTTCACAGTGTTAAACAGGAAAATAATGAACAGAATTTGATTGGGCTGTACAGCCGCTCTGGAGAAAACGGTGATGTCATCAGCTCATTTCAATTATCATATATATTCAAGTAATGTAGTTGATATAATTTAGTTTAGTAATTAAATTTATTTGGATATTTATTTGAAAATGTAGTGTCCCCAGTTTAGTGTTGTGGCTTCACAAATGCTTTGCTGCATACCTCGGTTGTAACGAGTGGTTATTTCAGTCAAAGTTGCTCTTCTATCAGCTTGAATCAGTCGGCCCATTCTCCTCTGACCTCTAGCATCAACAAGGCATTTTCGCCCACAGGACTGCCGCATACTGGATGTTTTTCCCTTTTCACGCCATTCTTTGTAAACTCTAGAAATGGTTGTGCGTGAAAATCCCAGTAACTGAGCAGATTGTGAAATACTCAGACCGGCCCGTCTGGCACCAACAACCATGCCACGCTCAAAATTGCTTAAATCACCTTTCTTTCCCATTCTGACATTCAGTTTGGAGTTCAGGTGATTGTCTTGACCAGGACCACACCCCTAAATGCATTGAAGCAACTGCCATGTGATTGGTTGATTAGATAATTGCATTAATGAGAAATTGAACAGGTGTTCCTAATAATCCTTTAGGTGAGTGTATTTTCTATGTGCTCTTTAGCATACATAATCTCATGAACACATACATGTGAACTTTTGGTCACCTCTCATCTACATCAAAGCTGGCAGCGTAAACAGCAAAAACACCTACGCACATACATCTTTGCACCTGCTCATGTGGAAAAACCATATACGCGACACTTTCGCACACATTGTTTATAGCGAACACATATGTCTCAATGCCTGCTTCGAAGCCTCTAACGCTTCTGACAGGATGTTGTCTCCCCAAAAGCGCACACACTTTTTTGTCTGGTTACACACAAATGCTGCAGACGCTTATATGTGTCAAAATTGTTACAAATTCATTTATACAACATAAAACTTCAATTCAGTTATTATTTTCTCTAGACAAAGAGCGCTGATCCTCTCTCATAAAGAGAGAATCAACCTTCTTGGTCATCACTTCCAAATCCTCTTCAAACCCTTTCTCAGAGATCATTTGTTTAATCAACCGCACTAAAACCTTATTTAACCGTTCAATTCTTCTCAGCAATCTCATCATCTTCCTTGCTCTTGTAAGGAAGTTCTTCTGGCACTGTTGCTCCAGACTTGATCTTCTCCTTCTTGCGATCCTTCTTTTTCTGATCTCCTTCTTCGACTTCTTGTGGCCGTCTTTCTGTAAGGCTTGAAAACATAATTCGTCCATATCAAGTATCAGTTCAGACATGTATTTGTTATAAGATATCATAACATCATTTGGGTCATCTTGTGCCACAAAGTGCAAAATGTTACTCCTCTTCCAAAAGAGATCTCAGAACAGAAAATGCTTCTGTTTAAATATGTTGTCCTGCTGTGTTTCTCTATCAACCCGATCTCACGGCAATTTGTGCGCAAGTTGGTCAATTTGTATGATTTTGTACGAATGACCGACCCCAAACCCTGCCCTAAAACCTACCCATCACTGCAATATAGACAAATTGTACAAATACGTACGAATTGGTCGTGAGATGGCATTGGTTTTGCAGCCAATAATGCTTTGGCAACACTGTGTGAACACTGGCTCCTCGATGAACTCGAGGAAATAAGAGAAAATAAATGAGAAAAACTAGTCATTCTCTGTTTGTGTGTGTGTATGTCTATCTGTCCTTAAAGGATTAGATCACTTTTTTTTTACTCACACCCATATCTTTCTGGCGCTAGGTGGTTCACTACAATGGACCTTGCGACTGGTTATAATCAGGTTCCAGTGGCTGAGAAGGATAGGATGAAAACTGCCTTCTGTACACCTTTTGGGTTATATGAGTGGAATAGGATGGCCTTCGGCCTGTGCAATGCACCTAGCACATTTCAGAGATTGATGGAACGTATGTTTGGTTCGCAACATTTCCAATCATTGTTGCTTTATCTGGATGATGTTATAGTGTTCTCTTCCACAGTTTCTGAGCACTTGCAACAACTGGAGGTGGTCCTGAAACGTTTACAACAAGAAGGTTTAAAGGCCTAACTAGAAAAGTGTTCGTTCTTTCAGCCTGAGGTGAGCTACTTGGGGCATTTGATTTCTGATCAGGGGGTGGCGACTGACCCTAAGAAAGTTGAGGCAGTTGCTAATTGGCAGCCTCCTCAGCAGGTCTCAGAACTTATTATCGCCTTTATTATAGGAGGTTTGTGGAGGGTTTTGTCAAGCTGGCTGCCCCACTTCATTGCCTGGTCGCTGACCTCACTGGGGCCAGGAGGAAGAGTACAGCCCGGTCTTGCCAGGAGGCTTGGACAGAGGAGTGTCGGTGGAGTTTCGATACCCTGAAGCAGCGGTTGGTGAGTGCTCCCCTCTTGGCTTATGCGGACTTCTCATTGCCCTTCATCTTAGAAGTGGATGCAAGTTACAGCGGATTGGGAGCTGTCCTGTCACAGGAACAGGAGGTTAGAGTTCGACCAGTCGCCTATGCGTGTCGGGGATTAAGACCTTCAGAAAGGAATATGTCCAATTATAGTTCTATGAAATTGGAATTCCTGGCCCTTAAGCGGGCAATGACTGAGAAATTCTGTGAGTATTTATTTGGACATAAGTGTGTGGTATACACTGATAATAACCCTCTGAGTTATCTCAATACCGCTAAATTGGGTGCTTTAGAACAGAGGTGGGCTGCCCAACTTGCCACTTTTGATTTCAGCATTAAGTACCGCTCTGGACGCAGCAATCGGAATGCTGATGCACTTTCACGACAGCACCCTGCTGGGCCTGTACTGGAAGGTATGATTCCAGGAAGTTCTTTGCCCGAGCCTCTCCAACAAGTCGCTTCCAGCAGATCTCTGAATGAATGTGTACAAGCATCTATCACCGCTTTCTCTGGTCATACTTCTGCAGATTTGCGTGGGCTGCAGGAAGCTGATGCAGTGTTGGGAGTGTTTTAGAAGTTGTGGAGAAAGGGGAAATATCCTTCAAGTGAAGAGCAGCAGGGGTTGTGCGCTGATGCAGGTAGACTCCTGAAACAGTGGAAACGGCTAAGGATGAAAGATGGTGTATTGTATCGCCAGTGCCACCGTTCCCAGGGTGGTGAGGCCTTTCTTCAGCTTTTGCTCCCAGTATCCTTAAAGACTGTAGTAATGCAGCAGCTCCATGATGAGCATAGTCATCAGGGAGTGGAACGTACATCAGAGTTGGTCCAACAGAGATGTTTCTGGCCAGGTATGTCTGATGATGTTAAGCAATGGTGCCAACAATGTGAACGTTGTACTGTTGCCAAGGATGTCTTTCCTTGAGTCCAGACTTATATGGGCCATTTGTTAGCCTCAAGGCCTAACCAAATTCTGGCTATTGATTTTACATTGATTGAGCCCTCACAGAATGGAATGGAGAATGTTCTTGTCTTGACTGATGTGTTTTCCAAATACACCCAGGCGGTGCCAACTCGCAACCAGAGAGCATCTACGGTGGAAAAGGTGTTGGTTAATGAGTGGTTCTACAAGTTTGGCGTCCCTAGTCGCATCCACTCAGACCAGGGATGAAACTTTGAAAGTATCCTTATTCATCAATTGTGTGAGTTGTATGGCATTGAACGGAGCCGGACCACTCCAGCACATCCTACTGGAAA
The DNA here is from genome assembly GCA_039654625.1 of Rhinogobio ventralis. NCBI lineage: Eukaryota > Metazoa > Chordata > Actinopteri > Cypriniformes > Gobionidae > Rhinogobio > Rhinogobio ventralis. The sequence goes on along the minus strand of CM077207.1, from coordinate 34,535,096 downwards.
TGGTCAATGCGAGCGATTTAATCGCACCATGCACAATTTACTGCGCACTTTACCCTCTTGTAAGAAAAAAACTGGGCTACATATCTCCCTCAAGTGGTTTTCTCCTATAATACTACCCCGAATCAGTCTATAAAAAAATCCCCATATTTCTTAATGTTCGGGCAAGATCCACAATTGCCTGTTGATTTTCTCTTGGGTAGAATTGAGGCTCCCACCCAAGGTAGTGGTCACGACTGGATTTATGACCATCAGGCTAGACTTCAAGTGGCCTTTGATGGGTCTAGAAGTCACATGAAGGCTGTAGAAAAGAGCGACATGATCGGAGAGTACAGGATGACCCTCTAAGTCAAGGTCAGTTGGTGTATTTGCGTGACCTTTGTGTGTGAGGCCGGGCAAAGATTCAAGACTGTTGGAGTTCTGTGATTTACAAAGTGCTGCGAGCCCCTACACTTGGTGGGTTGGTGTACACCATTACCGCTGCTGATGATTTGGAAAAAGTTGGACATGTGCATCGTACTCATCTGGGCAGAATTTAGCAGAGCCTTCTAACTCCCTTTCAGAATCTGATCAGTCCTCCATGGAATCTGGCGAGGATCTATCGACGATATGTGTTTACGGGTGACATCAGAGCAAGAAATTTCCCCTCTGGTTATAGTACCGATTGTTCGTTCACCTCTGCCGCCTTCCACTTATGCGCCATCCCTGCCTCAAGCCCCTGAGGGTATTTCCATGTTATCTAGTAGTGTCCCTGATCTTGTGCCTCTTCTAGTCCATGATTCCTCACCTAGTGATCCATCAGTGGCATCAGAAGGCATAGTCCCTACTGTAAGAGCACCGTTACGTCGGACTACCCGAACAACTGCAGGCTACCATTCCAATGTCCATCGCTTGCCAGAGACAATGGGGCGTATTTCTTGAGATTTGCTGCTCAAAAAACATTTCTGATTATTTTCAGTGTTGAAACAGTTGTGTACAATATTTTTTCAGGATTCTTTGATGACTAGAAAGTTCAAAAGAACAGCATTTATCCAAAATAATTTTAGTAGTAGTGAAAGCACTACTTTTTAAAAGTTTGGGGTCACTACGTTTAGTTTTTCTTTGAAATTAGTATTTCTTTTATTCAGCAGGGATGCATTACATTGATCAAAAATTTGTAATGCTACAAAAGCTTTCTATTTCAGGTTTAAGTTTAAAGGGCCATAAAGTTACTCAGTCTACCTTTAATGTGATTGTACATTCAGGCAATTAATAGAGTTCCCTAACTAGGGTGTGCAATAAAACTATTATATTTAAAACTGTACTATTTAAACAGTAGTCTACTGGGAATAACTGCTGTTGCACCTCGTCTGTCCATGAACAAATTTAGATTAAATAAACCCTTCTCATACATTTTCTTTGTTTTGTTTCAGATCAACTATCAATTGTTTACTAGTATGGAGGCCAGCCAAGACCAACTGAGATATTTTGTTCATGCTTTTTGTTGTGCATTGTCATGATCTCTGCTTTGATTTGTTATGAATTCAGTTCTCTTTTTTATGTTGCATCACGCTAAATAAAATGGATGTAATTGATTGTGACAGTGAATAAAAAATATACTGATGTACATGGACTCGAGTCACTTATATGGAATTTATTAAACTCAGTAGCATTCATGTAAAATAAAAATTACTGTAATATTATTATACTGTAAAAATAAGTTGCGGTAAGGGGATCATACTGTAAAACACATTTACAGTTAAGCTACTGTAAAGGGGCAGTTACAGTAACTTACTGGCAATAGTGCTGCCAGTAAGTTACAGCAAAAATACAATAAAATGTCTAACAGTGTGAACTAAGATTGTTTAGCTGGTTTCTATGGAAACGTTCAGTGACATCAGAGCACATGGAGGGAATTTAAGGTTTCATCAACAACAAATCACGGTAAATATCGCTTGATCAGTTGATATACTTATTCTACGTCATTTCCAAAAATTTTAAGTTAAATGAGAGTATTTTGCATACATGAAATGCTAAGTATTAATTCAAAGCTAATCAGTGAAGCTATCTTCCATTTTTCCACAAAAAACTACAGAAATGTCATTTCCTCCACACTGCCCTCCGTGGAAATGACATTTATGGTTACAAAGTACACGATTTGTGTAATATATTACAATACTTTTTATATTTATATTATGATATTATTTGTATTTATATTAATTGATTTCATTTGTGTGATGCCACCTAAGACAACAGAAGAAAGGGCACAGTTTAAAAGACATAATAAACGCTGGCCCTATAAAATATGAAGAGACTCAAAAGAAACCGGGAGAGATACCTGAGGAAAAACTACAGATCTGTCAAAGCGGGAACGCAAACAAAGGAGAATGTTTCAATCCAGAAGCAGTCATGTTCCAGCATCCAGTACATCACATCCGGACACACCTCAAACACTGTGACTCAGACTCACTGGTCAGGGGTGTGCCGTGAAGTATGATGGAGAGATTTATCCTGGCATCTTACAGGATACTGACGTCTACAGTGGCGCTCTGGTTAAAACCATGAGCCATGTTGGACTCAATCGGTTTAGTTTTTTGACATAATCTGGTACCAAACCTAGAATATCATAGGCCTTATCCCTGAGCCTGTACCAGTGAGCAAACATCACAAGGAAATGATTGTGTCTGTTTAGAAAGATGTCTTATACATCAAACTCAGCACTACACTAAAAACTAGGGCTGGGTATTGAGACAAAATTTCACGATTTGATTTCGATTCACAATCTTGCAATTCGATTCGATTTCGATTGTGGATATATATCAGGCACAGTACATTTTCAAAAGGAAAACAAATCTCTGAACTAATGCTGTAAACTATGGGAGTCTACTATAATAATGTTGAAGATAATAATTAACTGAGTTGTACATACAAACACTTAAATTAATCATATTTCTACTCCAATTCGTTTTTTGAAATATAAACATTTAAATGGTGGCTGTCATAAAAACTTGCCAGATGAATTCAAACATCATGGTTCAAGAGAACGAGACAAACAGTACTGTAAGGGGCGGCCCGATATAAGAAGGTTTTGAACCTCAGTTAACTAGTTAACTCCATTTATGAGACTGTGTTAAGTGACTTTAGAACAAGTTATTTTATTCAGCTTCACAAGGCTAAAAGTGCCTCTAGTTGAAGAAACGCACATGAATGATTTCCCCAGGGTCAGCTTCAAAATCCCAGGAAGGTTTTTGCTGTGCCTGAACAACAGTTCTTGGAAATCCCTTACGAAAATGAACCATGGTTTTGCTACTCTAACCATAGTTTAACCATGGTATTTGTGGTAAAGCTGTGGTTATATAAATGGTAATCAATTAGCCAAACAACCATGGTTACTACACTTTTACTATAATAAAACCATGGTTATTTTTCTTAAGGGATGAGATCCAAAAGGAGAAGATTAAGGTAAAACAGCTGATATTTTGAGCTTGTTAGTTAATGACACGTAACAGACTCAAACATATGAAAAACATAGTGTGCTCATGATGGGGTCTTGGAAAGAGTTAAGGACACAAAACCTGGAAATACGGGATTCACTGCATGGAGAATAAATCTGCTGTTTATTCAAAACTATTTTCCTTTTAATCCTTTTAAAGCTGTGTGATCGTATCGTGGATCATTTTTGAAGATTTTCAATGAATTAATAACCAATCAACTCAATGACTGAACTTAAATTCAATATGAAGGGAAACATCCCCACCTAGCGGTGAACATGCTACATGAATAAAACACATGATAACAACACGTTACAAACATACCTGCACAACATGTGGAAATAAGGGATTCACTGCATGGGGAATAAATCAGCTCTACATAAAACACAAGACAAAGCACAAGTTAATAACGATTGTGCCTCGTAATACAAAGTCAAAATAAACACATTCGACTCCAAACACATATCAACAGTTCCCTAAGGAGTATTTATGTGTTTTATACACTTTTAACTGATAACCCTCCGACTGCTTTATTTTAATACAATTGATGATGCCTATGTGCAAAAGACACACTTACTTTTATGATAAATGTCTTCCGGTTATTCTTAAATCTTCATGAATAATGTCTTGTCACATTTATGAGGTGTAATATGGCATAATTTACAGCTCAGTGTAAAATCTTCCTCATCTTTGTACACCACCCACCAGAACACCTGTCCCAACACGATGACAGGCGAGACTGACCCCCTCTTGTTCCCGTTAAAGAGGGGTCCGATACTGCCGCATGTCCAAGAGAAATGCCGTCCCTATACTGACGGAAACGCAGCGCCGCGGGACATTCTTAAAAGCGCTTAACGTGAAACACGCTTAATACACTAAGACAGTGACATTGGACGACCAAATTCAATACATATTTTATTACTGTTATAAACATAAGCAGATGAGCCCACAATATGAACACAATTAATTAGCCTTTTCCTAAAAATAAAAAAACTTTAAAATGCATTAAGACAGTGATATTAAAAGACCAACCTGTAAACACATTATTAATAAAGCATAGTCTACTATCAGATCAGGCCGAGTATGAACACAACGCACTTACACGTACAGCGTTTTCCACATTATAAAGGGAACGCTTAACTCAAGACAGTGATATTAAAACACACATTAATGAAGGCATAGACGAGCAGATGAGCCTAGAATTTGAACAAGTTTCACGGTATAGAAGCAATCAACCCAACAAGAGGGGCTTGCATGGGAATTTTATCTTCATGAAATTATATATTGGGGTATCATTTTGTCTTCATGATGGGCCTATATGTTGGGGTATTTTCAGTTTGAACAGCTGGCTGCATTTAGCGTAGCCTATAGTCTATAAAGAATTTAGCAGCAGATGCTTTAAGTCCTGTAAGTTGCAAGGTGGAGCCTGTTTGATGGGACCACACGGGCCAGCCTTCGCTCCCCACGTGCATCAATGAGCCTTGGCCGCCCATGACCCTGTCTCCGGTTCTCCACTGTTCCTTCCTTAGAGCACTTTTGATAGATCCTGACCACTGCAGACCGGGAACACCCCACAAGAGCTGCAGTTTTGGAGATGCTCTGACCCAGTCGTCTAGCCATCACAATTTGGCCCTTGTCAAACTCACTCAAATCCTTACGCTTGCCCATTTTTCCTGCTTCTAACACATCAACTTTGAGGACAAAATGTTCACTTGCTGCCTAATATATCCAGGAGCCGTGAGGAGAGATCATCAGTGTTATTCACTGCACTGTCAGTGGTCATAATGTTATGCCTGATCGGTGTATCTTCCTTTGTGAATGAAGGCAGAATTTTCATTTTAGGGTGAACTATCCCTTTAAATGTTGCTTGAACGTGCTTTAAGCCATAACATTTTCTCTCCACATTTATAATCCTATGGCTTTGTAAGATAATTTGAATAATTACCAAAAAAACATTAGTTTATTCTTTCAGAAGATTTTTTGACTTTTTCAATGTTCCCTTTAGGCCATCACTGAGCAGAACATCTCTTTAGGGTTAACTCGCACTTTAAAAGGTAAAAACAAACTATCATTTAAAAGAAAAATATGCTTTACCATGCAATCTTCAAAAAGATGCTCTTCTTTCTCGCTAAGGTAGAGAATGAGGCTGTGGATAACAGATTTACATCACCTTTTATTCATACACAATGGATGTTACTTTGACACGTACCACCTACCTAAGCATTGCTGAGACCATGTACAGCCTTTCATGGAAACAGTATTCCCTGGTGGCTGTGGCTCTTCCAGCAGGATAATGCTCCTGACATAAAAGCACAAATGCTTCAGGAATGGTTTGAGGAGCACAACGAGTTTGAGGTGTTGACTTGGCCTCCAAATTCCCCAGATCTCAATCCAATCGAGCATCTGTGGGATGTGCGGAACAAACAAGTCCGATCCACCTCGCAACTTACAGGACTTAAAGGATCTGCTGCTAACATCTTGGTGCCAGATACCACAACACACCTTCAGGGGTCTAGAGGAGGCCATGCCTTGATGGGTCAGGGCTGTTTTGGCAGCAAAAGGAGGACCAACACAATATTAGGTTATAATGTTATGCCTGAGCGGTGTCCCTTTAACTATCCTCTTACCAGCAAAAAGTTACCAGCCAGAGGCAGCATTTTTGATAATTTTCACAAAACTATCATGGCCCCCAGAATATTTGTTGTCTAAATATCTGAATATAGAGCAGGAGTAGTGAACTCCGTTCCTGGAGAGTTCAGCACCAACCCTGCCTGTAGCTTCCTAGTAACCCTTCAGACCTTGAATAACTTGTTCAGGTGTGTTTGATTAGGGCTGAAGCTAAATTCTGCAGGTCTGTGGCTTTCCAGGACCGGAGTTCTCCACCCCTGATGTAGAGTATATCAAAAGAAATATCAGAACCTCTGCTTTTAATCAACAACAAAAAACATTTTCTTGCATCAAGCAATCTTTTTCAACACTTGAACAAGGACAGGTTTCATTTCTCTACTTATTTGCCAATGTAAATTAGGAGTTTACTTAAAAGTAGTATACTGATAGCATTACATTTTTTGTAAAGGAACTTTTTAACAAAGAACACAGACAGGGTCTCGCATTTGCATGGCTTTTCATTCACTTTTTATTGCACCGATCACAATTGAATGTGCAGAAATATTTGCTAAAATTTGCCCCTTTTTCCAGACCTCGTATCTGTTGCACCTCGTCTAGGGAAAAGGGTGCATGAAAGACTCTAAAAATGCAGTGAATTTGGATCAATGATGATTTAATGTCTTAATTCCAGAGCTGACCAGGCCAAAATGACAAACAAAACAGTTTGCAATAAACAAAAGTGGCACCAGACTTTCCCAAATGCTCAGTATTTACAATATATTTATAACCAGGCAAACAAAATTGAAAGGGCAATCCAAAATCAGTGTCAGAAAACAAAGGGGTCAAATATGTCAACAAAGAAACAAACAATATTCAATTCAAACAAACACAGTCTCTAATACTCTTAACACAGTCAACGCTCCTAACACACAAATTCTGCACTATACAATCCAAAACTCTCCCTGCTCAAAACACAAGATCTTTCTGTAGAGGAAGTGATGACGTGCTTTTTAAAGTACTGTGCACCAATCAGGACATAGCATCAAACCAGCCTGCAGGAACCAATCAGATGATGTTCCTAGACAGACACTCACAAAACACAAACCATAGGGTCAGAAAATGTCACACTGAGGAAAACTGCTATTTCTTTTCAGAATGAGTTTTCAAATGCCGTTTCAGCTCTGTGTAATATGTGAAACTCTTCTCACACTGAACACACTTGTACGGCTTCTCTCCAGTGTGAACTCTTATGTGAATATTAAGGTTTCCTTTAACCGTGAAGCTCTTTCCACACTGAGGGCAGGTGAACGGCTTCTCTCCGGTGTGAATTCTAATGTGATCCTCCAGGTTTGATCTGTGTGTGAAATTCTTTCCACAGTGAGGGCATATAAAACAGTTCCCTCCTGAGTGAGTCCTCATGTGATGATTAAGGTTTTCTTTATATCTGAAGCTCTTCCCACACTGATCACAAACAAACGGCTTCTCTCCTGTGTGAACTCTCATGTGGACAGTAAGTTTTTTTTTCTGCTTAAAGCTCTTTCCACACTGAGAGCATATGAACGGCTTCTCTCCGGTGTGAACTCTCATGTGAGTTGTAAGATTTCCTTTTAGTGAGAAACTCTTCCCACACAGTTTGCAGGTGTGAGGCTTTTCTCCAGTGTGAACTCTCATGTGAATTTTAAGATTTTCTTTTAGTGAGAAGCTCTTCCCACATTGTTTGCAGGTGTACGGCTTCTCTCCAGTGTGAACTCTCAAGTGACCATTAAGGGCATGTTTCTGTGTAAACCTCTTTCCACACTGAGGGCATATGAACGCCCTCTCTCCACCATGGATTCTAATGTGAATTTTAAGATTTCCTTTTAGTGAGAAGCTCTTCCCACACTGTTGGCAGGTGTGAGGCTTCTCTTCAGTGTGAACTCTCATCTGGAGGTCTCCAGTTTCTGTTTTATGAGTCTGTGAGTAACTAAAAGATTTCTCCTCAGTTATGAAATCATGACATTTCTCATACTGATATTTCTCTTCCATTTCATTCAGTTCTTGACTCTCCTCTTTCAGCCCCATCAGGTCTATGGTGAAAAGAAACAAACAAGTTTTAACACCATTTAAACTCAATAATGTGTAACCTGTAATCTCAGAACATCACACATTCTTTCAAGCTGGCAGTTATCAAAGCCCTTATAAAAACCCACAGTAGAGCACTGGATAAGGATCCCGCAGTTCCCAACACAATTTTACCTTTGCTGCAGGTGGGAGGTCAAAAATATACTGCAGGTCCCGGGATTTAACAAAAAGAATGGGGTCAACAAATGTTCAGAAAACATTCAAGTGGGTTCCCTTTCGAAAGGATCCCCTAGAGGGCGCTATGGGGAATTCCTCCAGCATGACCAGTGTCTGAAGCATGAGTCTACAATGAACTTGATACTGGCAGCCTACGTCACCACTGTTGTGACCGCAAGTATAAAAGGGCACTTGTGAACTACGTCATCCACTTTCTTGTCTTCAGGATACCTGTTGTTTGAATGCTCGTTTAAGGCGTTAATATGGCTTAAATAAGTTAATAATTGTTAATAAGGCTCCGTCTCTGACAACTAAGCCGCTGTGTGTTACATCTTTTAAATGGCGGGTGAGGCTGGCGGGGTTTTACACACGATGGTCGTGCTGCAAGCGTACCAGGCTGATCTGCTGAAGGACCAGGGCCAGAGTTTGCCCCCTGAGGCGGTAAAGTAGCTTCACCGCACCACGGATTTGACTCTCCACGCCACCAAACTCTGGTGGCTACAGAGAGACATCTTTGGGTGAAACTGGCTGACATCGGGGAGAAAGAAAAAATTTTCTCCTTGATGCAGCGGTTTTGCCCTCCGAACATTTGGAAGTTTAAGGAGGCGAAGGCATGCTCCGCAGCTTTTAAGACCTTCATACCAGATCTTCGCCTCAAGCCACGAAGGAGGTGGCTGCCCCAGTTTGAGGACTGGAGGAGGGACCAGAAGGCGAGCACCACCTCTCGTGCTCCTCCTACTTTGAGGAGTGCGGAGGAGGTGTGAAGCCAAAGGGAGAAGGAAAGAACTCAGGGAAGTGATCCAGAGTAAATGCGCTGAGCGTTCCAGGGTTCCAGAGGCTGAATAATATCTGCCTTCCATCCCCTGACTGAGGTCATGTTAGAGGCTCTGACACGTGTTTACACCAGGCCCCTGAAGCTGGACCGATGATGTTTTTGGCAGTTTGTTTTTAATACCAACATCTGCCTTACTGATGGTTCGGCACAGGTGGGTGGTCTGTCTGGTGCTTGTAGGTTTACTAAGTCATTAGGCTATCTCAGAGCCTCTTTGGTTACTGCCTGTTCTATGGAGGGTTGTTAAGCCTCCTCTCGCTATAGAGTCGCTTTGTTTAGAGGCCTCCGCTCCTCAGAGCTCCAAATGGGTAGCAATATCAAGTAGCTAGGCTCTCTGCGAGCCTCCTTGGTAGCTGCCCTGGGTGTTGGACGTAGCCAGGCCTCTCACTTTACAGAGTTGTCATGCTGGGGCCCCCCGTCGCTAGGCTCTCTGTGACCCTCCTTAGCTACTGCGAGCGTATCTTTTTGAGACCTCTGCTCCCTAGAGCTCCGCTAGGATAGCTATTGCAAGTGGTAGGCTCTCTACGAGCCTCCTTGCAAGATGTCCAGAGCGTAAGGCATTGTAAGTCTCCTCTCGATTTAGAGTTGTCTTACTGAGGCCTCCGCTCCTAGAGCTTGGCTAGGTGGAAGGGTAGTATTCTAGGTTGTAGGCTCTCCGGGAGCGTCCATGGCTACTGACCCTAGTGTGGAATAGGCTTCCTCTCATTGTGAGAGTCGTTATACTGAGGCACTGTGCGGAGCTTCGGGTCAGTTAGACTGAGCTATGCCTGCTTATGCACTCCCACGGCCCACTCTTTTGCGACTGGTTGGCAAACTTGAGCGACTTTATAAGGTCTGTCTGGATATCTTTATACAAACCTATCTTTTACAGACATTCATCTCATGATACCCCAAATGGATACTTGTTCTACAGCAATGAACAGACTGGGACAATACTAACAGGGTTTGAGGATAGTCCTCGTTCTCATTTTATTATTTCTTGCCTAGGAAAAAGCTAAATACACCACTCTATGCCAGCTATGGAAGCTAGCTGACCAGAACACACACGCATACATTACTGTGCAAATGTCTTAGGCATGTTAGTATTTTCACCCAAATAAAAAAAGCCTATCTTTTGCTGTAGTGTGTCAGAAGGAAATATCAGTTTTTGTTTTTTTTTGTACGTACAGAGTCTGACAACAGCCGGTGCTCCACACAGAGATCTGATCTCACCATCATCGAGTCCGTCTGTGATCACATGAACAAACTGAGACTAAATCCAGAGGAACTGCGTCAATGTCTGCAAGAGACTTGAAGAAACCTTCCTGCAAAGCTACAGTTCTGCGAGTTTTAGGCCCTTGTGTAAAAATGCTGTAAAGTGAGGATGATTTTATTTATCAGTTAACTTCTATTAACTAAATCAAATCAATATTTGGTGTGACCACACTTAAAACAGCTTTTCTCCTCTGTACACGTGCACAGTTTTTCAGGGAGCTTTGGAGGTTTTTTATTAAAGAATGTATTAACAGGATATTCTTATATTACCATGACCTTTTATATATCGAAAGCTCAAGGGAAAGTTGATTTCTCAATTCATCACCCCTTTAAGACAAGCATGTTTCCAATAGCAACCAGAGAGAATGAGCACGTTTGTAATATCAACTAGAGCTTTAAGAATAAACGGTTTTATTTATCATATTTATTTATGTAATGTGTTTGCTGCTTGCTATTTACAAGGCTTACTATTCATCGTTTTCATTGTTTTGTGGGTGCGGTGAATTGTATTAAAACTAGAGCTGGGTATCGAGTACCGACCAAATTGCCTTGATACTATCAAGTATCGTAAGAGGTACTGTCCTTCGACAGTGCACGGCATAAACTCACTGGATTAATGATGATTGCACTGACACACTACAGCAAAAGATAGAAATAAACCATTTTAGGGGTGAAACTACTAACACGGCGTTTGCACAGTACTGTATATATAAGAGCAATATCACACGAGTAGCAGTGCATATCGATACGGCTGTATATCAGACGCAGAATGAGACGAGAGCGCACCTGTTTGTTCCTCTTCATGTTTGACTCTGAATGTCTCTTCAATCTTCACGTCTTCACTCTCCTCTTTAATAAACGCATTCATCATCTTTATAATAGTGTGTCCCGTGGATCTCAGTGGCTTCAGCAGGAGTTCTTCTGTGTGTTTGGACACTCTGTCATGGTTAAGAGGAGAATAATGAACAGGATCCACACTAAATCTCTGGGTGCGGCGTCTCAATCACTAGTTCAGTAGTCAGCGCACTGGTAAGGGAGTCAGTCCGAGTGAGAGTGGACTTGAATGACCTGATGACACATTAATAAAGGAACACACATTATACACATGATTCACATGTGGTATTTAATAACTGCTTCACAATATTGGGAGTGAAATGAGACGAGATGAGCCCTACTCATGTTCACTCACAAATAGTGACGGGCGCTTTTTGAAGCTTTGAAACCGTTTCGAATCATGTAGTTCCATAGGCTTTACCTGACCAGGCATTAGTATAATTAAAAGGAACAATAGCAGTTAATAGTCTTATTAGATAATGGCCTTTGATAGATTTTACTTTGAATAAAACACTTGAAATGTGTTTGTAAAGGCTGTGTTTATGCGTGTGAGGCTGAGTTTGTGTTGTATTTCCACTGTTCTCATCAGATTCACTGGCGATTCAAAAGATTCGACTCAGTGAATCATTTTGAGAAGCAAAAGCTTCGTTTCAACCATCACTACTCACAAAACGTGTTCATTGCTGTTATTTATGCACAACATCTATGTTCATTAATGTTAATAGATACATTACAGTGTTACATTCATTATTTAACTTATTTCACAGTTGTCTATGTAATCGCCTTAAAGAACTGCATTGATTTAAACAGTTTAAATGATTAAAAGCACACACCTTTCTTCAGCAGAAGCGCAGACGCAGGAGCGCGGCGCGGACTGATGGCGTCACGCCGCCACACCAAAATAAAAGTCCCTCTCGAGATAAAACATATGCACACACAGAACACACATTCAAATGATAAATCACAGGCTATTGCGATTTTTAAAAAGCTCTTGGCTTATATTAAAATGTAAGCAAGTGTGAGATGATCACAATTATAAAACAGAGAAAGATCTACTTTATAAATGTAATCCTTCTCATGATGGATTTCTCCACAGCATATATGGGCTATAAATAAAATCACATTTCATCTTTGTTTTGTTAAAGTGCATTTTATTAAAATGGCCATGAAAGAGTATGGGTTTAAAACAATTGAACTTACATTAAAATGGTTCAAATCATTTCTTCTAAATGGTAATGAAATCTGGTTTCATATTTTTCATAAATTAAATTATTGATGAAAACACTTGCCATGTTTGAACAGATGATGTCATCAGCGTGCCGTGTTTCGAGCGCTTGGAAACCGAGGGCCAGTGATCTACTGCCGATGGGCGAATTAAAGACCATTCCCACAATGACCAGCGCAATCTCCCTGTTAGCATCTGGTTCAAGACCTGCTTTTTTTGGCTGGTAAATAATGGCAAGCGCAAACCTTAGTAAATCACCTTGCATGATTAATTTAAATCTATGCGTATAATATTTTATAATCCACCTCAAATCAGAATGTAAGTTGCATGTCTTATATTTTATCCTCGTTCTAGACCATTTTCAAAAACTTCACGTTTTCCACATGATACAACAAGGTTGGGTTATAACATATTTCAAATATGTTTCACATTAAGTTTATTAGTTAGTTTAGTGAGCTTAAATTAAGTTTAGGGAGAGGGTTCAGATTAGGTTGGACCTTCTCGCTCCAGAGAGGAGAAGCTGGACGTCAAACTCCAACAAAGAGTGAGATACTTTATACAGTGAAGAGCTCCAGATGAATAAATGGTGTGTGTGAAGAAACACAGAATGTGTTAAAATATTCAGTCCAAACTTCTCCAGGGCCACAGAGGGTAAAGTACATAGAAGGCAATGCCATTATAACTATAGATATCTTTGGGTACAATATGCGTCACATGATTAAACATCGTTTTCAAATACCTCAACACTTTTTTCCAGAGTGGACGGAGAGAAAGAGATGCGTTTTCAAACTGTGGATAAGGCCTGAGGCTGTATTTGTCATTTGGTAATAGCGTCACCTATTGGTCAAACAGCATTTATGCTTTTAAAGCCATTTTGACATCTAAAACTGACTTTACTGATTGATGAAGTTAGTCCGATGCTCCCAGCCGTGCTTGCCTGACTCGTCATACCTTTTGTGTGTGCTTGGCCATTTGTCCTTATATTAAAAGATGCTGTACATATTCAATTGTAATATAAATGGCTTTGGATTAAAGTTTAAATGTAAAATTGCTTGCACTCTCTGACAGTGCAGTGTGTTAGTGTTATTATTATTTTTGGTTATGTTTTTCCTCAGTTCATTGTCCGGTCTCGTCCATGCTATGTGTAGCTGTTATTCTCCTGCAATCTCCTGAGTTTCCCGTTTGTAGATTATAGTAAATACAAAGTTCTAGGATAGGCTGATAAGATCTCAAATCTGCTAACAATCACATCATTATATAACTCTTATGCTGCGTTCACACCGAACGCGAATTGAGCGTCACATTCACATCTAGTTGGACGCGCGTAATGGGCAAGTGCAAGTGGGTTGTCTGTTTGCAAGATGGTGGATGTTGATCGAGCATTCATCGAGAGAGTCACCGCACTGTATTTGCTCTGGAGAGGAGAACAGCGGCGTAGGGGTCAGCGTAGTTTGGCGAGTTTCACCACTTGCTACAAGAGCTGCGCCTGGATGACGGCCACTTTCACAGTACTTCCGCCTGTCCTGCGCCCAGTTTGATGACCTGTTGTCCCGCATCGGAGCGAGTATCGAGCGGGCAGGTCTGCCAGCGCTTATCACGAGCAGGCTCCGGATTGGTTAACATGTCGCGAACAGACACAAAAGTTCAGATTTTTTAACTCAGGCGTCAGACGCGAATTAGCTTCAAATGCGTGAATGCACAAACAGCACCAAATACAATCACTCGCATGTATTGTGCGAGACACTCATGTAACAGAGGCCAGCTAGTAGAGGTTGCAGCCTTTAGCCTTCTTGTTAGAGCGTCCGACTCTCATGCCGGCGGACCCGGGTTTGAGTCCCACTTGGAGCAGGGGGGTCGAACAGGAGGGATGACATTGGTGCCGTGACCAGGATGGGAGTGAGGTTTAGGGGGGTGAGTGTAACGGAGTCCAACTAGTAGTTGCTGTGCGAGTAAACCTCACTCCCCTGATCTCAAGAGACGCTCTAGCGACTGACGCTAGAGGTTGCAGCCTTTAGCCTTCTTGTTAGAGCGTCCGACTCTCATGCCGACGGACCCGGGTTTGAGTCCCGCTTGGAGCAGGGGGGTCGAACAGGAGGGGTTACATTGGTGCCGTGACCAGGATGGGAGTGAGGTTTAGGGGGTGAGTGTAACGGAGTCCAGCTAGTAGTTGCTGTGCGAGTAAACCTCACTCCCCTGATCTCAAGAGACGCTCTAGCGACTGACGCAGCCTGAGGTTGCAGCCTTTAGCCTCCTTGTTAGAGCGTCCAACTCTCATGCTGGCGGACCAGAGTTCGAGTCCCGCTTGGAGCGGGCGGTTAGAACAGGAGGGGTTACACTCAATTTGCGTCTTTTGCGCAAATTAGGCAAAACCGCGTCTGTCTTTACATTGACTTAACATGGAAATCACTCGCTCTAGACACTCAATTTAAGTTCTGTGTGAACGCAGCATAATGACGCGTTCATTAATGACCAGTCACTCATAAAGACAGTCTTTACCACCATCTAGTGGTGTAATAATGTAACTGTCACTGAAGTCGACTATTGCAGTCACTAACGGACCCTTTCTCAGTACCAAATACCTCATGCTATTTATATAAAATTATATTTATTGAACAATAATATTTAAATGAACAACAATAGCTGTTATAAAAGACAATAGGAAATACAAAAGCAAACAAACAGTGTAAACATACAATAGCAGCACTCTAGTACAGGATTTAAGTTAAATATAGCCAAAATATAACGTTATGAAACTCAATTTTCCCGTTACCCAAATCAATTTGCTCTGGGTCATGTTGTAGATTAATAAGACCAAATATTGCCCATTTGATAAACCATATATTTGAGAACTAAATAACTACATTCTCACCTAAAAAACTCGTCACACAACAAAAGTAGTATTTTTTAAAATGGTGGATTTCTCAGAATCGAGAACCAGAAAGAACGGTTGTATAAAGTGAAATAGGCATTCACATTTTCAATGGAGTTACAACATTTTTTGGCATAAAGGGCGATGTTTTCATTAGCTTAGCTATGCTTAACGTGTGCGGTTGAGTTCAGCGTCAGTGCTCAATCATGTCATTACTTATCTCTTTCACTTATCAGATAAGACTTGTAAGATGATTGTTGTTCAGGTGGTTGATGGGTTTTCTTATCTCTATCAGCTTGAAATGTGATATCTCGTTACACATTTCTGGAGTTAAGCTGGTCGGCAAAGTAGACCAGCCCAGTCCGATAAAACAAAAGTGTAAACATGTCTTGGTGGTAGATCTGTGGTTTTAAGGGGATGTTTGTGCTATCCCTTCCTGTCTATGCTCATCCATATATGCCAAAAATCATTAGGATATTAAGTAAAGATCATGTTCCATGAAGATATTTTGTAAATTTCCTACCGTAAATATATCAAGTTAATTATTAGTAGTAATGTGCGTTGCTAAGGACTTTTCTTAATATTTAGATTTTTTTGCACCCTCAGATTCCAGATTTTCAAATAGTTGTATCTCGGCCACATATTGTCCTAACAAACCATACATCAATGGAAAGCTTATTATATTCAGCCTTCAGATGATGTATAAATGTACCCTTATGACTGGTTTTGTGGTCCAGGGTCACATGCATATCTGCCCATGCAGCAGCTTGTTTTCTCACTCATCATCACGTGTATATGACGGGCAGAACCTTGAGCAAGTAATGATTAACATGGGTAAAAACAAAGCAACACATTGTGAATAGAGCTAAACATCTGCTGAACCCAGAACAACCTTTTAATTATGATTAACAATGAACCTTACCTTTTTATCTGAAGCAATAAAAATCAAGTACAGTAAATCAGCACACTATAAAAAGACCATGAGAGGCTGTGGGGATGGCAGAGCAAGAGCTGGACGCAAACATCAGTGAAGAATGAAGGGTTTGTTGTGTATACTTCTGCTGTTGGAAACCTTTGCGATTGCCGTACTACAGCTGGTAGATGGAGGACTCATCAGTCTACAGCTCAGCTCTGAGGACAGGAGACAGAACCCACCTCAAACAAACACTTCGAGAGCTGAAGCTTCATCTGACAGCCAACAATACTGCCACCAGTGCTTCTCTGACATCCACGCAGCCCTGAGAGACCTGACCGCCACAGTGACAGAGCAGAGAGCAAACATCAGAGCTTTAGAGGCGCGCCTGCACGATGCTGAGAAAATTTGGCACACTGATAGAGGACAGTCCACACATTCAACATAGCAAATTTAGAGTCTCTATCTCAATCCCTCTAGCGCCACCATTTTCGGCGGCGGCCATTTTGAATTTAGTCAAAAAAATGCTAGATTTTATGAACGCCATGCTACAGAAATGCTAATAACTTTTGATTCAATTTGCCTATTGTAATGAAACGGTCTTAATATATTCATTGGCTCATGCCAATAACATAGATACAAATTTTGCCATATTTGGCCAAACTTTTTGTCCGCCATTTTGATTTTTCATTAAAAACCTACTTTTTTAAAACTCGTCCTAAAACGTTTGTTCGATTTTTAATCTAAATTGAATCGTAAAATCTTCAGACCGTGCCAACAAAAAGTTATGGATTTTGTGTCGATAGACGAAACCGTTTTCGTATAGCGCAGCGACGAAGTTGAGGCATGATGCCAAAATGACTCTTGAGGCCGTATCTCTGCAATGCTTTGACATATTGACACCAAACTTTGCATTTGTCATTGTCACCTCACTCTGACAGCGCCACCTATTGGTCAAAAGTGATAAACCATTAAATCATTATTATTGACTGTATTTATAATTTTACAGCTATTTTGCATAAAATGATCTTAAGTTACACCCCTATTTAATAAGCATTATAAATGTCATTGAACACAATCTTTATTCCTTCACAGAAATTTCCAGTCTTACTCAGAGTCAAGTGGAAGAGTTGCGAAAGGAAAATAGAGGTGAAACCATGTGTTTGAATGAAGTTAAATACACTCTCAGTGTAATATATCACAATATTGCTTATGTTTTTCAATAACAGACAGGGAGATAGCTTTTTCAGCTTCACTGATGCAATCTAACAGTGGAGATATCGGTCCTTTTACCACTGAAATCACACTAACTTACAGGAACGTCTTCACTAACATAGGGAACGCCTACAACCCAATTACAGGTGATTATCAATCATAAACCTCAGTTATAGTAATGAGAACCCTTCTGCTCTCTACAGTTGTGTAATGTGAATAAGAGAATTCAATGATCTTTCAATACTATTACACTGTGCTTGGAAATCAAGCAACCATACAGGACACCGCTGATTCTTTTCTTCATCTCTTATTTGCTTTAGGTATATTCACAGCCCCACTGAAAGGAGCGTACGTGTTCAAATTCTCCGTCTACGCTCATGGTAGTCAAGCTAATCCATTAACCGCCTCCATTATGAAGAATGGACAGCAGGTGGTTACGGCATATGCTCTTCAGGCTCAGGGTGCGTTAAACTCCTCGAACGGGGTTGTGTTGCTCCTGGAGGTTGGAGATGTCGTCTATGTGAGGCTTTGGTCTAACAGCAGGATTCAGGATAACGGGAATAACCACAACACTTTCAGTGGATACATACTGTTTCCCTTAAGATGATTCCAATCATTCTGAACCTTTAGCGTATGATTTAAGATGAAAATCATTGACATATAAACCAGTATTAATGAGAAATAATGTGTTTGAAATGTGCAATGGAAGTTAGTATAATAGACTACACTCATAAGCTCTGACCCAGATAGCAAAAAATATCCGCACGGCTTCTTTTTGCCGCCGGCCCTAAGCTGTCGGCTATAGGTGCGTCCCGACGCTGGCGGGGATGAAACGTTTACCGCCAAATACGTCACTCCCATTTCTTGCGAGATGCCGACTGCGGGCCGACTGCTTCATTTTCTCTGGAGGTTGCCTCTGTCTAATGGACCGCGGCCGGACCGCAGTGTTAAAGAACAAACACAGAGAAGTACCTCCACCGGTCGAGAGGGGCAGTACCTTAAAGAATACGGAAGACAAATTGTAAACCAGATGGTGAGGTTGTTTGTCCTTTATACAGGCGCACAAGGAATCACTGAAGATACGCCAATCCGCGCTGCCTCATTCTGGAGGTCGGGGAAAACCTGAGAACCCATAGACTTGTTATAGTGGTCTCTGTTCTACTACTGTTTTTACCTCAGTATGTACAGTATATATATATATATATATATATATATATATATGGAAATATAGTTTACATGATGTCAAATACCATGTAGCTTTTCTCTGCTTTGCTAGTGAGAAATGTGTAGTATAAGTGTAGCATAATTCAAACGCATGTCATTTGTTAAAAAGAAATTACAAAATGTACACATTTCATACATGTTTTATTAAATCTCTTTCAATGTAAGGTAAATGTTTTTGTTTGAAACTATTAAACATATATACTTACTAATAAAATTACAGAACAAATTAAAAATATATTTACAATGAATATAAACGCAGATAAATAAATATACTCTTTTTTTATACTTTTTACAGGCTTAATAATGCTTCAGTGTGTGGTACTCCTCAAACACTAGGTAGTGTTGCATGGCACACACTTGTGCTTGGTGAGGCGGCTCTGCTTGCTCTTGTGTGTGCTGGAGAGGCAGACCTTGCAGTGCCGCCTGGTCTTGCTGCCCTAGGAAGTGGTCTGAGGGACTTCAGACAGAAAATGCCTGGCTGTAAGGCGTAGAGGAGTGTCTAAGGCTGGACGCCCTCCTTTGGTTGGACACCGCGATGTGCTGCACTCCTCCAGCAGCCCTCTCATCAGGTTCGTCCTGAATTGCAGGGAGGTGATTTCCTTTCCTACTCACAGTAGAACACGTCAATAGGGAATGAGGAAGAGGATAGAATAGTATGCGACAGTGTGGTCTGTTTATTATTGTACATTTGTTAATAGAGGGTATGCATGTGACGTCACCGTCGGCCGGAGTGACTGCGGTTATGCCCACTGAGTGGCAGAAAGACGGAAAGGCACCATTGGTTCAACGGGAATGCCACGAAAAACACATCTAAAACAAGAAAGAGCTTTGAGACCGACTGAGGTATATTTTGAAAGACTGACGAAAGCAGAAACAAATGGATTGTTGCAATTCACAGAAACAACTTGTAACGCGGTGTGTCCGGAAGAAATAGGGATCACAAACGTTCTAAGTCCACGGCGTTACTTAATAAACAAAATAACATTAAAAAGAGCAACAGAAAGACAGAAATAACACGCTTACAACAGTACCAAATGCAATCTTTAACAGTTTTGACGCTCTTTAATGTGACATGACAGATCACGGTACAGGCGCGGCGCACGAGTGAATGCGATCATCTCTTCCTAGTCAAAGAATAAACACGAATCAACATCTGACGGTATGACGTTACATTACAACTTACTGAAACGTATATGTTGTGTAATCACTCAATTAGTGTTTCAACGGTGGAAAGATGTCAATACAACAGCTTGTAAAAAATCAGTGCGTTTACCTGCACCCTCATAGTGCGTTTAAAATCTGATTTTGGCAATATTGCGATTAAGCTCATAATCGCAGTAAGCATACTCGCATGAACATAAATATCATTAACGCATTAAAAAGGCGTGTAAACACCTTAAACGCAATATTGCCGCTCTGACCAAAAGTGCGCATGTGCGCGGATGGATACCTCGTGTTGTTCACACAACTTCATGAATGAACTCTGTGACATTATTCTGAAGTTTTCTCTTCTCCAAATCACTAAACTCTGTCAACACAACTCGCTGTGCAGCCTCTGCTCCTTATCTTCATCCAGACGGCACTAAGAACAGCCGGCATTACGACGTTCATCACGGCACTGAATAATAGTACTACTACTAATAATAATAGAGTAGATTAAAACAATGGCTGGTAACATGCATAATGCATGCCTGTCTGAGTGTGGAATAACTTATTAGCAAATAATAAAAATGGCATGTAAACCGAGTGAAGAGCTCTGATCGTGTCATGTAAACATCTCACTGTGATTAAAGGGGTGGTAAAACACGATTCCAACTTTAGCTAGTGTGTAGTGTTTCTGTTTGAGCATAAACAACATCTGCAAAGTTACAACGTTCAAAGTTTAAAGCAAAGGGAGATATTTGCTTTTAAAGAAATCAATTTCTACGGCCGGTAGGGACTACAGACATTCCTCCAGGGTTGCTGACGCCACTAACCCCAATATTTACATAAACCCCTCCTCCGAGAATATTAAATATATTAAATTGCTGTGGAGAAGGGTTGTTGTGGTATAGTTAGTAGGCTGGAGTGTTGTTGCCGCAATGCAGACGAAACGCTGTTATTTTCATCCGGATTGCAGGTCCACTTTGTTCAGCCTTCCTAGGGACGGGGGAGTTAGGGATCAATGGTTCAAATTTATTTTTAACTCGGCCCCTCATAATTATTACCCAAATCTCGCTCTCTGTGCTGCACATTTTACGGAGGAAAGCTTCCACAATCTTCGCGAGTTCAATGCAGGATTCTTTTATGTATTGTTTATCTACAGGCATGCTAAACATGGTTCTGTGTTTGATTTGGCTACTATAGTAAAGCCAATGTTTAGTGTTCATTTTGGGTTAATAGTTCTTGCGACAGATATTTGGCTATAATCGTTCTAAAAATACACAATTAACGGTGCCATTCAGTAGCGATCACTATAGATCCGCAGTCTTTTTCATTTTTTTCTACTCTTTTACATGTCAAATGTATGTTCTTCCTCTTATTTGATTACATATTGTCATTATTTCTTACAGACAACATCCCAGCAGGGCTCGAGTTCCCAAGAGTTCCCCACTACATCTACACAGTCAGACCCTATAGAGACTGAAACTAACCACAGAGATAAAGCCAAAGATGCCATCAGTGGGCACACAACTTTCAATGGGTGCGTTGAGCAATTTCCACTTAAGGAGCTGATTAAAGTTGATTCTTGTTCAATTAATTGTGTTCAACTGTTCAACCTAACTTGTTCATTTTTATTTTTGGTGTTATTTGATTATCCTGAAATAATGATTGTACGACCAAGCTTTTACTTTGTACAGGTTTATCTAAGACAAACTTTCAAAAGGACTCTGAGTCTGGGCCAGAAAAGGTGGCGAAGTGGAATTCACTGCAGAACCACATACAAAATGTACATGTTCATGATAACCACCTCTTCCCCAAGTGTGAACACCCAGACAAAGTTTCCAGGGATCCAACAAAATGGTTCCAACCAGGTATGACTATATAGAGAGACTAAATAAAATGACAGTAAACTGGTAAGATTTTCAGATTTTCTGTTTGGTTACAGGATCAATAGCACTCCACAGAGTGGAAAAACTATTATACAACAAGAGAGTTCTCAAGGATATAGAAAAGCTCAGACGTCGTCACTGGAGGCATTCCACAGTCTGATTTTCCCTTTCATAGGAATGTTGTGCAGGTAATAACCTTTGACATATTCAGTAATATTTATAAATCAGAGATATAAAGAGGTAGAGAGCCTCCCATCTTGGCACGCGCTCTCACATTCTCTTGATTGACTGTGCGACTGTGAGCCTTTCATGCAAAGAAGAAACCATTATAATCATTGATTGAACATTTGTCTCTTATTCAGAATTGTTTGTTTATTTGCCACAATACAGTCTACTAATCTTTGCATATTTTATGGATTGTGCAATGATTACAGGCTGTATCTTGCAGCAATGCACTTTAACGAAAAGTCCAAAAAAGGGGAATGCACAGCAAAGCCAGTGAAAATAGAGCCAACATACAGTAAGTTCACTTATAATAATATAAAAAAATAGCTAGAATAAAATAAATATGAGCTTACATTTTTTTTTAAATATAATACAAATCTAAATTATAAAACAAAGGTAGATTGTTTATCAGTAATTATGTAAAACCATAGAGTGACTCTGTATTCTGTCTTATTACAGACCATGTTGATGACCTTATGAGCCTTCTGCTGCATAAAGTCTTTGTGGACCCCACGCCATATACGGAAGAGCTGCACTCAATCCCCATTCCACCACCTCTGTCATCACAGTTTGAAAAACCCTCCAAAGAAGAGGTGATTGCCCACCGTGTGTCACGATTCAGTCGAGGGGTGGCCGGAACCCAACATGCTGTCCAGCTGGATCAGGAAACTGTAGGCGGATCCGGCCAACAACACATGACGGGATGACAACCCTCACACTACGTACTAGATAGCCCCAGCACCAGCTGACAAAGCTGCGATAGGCCAGATAATGCCTATGGCAGGAATAGAAAACCTCAATATTGTATATAAAACCAGTGGTATATTGGAAACATGTATATGTGATGTGTAAATATGTTTGATAAAAGTTTTTGTCTTTGCTACAGATAGAAAAATATTTATGAATAACATGTCTTGTATACCATGTAGGCTGGCCCTGAAGGGTCTGTGCCGCTGTGGCTCCCTGAACTGCCGGCTCCTCTGTGGTCCCCTGAAAGGTCTGCGCCTCCGTGGCTTCCGGAACTCCCAGGTCCGCCCACGCTCCACGGTCCAGGTCTGCCCAAGCTCCATGGCCCAGGTTCGCCCAAGCTCCACGCCCCAGGCCTATGCCATGCCAGGGTCCTTGTCCTGTTCCGCTCCACGGGTCTGGCCCTCCATCCCGCCCTGGATCCGCCTCCACTCCACCTCCCTCCAGGAATTTTTTTTTTGTTTCATGAGGAGCGTCTGGAATCCGCTCCTTAAGTAGCTGGCTCTGTCATGATTCCAGCCAGTTTCCCTGTCTTTTGAGGACTCTTTTGTTATTTCCGGTTTTGTCATGTTTTGTAGTCCTTTGTAGTTTATGTTATTAGTTCTCCCAGGTGTTTCCCATTTAGCCACTCCCTCTTGTTATCTTGTTAACCTTGTTTCCTTGTGTATATATACCCCAGTGCTTCAGTTGTTGTTTGTCGGTCATTGCTCCTATATGTGTGTTCCTGTTGTTGCACTCCAGCCTGTTTTTGATACCCTTGGTCTTGGATTCACTGTATGTTGTTTGTTATTAAATCATTCATGCTGCATTTGGATTCTCACTCCGCTTCATCCCTGCTCACACGTTACACTATCAAAGTCAAATTATGGTCTGATAATCCCGTCAGCATATTAAAAGATTTAACAATTCGTTTTGGCCGATTGCTAAATATTAGCTCTATTTGTGTTCTGGTTGAATTTGTTATTCTGGTAGGTCCGATAACCAATTGTGTAAGATCAAGGTCATTAGTGATCGGTTTTAAACTTTTCCTTGCTGATTTTTCTTCCCAATTGATGTTAAAGTCCCCCATAATGATCACCTCCATATTAAAATTACAAAGATGTTCATAAAATATGTTTTTAGAAGATGCGGGGGCGATATAGAGCAATGAGTGAGAATGACATTGATGGAGACAATATTATGTGAAGTCCTATACACTCCAGTTCATTTCCTGACAGTGAAAGTTCTCTTTCACAAAAATTGAAACTCCCCCTCCTTAAGTGCCCACTCTATCTTTTCTATATTGTTACGACCCGCTCGTTACAAGTCGCAACATAAAAGGGGGATCGGACAACAAAGTCTAATGAATGGAAATTATTTTATTAAATCAAAATAACAAATAAGGAATAATGACAAACAGAAGTCTAGGGGTAACAAAGAAACAAACTTATAACAGAATATATATGCCACATGACTTAGGAAACTTGCAAACAAAAACAAATGCGAAATAGTCGGTAAGAAATTACATCCTGCACAGAGCCACCTCTGGGAATATCTATCCCACACAGAGCGCCTCCCTACAATGATACACATCACTCGAATAAGGCTGGAGAATAAGGCTCCATCTCAGAATCCTTTGATTCTTTCCACGCATGCGATCTATAAAAGTCAATGGGTTATGGTCAGTGTAAACAATAATAGGACCACAAACTAAACTTAAATAGACCTCAAAATGTTGAACAGCTAAAACAAGGGCTAAAGCCTCCTTCTCTACTGTAGAATACACTTGCTGGTGACAATTACATTTCTTGGAAAAGTAGCTGACTGGATGCTCAATTCCCTTTGAATCCTCTTGTAAAAGGACAGCACCAGCGCCATACGCACTAGCATCGACTGCCAGTAGGAACGTTTTCTCGAAATTAGATGCCACCAAAACAGGAGCAGTCGCCAGCAAAGACTTTACGTTATCAAAGGCACTCTGACATTGCTCAGACCAGTTAAAAGGTTTCTTTGGGCTTAACAAATCTGTCATGGGGCAACGACACTTGCAAAGTTTTTACAAAAACTTCTGTAGTACCCCACCATCCCAAGAAATCGTCATAACTTGCGACGTGTAGTTGGAGTAGGAAAACTACAGATAGGCTCAACTTTCGCATTTATCGGTTTGACATACCCTCAACCAACCACCTAACATCATCCAAATAAGCCTCACATCCCGTCAACCCAGACAACACTCGATTGACTAACCACTGAAAAGTAGCGGGAGCATTTTGAACATGACGGCATGACGGTGTATTGTAGAAAACTGTCAGGTGTAATAAAAGCAGATAACTTACTTGCCAGTAACCTTTCAAGAGATCGAACTTATTGACAAACTGCGCAGAACCGACACAATCTACACAGTTCGAAAATGAATTTATCAACTTGATAATATCAGCCTTTTCAGATTCACATAAATGAGATAAGTGAGAACTTAAGCTAGCAAGAACCTCAGAGTTAGTTAGACGACCTTCCACTGCACCTCGAGAAGGACCAATCTCCTCCAGATTGTCAACCCTCTCCATGGATGTTCCCGTAACACTCAGGTCTGCAGCATCAGTAGATGTTACAACATCAACAAGCAACGAAGGTATAGGTGTCACATAAGGTTTCAGAAAGTTAACATGACAAACCTGCGTTTTCTTCGGACGATCAGGAGTACTTAACACATAATTGTTATTATGATAACACTTAATAAAGGTGTACGGTCCAGCAAACTTAGCCTGGACTAGTTAAAACAGGTAACAAGGCAAACACTAAATCACCCACTTGAAAACTTCTAAGCTTGACTTTTTCGGTCAAACAACCTCTGCATCTTCTCTTGTGACCTATTCAATTTTCTTAAAGCAACAGCCCTGGTTTTATAAAGTCTGTATTAAAAACTACCAACATAATCTGACACGTTTTCAGGAGGATGTGAGGTCCACTCATCCGCCAAGACAGCAATGGGACCTCTAACAGTATGGCCAAACACTAACTCATTCGGACTGAAGCCTGTGCTCTCTTGCACAACTTCACGAATAGCTAGCAGCATCCAGGGAAGTCCTTCCTCCCAATCACTATCAAGTTCAACACCGTATGACCTCAAGAGTGACTTAAGAGTCTGATGGAATTTTTCGAACCCTCCTTGACTCTGAGGATGATAAGCACTCGAGACATCGTGTTTAACTTAGTTGGTGCATGGCTTTAGAGAACTGTCTAGACAAAGTTTGAGCCTTGGTCAGACTGAATAACTTTTGGAATGCCAAAAGTAGATATAAAATTCGTCAAAGCCTTTAATATCACTTTAGTAATAGATCTCAAAGGATAAGCTGCAGGATAACGTGTGGATTGACACATCACAGTGAGTAGATAAGCATGCCCGAACAACCAGATGTTCGAAAGGAGTGGCCACTACAGCAATAGGCTGTAAAGGAGCTAATGGAATCTTTTGATTTGGCTTACCTGTCATCTGACATATGTGACAGGACCGTATATACTGAATCACATCTCTCACATTCTAGGCCAGTAAAATTTTCGCAGAATTCGATCATACGTCTTCCGTACCCCCATATGACCAGCAAGCCCTTGATGTGATAACTGGAGGACAGCTTGACGAAGAGTGAGATGAACTACAATCTGGACTCTAGGATCAAGTGAAGAATCAGAATTAGTAGACTACAGTCTACAAAGTAACCCATCTTGTAAAAAGTAGAAGACGGTCAGAGGATACTTTCCTTCTCCCCCAGCAACTAAAGAAAGCAGTTCTTGGAGAGTTTCATCCGCCTGTTGGGCTTTAATCAACTCCTCTCGAGTCACACCCTGAAGTGATGACAAAGAAAAAATGTTAGCAGAATCACAACCGGAACTGTCAGGCATGGAGTCAGTCTTATCAGTCTTGCGATCATCAGATTGTACCTTTCACAGGACACCCCTCTTCAACTTTAGCACACACAGTACTAGATTCAAGTTGAGAAGAATTTGTCGCAGCAATAAAAGTATCGCTAAGATCACACTCAGTTTCATCTGGCATACTTTTCTTAGTCATTGCACAGGCAGGAAATACATGAGGACAGTCAGATGATCCGTTTAGTTTCTCATCAGCAGAGACTACTACAGGTGGCACACCTCCATTAGATTTCTCCCAGACATTACCTCCGGCCAAATCATTCCCAAGGATGAAAGTAACACCAGGGACAGGAAGCATGGCACGAACTCCAACCACCACATCTACTGAAACAATCTTTGAATTAAGACAGACATGATGTAAAGGAACTTCCATGTAACCCATCTCAACATTCTCAGTCTCATTGCTATTCAGCGATTCAATCCGTTTGTTAAACTGAACAGGACACGTTCAACGTCGCAGTTAAACCAATCTGAAATCTTATGCCCTGGTTTTCTACAATAAAAGCAAACTATTTTACCCTTTGTGCGTGTGACTGCAGTATTATCAGCAGAAGGATTTAAAATGTTCTGACGCGCAGCTAGCGGTTTACTCTTACCAGAGACACCCAACTTAGACCGATCACTCAAGTGACCAACAGAAATATGGTGGGTCAGAACAAGTTCATCTGCCATAAGAGCAGCATCTGATAATTTAGTCACTTTGTGTTCATTAAGATAAATAGCAACAGCTCGTGGAACACGGTTTTTAAACTCTTCCAAAAGAATGAGCTCTCTGAGCTGTTCCTTAGTTATAATTTTTAAAGAAGAACACCAGCGATCAAACAGATTCTCTTTTTCTCTAGCGAACTCAAGAAAAGTGCCCTTCTCGGTCTTAAAATAACTCCTGAATTTCTGGCGGTATGCCTCAGGTGCCAACTCATAAGCATGTAAACCAGCAGACTTAACAACATCATAGTCACCACTTTGTTCCATAGTCAACCCTGAATACACTTCTTGTGCTCTAGCCACTAATACACATTGCAAGAGTAATGTCCAAAAACTCTCTTGGCCATTTCAAAGACTCTGCAACACGCTCAATGTTGGAAATACTTCTCTAAAAACGGCGGCACTAATCTGATGTTTTTAAAAACATCAAAAACAGGTGCAGTGAACACAGGCTCAACAGGTGACACGTGAACTGGAGTTTCAGTTAGATTTGCATTCAGCTCCAGCTTTCTTAACTGAAAATCTCTTTCCTCCCTTTCCTTTTCAAATTGTAACTCCATTTGTCGCATCTCAAACTGCTGTTGTAATTTCTTTACCTCAAAATCATTTTCTAACTCCTTCTCTTTAAGTGCACACGCATCGCGCTCAGCACGAAATCTTTCTGCATCAACACAGAACTGTTTCTCTTGCAACGACATCTCACTAAACGTCACATTTCGATCAGGACCATAAAGAGGAGAGGTTAAAGATACATCAGTATCAATAACATGAGCTCTCACCTCCAAAACACCCCGCTCAAATAACACAGTTCTCACAACTTTCATCAGCGTCTCTTTAAGTTTCTCATCATTGGTTGTTACCTCAACATCAAAACGTTCGGCAATCTGCAACAGCTCTTCCTTCGTACATCTCTCCAACAGTATTTCCGAAGGAAATGCAAAAAAATCCTCGACTACTGACGACATTTCTGCAAAAAGAGGAAGGAGAGCAAACAACAACAATACAAACACACGTGAGACACCACTAAACTAGCATGTGAGATGCCGCTAACCCTAGAGCGTGGAATCGTCATATATACCCGCTCCAAATCTAAGCCACCGTAGATAAATAAAGACTTACCACAAGTCATTTCCCAAATTATCTTCAACCTCCGTAGGCATCATAAACACAGATACAGAAAAAACAACAGTGCCATCTTAGATGAAAAATGAGAGACTCCAGCTAACTATAAACCCAAAACTAACTAACCTACCTGATCTTCAAAAGGTGTACCGGACTTGAGGCGCCTTTAAACGCTGAACTCAAGGACAATTGGTAATGAAACCAAAAGCCTGAAGCGTACCCCCGACAGAGATGTAAAACCTCCGCCCAGAATAACCTTCAAAAATAAGAAAGGCAAAATAACAAACGAAAACAACCAATAGTGCCTCGATGGAAGGATTACAAACCCAGCTGAGAACACTCTAACTTCCTGGAGTCTACTCATTTACACAGGTGAACACACTGAAAACATATTGCGTTTACCTAAGCATGTAACAATCCAGACATCCTGCACAGAGCCACCTCTTGGAATGTCTATCCCACACAGAGCGCCTCCCTATAATGATACACATCACTCTTATATACACACTCTAGTTAATTGTCAATTAACAGGAGAACCAATCGGAAGCTCCCCCATTTTGCCAAATAGGAAGACTCAGGGTCGTCACAATATATATACATATATATATATTATAGCCATGAACAAATACAGCTGATGATGATGAATTTTTAAAAAGCCAGGTTTCTGTTAAACACAAATCTAGGTTGGAGTCTCTTTCGATTTATGTTTAAATGTCCTCTTAAAATACCTCTAGGTTTTAATTTGGGGTCCCAGATTATTCTTGAGTGATTGACAGTCTGGAATATGTTCAATTTCCTGTTTTTAGCAATTGCAACGTTTAGAGCTTTTTTATTCCCAACAGTACATGCCGTTAGATCCGCTAACATCTTGGTTGTGGAACCAGTGTTAGATTAATAGTATTAATAGTAAAGAGATTCAAATTTCAAAAAGAGCAAAGCACTGTTTGGTTGAATCTTGGTTGAGGTCTTGAACTTTCTTGCCCGATGCTACAGTTGTGGATAAATGAACGTTATGACCAGCACGTTTCCCATAGCCGAAGTTTGTTGGTGCACGGGTTGCTTGTATGTTGTTTGTTTGGTCAATACCGATCCTATCTACATAACAAGATCGGTGTGTGGTTGCCCATTTTCACTTACTTTCATTGTTGTTAGGTTAATGTCGTTAGGCCTCAGTATATTTAAAATCAAACCATAAAGTAAAACTATAACTGCAGCACCAGTCATGCCTGAGCCCAGCTTTACACCTGCCGCCATCTTCTTAGGCCCAGGACAGATACTTGTGTGACGTTTTTTGGCAATACTTTGACTTCTGTGCATGTCACCAGTGTTTGGGGAAATAAAGGAAGCTGCATGTGCAGACAAGAAAATAACATTTCTTAACCTGCTTTTTTCCCCATACTTCATCTCATATTTTGAAACACTGTAAGAGAAGTGAGCAGTTTATTTCCTTGTGCAATACATCCTCCACACGTACTGTACGCTTACACCTACTGACGAGATTACAGAAGAAACCACATGTCTATATGGCCACTCATTCAGGCCGTGTTCAAGCACACTCAAACTGAGGAGAGACAGGTAAGGGCCTGATTCTTGACAGGTTATATTCTGAATATCAGGTCACAAACTGGAATCCTGAGTTTCCTCTTGCTTCGTTGTACATTGCTCAGGCCTATTTATTGATGGGTTTTCATTTAAAACTGGGAACCCTTTAATCCCTCCCTATTCTAGCTCGAACGATGGCTGAAACTTTGTATCAATAGCATTTCTCGTGTTTATTGCCTCTTTAGATGAAACGCTTGTTGTATTCCTCAATTGTAAGTCACTTTGCATAATTTTGCATAACGATGATGAAATGTAAACATAAAAAAAGAGAGAATCAAGGAAACAAGGAGCGATATTTAAGACTCTTTATTTTCTGAGTTGACAGAGTAAAACAGCATTCATTGCCTCTTTCTCAGCAGAATATAAATCCAGAATCCTTTTCAATATTTCACTCTCATCAAACAGGGGAAATACATTCAAATACAATAGTCTGTAGTAAATCCGCAACAATTCCAAAACTTTCATTGCATATGTTTACCGGTACTGGTCGCTACAGATGAAAAGCCAAACAACCAGCAGCTTAAAACGTTTTCTATTCAAATTCATCTTGTTATTTAACATTTGCCAAGTTAACATTTTACACAGATATCCTCAAATGATGAGGTTTGAAGTTTCTTCAGACTTATTGCAGACACAGTCAAGCGTCAACTCCAGTTTCTGGTCATGATCAGTCTTTCCCCACCGCCTGCCTCGTTCTTTCCAAAAGGGTTCCAGTTCATATTCAGCTGCAGAAAGAGCACTTTGAGCGATGCTGTCTATGGCTTCGGCAGCAACGGCCGCACATGGCTGGCCACGTCGTTGAAGTGGAGTGGCACATAGTTGGGATTTTCACTGCCAGGTAAAGAAACCAGCTGGGAACCCTGACGACCGACGTGCTCGTATAGCACCCACACACCACGTCTCACTTTGTGTGAAGAAGCTGTGTCGCTGAAGTCAATGCTGTGAAGATTGGTTTCTCTGTATAGGGTCACGCTTCTTCCTTGATAGTTCACATGCTCAAACAGCTGGATTTCAGGGCTTTCCATGTCATCCATGATCATTTGGAGGGAAGAAAACTGGCCTTTGTCCTCAAGGGAGGCGTACTCTCCTTCCTCAAACACCCGGCACTTTCCAGAAAAATGTATGTCATAATACGCTACCCATGGTACGCCAATGACTTTAATGGAGGAGATGGTGTCGTTGAAGCCCTTTTCTACTAAGTTGTGGATATTGTTCTTGAATTCAGCGGTTCTGCCCTCGAAGGACTCTTTGCTATAAACAATGATCTTGTTCATTTTGAATGATGACTCGAGGAGAGAGAGAGGCTGGAAAAGACGAGTGTTTCTGAAGCAGCTTCCTGTGGCTCTGCTGGGAACAGTGAATTACTCGGTGTGCAGAGCTGCCTTTTAAAGCACAAATACGCCAAAGAGCCCATTGTACATGTAGATGTGAAAGATAAGAAACATGTAAAATCACGTCGGACACCTTAGGAATGAGAAGCCGTTGCCCCACATTATTTTTCCAGTTAACATGTTGCAATCTCTCAAGAATATACATTCCTTACCAATTCTCATGTTTTGCACAGTGTGTCTTCACATCCTGCCAATATTCCCCATTATCATCTGTTGTTTCCCCATTACCTCATCTGCCAGTAAAAATGCATTTGAGTTCGTCTTCTGTCTCAGAGTGATCAAACGTGTTGTGCAACCCCTAGGCGTTCTTCAACACGTGGACAGATTTCAACTCCTGAAGCTTTATCACACTAACCAACACAGAGCAGTATTCATACAGAGATGACAGGCCGCTTTACCTACTGTACGACGCTCTTCAAATAATATAATTGTAAATAATGGCTAATATGCCTGTAACGGAGTTCGTTGTTATGGGAAGAAGGAGGCGGGAACCGGTGAACATTTAAAAGACTTTAATAAAATAAACACATGAAATGAAAGTAAAAGCGGCAGCCCCTGACGGACGACTGCCGTGCACACACATACAAAATGAAAACAAAACACAACGTAAAATCCAGGCCTGGTCCTCTCTCATCTTGCACTGTCGGCGCTCCTCCTTTTATGCTCCCGTCACTCCTCCGTGAGACGAGACCAGTGTTGTGCGCAGCTGGCGCTCATTATCACTCGCCACTGGCCCGCTCTCACAGTCCCTCGCCTCACTGTTTGCCACAATGCCCTTACTATATGTTAAGTGAATCATTAATTACTGTTGTGTCCATGCTTAACTAATGCATAATTGTGAACAAGTAAATCAATAATAATCTTAGGAATGAGAAACCATTTTCTTGCACCCTTTTTTTAATAAAAAGAACATGTATATCAAATCAGGTCAAGTCTCCTTTATTTATATAGCGCTTTTCACAATGCCGATTGTTTTAAAGCAGCTTCACAGTGTTGAACAGGAAAATAACCTGAATTTGATTCGGCTGTACAGCCGCTCTGGAGAAAACGGTGATGTCATCAGCTCATTTCAATTATCATATAGTGTCAATGCGGGCGGATCAGTAATATAGCTGAATATTTAAGTGTCCCCAACTGAGCAAGCCAAAAGCCAAAGGTGATGTGCTATAATGTGCGTTATAGCTCACCACCGCATCACAAATGGAGAATCTATCATCTTTTTTCTTTATATTTAAAACATTTTCAGACCTTTTTGTTCAAAAAAATTTAACTTTATATTCAATTCTGAACGGGACAGGGAGCCAGTGAAGCGATTTCAGGATAGGGGTGATGTGTTCATGCTTGCGCACCCTCATCAGGATCCTGGCAGCACTGTTTTGGATGTATTGTAGTCTCTGAATGCTTTTGCCAGAGATACTGATGAGGAGTGCATTACAGTAATCCAGCCTGGAGGACACAAAGGTATGGACGAGCTTCTCTGCATCTGCCAGGCTGAGTGTAGGACGGAGTTTGGCAATGTTCTTGAGGTGGAAGAATGATGTCTTACAGAGGCGTTTGATGTGGGTGTCAAAGGTGAGAATCCATTTTGACACCCAAATTATTAACAGTTGTGGAAAGGGAGATATTTTGGCCAGAGAAAGTGATACTGGTGATGGTTGAAGAGCGAAGCTGATGTGGTGTACCAATTAAGATAGCATCTGTTTTGGAACAGTTTAACTGAAGGAAGTTGAGCTTCATCCACGTCTCTATCTCCTCCATGCAGGTGGTCAGTGTGGATGTTGGCAAGGGAGCAGAAGAGGGGGTTGTCCTGAAATAAAGCTGTGTGTCATCAGCATAACAATGGATATACCATGTCTGCTAATGTTTTTACCAAGGGGGAGCATGTAAGTAGAGAAAAGTGTGGGACCCAGCACAGAGCCCTGAGGAACACCGCATGTGACATTATGGGTTAGTGATTTGGCTTTGCCCAGGGCAACGTACCCAGTTCTGCCAGTCAGGTATGAAATAAACCAGTTGTGAACATTTTCTGAGAGTCCAATGGAGTATTTCAGGCAGTGGAGGAGAATGTTGTGATCTACTGTATCAAAAGCAGCTGTTAGGTCTAGTAGGATGAGCAGAGATGGGGAACAACATGTTGTGCTACAACTATTTTTTCCAGAACCTTTGATAGAAATGGCAGATTTGAAATGGGCCTGTAGTTGGAGAGAACTTCTGGATCCATTGTTGGTTTTTTCAGTAGAGGTCTGATGACAGCAGTTTTTAACGTAGATGGGATATGACCAACCAGAAGGGAGTGGTTTATGATCTTGGTGATGAATGGAGAAACAGAGAGGTTGGCCTTCAGCATTGTTGAAGGGAAAGGATCCAGGGCACAGGTGGACGGCTTCATTTTTTTTGATGACATCCTCCACTTCTTCCAGTGTGGCATTGGTGAAGGAGCCGAGGGGCTGGACAATCTCAAACGGAGGGTCAGCCGTTGGAGGGGGCAGAACAGCAGTGGTAGTGAGGTGAGAACGGATGTTATTAACTTTTTGTTTGAAAAAAGTGATATGCATATTACACCTCTCCTCAGAGGTCTCAGAATGGGAGAATACAGGGGGTTTGAGAAGGTGGTTTATTGTTGAAAAAAGTTGTTTAGCATTGCCAGGGCTGCTATTGATGATAGTGGAATAATACCGTGACCGTGCGTCTCTCAGAGCTTCTGCATAAGCCCTCTTTTTTTCCCTGTATGCCTGTTTGTTAACAGTCAGTCCAGAGGCCTTGAACCTCTGCTCAAAGACACGCCCAGCCGCCTTCATCTTTCGCAGCTTGCAGGTGTACCAGGGTGCTGAGCGCGTGAATGAGACTGTCCTGGATATTAGAGGGGTGTGGAGGTCCAGGAGACTGCTCAGGGACTGGTTATAGAGATTCACAGAGTCAGCAACGGAAATTAAGTCAGAAAAGCCGGAGAGATGGTCCTGGGTCAGGATGTTTTTAAGATTTCTGTAGTGGATCTGTCTCTTTGGTTTGGTGTGAGAGTAAGGAAAGGGCAATTCCATTGCCACAACCTTGTGATCTGAAACTCCAAGATCATAAACCTGTAGGTTACTGATGAGGGCTGAGTTTGAAATGACCAAATCAACTGTGTGTCCCTCGGAATGTGTGGGGACATCAACATGTTGTTGTAAGTTGAGAGAGTCTAACAGCTGAAGAACCACCGAGGCCTGTGCTGCGAGCTGCCTCCAAGTAACTGTATCCGGGGGGGCAGGCTTCATTTGGGCAGAGTACACCTCTGGCTGGTGCCATTGTAGGATTGAAAATAATCAAAGATATTTGATATTTGCAATTGAACAAAGACATACTGCTTTACTGTTTTCAACCCCCATCTGTCAGCATCTTGCCTCCTGTTGTTTGTCTCCGGGCCTCTAGAGGTCCCCTGTGCTCCCTTCTGCCTTAGTTCTTCCTCATGTGTCCTTGTTAATGTTATCCAGGTCACCTGTGCCTTGTTTTCCCTAGAGTATTTAGCTGTGTTTTTTCACTTGTTCCTCACTCAGTTTTTGAGTCTTAGCTAAGCGTCTCCTGCTGTCACTGAGTCCTTCCAAGCTGTCTCAAGTAAGGTGTTCTTAGTTATTTGTGTTCTCTGGTTTTGTTTTCTCCCCACGTGGAGTTTTTATTTTTCTCCTGTGATTCTTTGCAGTATCACTATTTTTATTTATACCTCAGTCTGAGAAGAACTTTTGTTGGATTATTTTTTTGTAACTTGCTAAGTACCTTTTTTTTTCAAGTTCTTTAATGATGGGGATATTAAATCCAGGTGTGGTTGCGAAATTAAGTCGACGAATTTGCGAGCTGGAATAACAGAGCGCCATTCTGACCAAGGATGCCAGCCAGACAACGCTAGCACACAAAACTGGCACCAAACACCAAAGGGAGCAAATGTACAAATATCCCTGAAATGTACACATTTTTAGTGACAGTTCTCCTAATGGGGGTGATCAAAAAACCATAACTTCGTGATTAATGGAGCACAGACCCCATGCTCTTGACACCATTTTTTGGGTCTTTGTTTTCACAGGACCGCTTCCTTCTGCTCCTCCGCTGTCTTCACTTTGCAAACAATGCAACAGCAGTTTTCAATGACCCTCTGAAAACCTCCTCTTTTCGTCACATTTTTTTGCCATACAGGGATCTGTGTGTGGATGAGTCTCTGATGAAGTGGAAAGGCAGGCTGGCATTTCGTCAGTTCATTCCATCTAAACGGCACAGGTTTGGGGTCAAGTTTTTTGTTTTGTGTGATGTGCTCACTGGTTATGTGCAGGACATGATGATGACATTTACTCCGGATCTACCAGTGACATACAACACTACCAAGGACTTGGTATTTCTGGCTCTGTTGTAATGACCCTGCTAGCACCTTACTTCAGAAAAAGTCATGTTCTTTATGTGGATAACGGGTACAGTAGTCCCACACTTTTCCAGCACCTCTTGTCTCTTGGCACTGGAGCTTGTGGGACTGTGCATACCAACAGGAAAGGGATGCCAACATTCACCTGTAAGATGAAAAAGGGAGAGGTGGAATTGAAAGAAAACGGATCACAGTTGGCCGTCAAATGGCATGATAAGAGAGATGTCCATGTCCTTACCATAGTCCACCCAACTGGTATGGCAGCCACAGGAAAGCTTGATCACATCACCGGCAAGCAAAGATGAAGCAAGTCTGTGTGCTGGAGTATAATAAAAAGATGGGGGCAGTTGACAAAGCTGACATGATGACTGGTTTTCTTGAATGCAACAGAAAGTCTACCAAATGGTACAAGAAGATCTTCTTTTACCTACTTGACACAGATTTACTCAACAGCCACATTGTCTACCGGCAAATTACTGGTGAGAAATTTCTATAAATCAAAGAATATAAACAAGATAAAAAGTGATTACATTTTCAATTAATGTAAACAAGTGTTATAAAGGGTATGCATGGACGTCACTTTCCTGCTGGAACACGGCCCTCTCGGCCTGAGTAAGTGGCAAAAGAGCTGCTGCGTGACTGGATTTAATAGGGGAATCTGCGAAAACAACGAGTAAAACAAACAAGTTTCAGTTTTAACTAAAGGTTGGACTCGATATAGTGTACAATTTTACCAAAGATCTGGTGATCCATGGATATTGACAAGAACATTTCCTGACATTTATATGCCTGATTTCGACAGCAGTAAAATACATAAATCAAATTTTGCCTGTGAATGCTTTAAATAAATACAATATTCTAGGGGTGTAATGGTACACAAAACTGACAGTTCGGTGCGTAACGCGTTTTTCGGAAACGTCACGCCCCTTACCTTTACCGGTAGTCTGTGCTTTGGTAGTATTAGAAACAATGGCGTCAATAAAACCATACCAATTTGAGCCCGAATCGGACCCAGAAAATTTGAGTGAAGATGATCGAGCAGAACCTGTTCAAGAACGGCTGTTAAACGACGTTTCAGAATGTTCATTTACTACGTTACGGAATAGGGTAGTGAAAGAGTTAAGGATAGCTAAAGCCGACTTCTTTTTGACTATAATAGATAAAGCTGGAGGTCACACTAAATTTATCTGGGATCAGTTAAAAAAAAACAATGGGACATATTCCGATAAAGACCAAATCACTCGAACTTGTTGTTGATGGAAAATTGCATTAAACCCATTATTATTTT
Source organism: Rhinogobio ventralis (assembly GCA_039654625.1). NCBI lineage: Eukaryota > Metazoa > Chordata > Actinopteri > Cypriniformes > Gobionidae > Rhinogobio > Rhinogobio ventralis. Next base: position 34,497,977 of record CM077207.1, on the reverse strand, counting down.
CTCTTTATGCCAATGATCTTCCAAATGTTTGTCCCACTTCTGATAGACAAATGTATGCAGATGATACAGTAGTTTTTGTACATGCCAACAGTGCAGCTCAAGCTGCTGATCAAATAACAAATTCAATGTTAAAGATCACAGAATGGTTAAAAAACAACTGTCTTCAGCTGAATGTAGCTAAAACCGATTGTATGTTTTTTAGTAAATCTAAGGGGCGACATGCAGAGCCAGAGGTATTTATAGAGCGGGAAAGACTACAAGTTGTCTCAGGTTTTAAATACCTGAGGTTAATGTCAACCGTTGTGATGCAATGCAGTGAAACAACAGATGATAATAGGGAAAAGTGTCATTATGTAAAGACAACAATCCACATTGTGCAAAACATGAGAATTGGTAAGGAATGTATATTCTTGAGAGATTGCAACATGTTAACTGGAAAAATAATGTGGGGCAACGGCTTCTCATTCCTAAGGTGTCCGACGTGATTTTACATGTTTCTTATCTTTCACATCTACATGTACAATGGGCTCTTTGGCGTATTTGTGCTTTAAAAGGCAGCTCTGCACACCGAGTAATTCACTGTTCCCAGCAGAGCCACAGGAAGCTGCTTCAGAAACACTCGTCTTTTCCAGCCTCTCTCTCTCCTCGAGTCATCATTCAAAATGAACAAGATCATTGTTTATAGCAAAGAGTCCTTCGAGGGCAGAACCGCTGAATTCAAGAACAATATCCACAACTTAGTAGAAAAGGGCTTCAACGACACCATCTCCTCCATTAAAGTCATTGGCGTACCATGGGTAGCGTATTATGACATACATTTTTCTGGAAAGTGCCGGGTGTTTGAGGAAGGAGAGTACGCCTCCCTTGAGGACAAAGGCCAGTTTTCTTCCCTCCAAATGATCATGGATGACATGGAAAGCCCTGAAATCCAGCTGTTTGAGCATGTGAACTATCAAGGAAGAAGCGTGACCCTATACAGAGAAACCAATCTTCACAGCATTGACTTCAGCGACACAGCTTCTTCACACAAAGTGAGACGTGGTGTGTGGGTGCTATACGAGCACGTCGGTCGTCAGGGTTCCCAGCTGGTTTCTTTACCTGGCAGTGAAAATCCCAACTATGTGCCACTCCACTTCAACGACGTGGCCAGCCATGTGCGGCCGTTGCTGCCGAAGCCATAGACAGCATCGCTCAAAGTGCTCTTTCTGCAGCTGAATATGAACTGGAACCCTTTTGGAAAGAACGAGGCAGGCGGTGGGGAAAGACTGATCATGACCAGAAACTGGAGTTGACGCTTGACTGTGTCTGCAATAAGTCTGAAGAAACTTCAAACCTCATCATTTGAGGATATCTGTGTAAAATGTTAACTTGGCAAATGTTAAATAACAAGATGAATTTGAATAGAAAACGTTTTAAGCTGCTGGTTGTTTGGCTTTTCATCTGTAGCGACCAGTACCGGTAAACATATGCAATGAAAGTTTTGGAATTGTTGCGGATTTACTACAGACTATTGTATTTGAATGTATTTCCCCTGTTTGATGAGAGTGAAATATTGAAAAGGATTCTGGATTTATATTCTGCTGAGAAAGAGGCAATGAATGCTGTTTTACTCTGTCAACTCAGAAAATAAAGAGTCTTAAATATCGCTCCTTGTTTCCTTGATTCTCTCTTTTTTTATGTTTACATTTCATCATCGTTATGCAAAATTATGCAAAGTGACTTACAATTGAGGAATACAACAAGCGTTTCATCTAAAGAGGCAATAAACACGAGAAATGCTATTGATACAAAGTTTCAGCCATCGTTCGAGCTAGAATAGGGAGGGATTAAAGGGTTCCCAGTTTTAAATGAAAACCCATCAATAAATAGGCCTGAGCAATGTACAACGAAGCAAGAGGAAACTCAGGATTCCAGTTTGTGACCTGATATTCAGAATATAACCTGTCAAGAATCAGGCCCTTACCTGTCTCTCCTCAGTTTGAGTGTGCTTGAACACGGCCTGAATGAGTGGCCATATAGACATGTGGTTTCTTCTGTAATCTCGTCAGTAGGTGTAAGCGTACAGTACGTGTGGAGGATGTATTGCACAAGGAAATAAACTGCTCACTTCTCTTACAGTGTTTCAAAATATGAGATGAAGTATGGGGAAAAAAGCAGGTTAAGAAATGTTATTTTCTTGTCTGCACATGCAGCTTCCTTTATTTCCCCAAACACTGGTGACATGCACAGAAGTCAAAGTATTGCCAAAAAACGTCACACAAGTATCTGTCCTGGGCCTAAGAAGATGGCGGCAGGTGTAAAGCTGGGCTCAGGCATGACTGGTGCTGCAGTTATAGTTTTACTTTATGGTTTGATTTTAAATATACTGGGGCCTAACGACATTAACCTAACAACAATGAAAGTAAGTGAAAATGGGCAACCACACACCGATCTTGTTATGTAGATAGGATCGGTATTGACCAAACAAACAACATACAAGCAACCCGTGCACCAACAAACTTCGGCTATGGGAAACGTGCTGGTCATAACGTTCATTTATCCACAACTGTAGCATCGGGCAAGAAAGTTCAAGATTCAACCAAACAGCGCTTTGCTCTTTTTGAAATTTTAATCTCTTTACTATTAATACTATTAATCTAACACTGGTTCCACAACCAAGATGTTAGCGGATCTAACGGCATGTACTGTTGGGAATAAAAAAGCTCTAAACGTTGCAATTGCTAAAAACAGGAAATTGAACATATTCCAGACTGTCAATCACTCAAGAATAATCTGGGACCCCAAATTAAAACCTAGAGGTATTTTAAGAGGACATTTAAACATAAATCGAAAGAGACTCCAACCTAGATTTGTGTTTAACAGAAACCTGGCTTTTTAAAAATTCATCATCATCAGCTGTATTTGTTCATGGCTATAATATATATATAGAAAAGATAGAGTGGGCACTTAAGGAGGGGGGTTATCGGACCTACCAGAATAACAAATTCAACCAGAACACAAATAGACCTAATATTTAGCAATCGGCCAAAACAAATTGTTAAATCTTTTAATATGCTGACGGGATTATCGGACCATAATTTGACTTTGATAGCTAGGAAATTAACATTTTACTCCGTCTGTCCAGGAATCTTTAAATATCCCCAGAAATATGCTAGATCAGTTTATAAGTGCTGTACAGAATATCAAATGGCAGACAGTGCTTTCTGGCAAATCTCTGGAAGAGGATAGCAATGTAAGGCTGGAAAAAACTAGCAAATGCCGGGCTGTCTGATTGAGGAATGATCACTCCCCGAGAAGACAAAGGACACTTTCTGGAAATTAACACCTGAACTGTCTCTTACGAAATTAGCATCACCATTCGAGATGCAAGTCTCACCTCAGTATCATCCTAATCGACATCCTTCTCTCCCCCCACTCCTACTCTCTCTCATGCTGAGATCACCTAAAATCACCCAAAATCTATATGGTTTAATGTGAACAAGTATCATACATGTTTGGTATCATTTAAAATGTCTCAGTGTGATTAAAATAGAAAACCATTATTTTAAATGGAATTGTTCTGTATTTTTGATCAAATAAATACATGCTTGGTGAGCATAAGAGACTTGTATCAGCAGTCATGAACATGCAGGATTCATATTTATACAGTCTTTTTGCTGTTTAATATTCACAGACACTAGTCTATATCACAATTAGAATAAAGAACAAAATAAACGTAGGCCTACCTGTCAAAATCCGTTGCCCTCAAAATGAAACCAGCTCTTCTTCTGAGGTAAATTATTCCAGGATTATTCCTCACGAGTTGATGTGGGCGGGGAGTCATTGCATGGACCGTGTCAGACGCTTTGAATAGAACGTGCTCTCCATAGGCGTGGCCACATTAGCAGACGCTCACGAACAACTGACACCTCTCTCTTTTCAAACAGATTACAATATTTGTATAACCTTTCAGTGTTTCTTTAGATATATGCCTCATGTTTGTGTGACAAGTATTCACTAAGATACAGTTCATTCACAGTCATTGGCTGCAGATCGCGCATCATGTTTGTTTTCTTTATTTAGCAAAAAAGCACAACATTTTGTTCTTATTGTGAGTGCACACAAATACAGATTATAACGATGTATTGTAGCGGACTTCACATGCACCACAGGATCAACCCCAAATGAAGACAAACACCAGTAATGCCTTTTCTTGGATGTTTACTGCAAGCATGAAATGGGGCAGTGTTACAACAATCATCTTTTCTGGTTTCACAATCTCTCTTCAGAATGTTTCACGCAGACTGAAGAGTGCAGCACCAGGGGAATATACCATTGATCGAAAAGAGGGGTATACCACATCAGCAACACAAAGGGGAATAAAACATTCTTCTAAACACATGCAGTACAAGAAAGAAGTGTGATTATAATGTTTGATAAACCCCAATATTAAATGCTGTGTAAAAGAGACGCAATTTACATTCTGCATAAATGTTATATATACTCCCAACCCCTCCCCCATAATGAAACAATGGATCATCCCTTACCCAGTCTTTCTGCACCTGGTTTTTCTTAACCAAAGTAACAAACAAAGTTTGATGAATTATTTTACACCATTACAGTATAACACTAATATGTATGACCAAAATCGACAGAGTATTTTGAGTCTCTTTCGCACTGATAAGAAAACAAGCAGACAATTTACACAACACCGCTTTCAACTGAAAACAGAAAACTTTTAATGAGTTCTGGCTGTTAATTTGCATGGCAACAGTGTTTGGTGGCTGTCAGTCTTGCACTGTCGTCGCTCCTCCTTTTATGCTCCCGTCACTCCTCTGTGAGACGAGGCCGGTGTGGCGCGCAGCTGGAGCTTATTATCACTCGCCACCGGCCCGCTCTCACAGTCCCTCGCCTCACTGCTTGCCACATACCCCCAACACCCTTCGCAGGCCCAGGGGGCACTCCAGAGCCTGCGCTCTACTCCCCCCCCCTCTCCTCTGGAGGCCGATCACGGCGGCCACAGTACCTGGGGGTAAGGACAGAGAGGCGAGAGAAACGGAGCCAGGAGCATGAGGAGCAACAGAACAAGAGAGGGGAGAGAGGAGAGAGAAAAAAATATCTGGTCCAGTTCCCAGACACACTGCCACTTGGTCCTCAGCCAGCCGCGAGGCTCTTTCTCGTGGTGCCATGCGATGGCACTGTATGCTCGGTGGACGGCTCGATCCTCTTCTGCCCCCTGGCGGCCAGCGGTGGCTCCTCCTACTGAGAGAGCCGGCAGCGAAGTTAGGCGCTCCCTGCTCCTCCCCCTAAATGGCGGACGGCAGCAGGCGCCGGCGACTCCTCCGCTCCCTCTCGGATGGCAGCCACCCCACCTCGACCCAGGGGCAGTGAGCTCTCCGTCCCACTGGATCTTCACTCGCTCCAGCATCACCTCCGCGGACAGCCCCTCGCGGTCTTCATCCATCCGCGCTGCCCAACCTCTTCAGCGCCGCAATACCCCTCAGCAGCATGTCCTTCCTTCCTCCGGGCTTCGGCATCAATGTACTGGAATTCGTTGTTATGGGAAGGAGGTGGGAACTGGCGAACATTTAAAAGACTTTAATAAAAAATAAACACAAAATGAAAGTAATGGCGGCAGCCCCTCACGGACGACTGCCACGCACAGACATACAAAACGTAAACAAAACACAACTCAAAATCCAGGTCTGGTCCTCTCTCGTCTTGCACTGACGTTGCTCCTCCTTTTATGCTCCCGTCACTCCTCTGTGAGACGAGACCGGTGTGGCGCGCAGCTGGAGCTCATTATCACTCGCCACAGGCCCGCTCTCATCGTCCCTCGCCTCACTGCTTGCCACAAGCGTTAATCCGGGGAAACGGTGACGGCATGCACATGTGTATTACGTGTTTAGTCTATAGGCATGCACGTTTGAATGCATATGTGCGTGGGCGCGTAGCCTTGTTCACACATAATCTCTTAACAGTAATTTACCAGAAGAGACTGTATGTGTAAAAGGGTAGCGTCACCGAACAAGACTGGCAGCAGCCACTTTTTACACTTCCTCCTGAACCAAAACAATGAGCTTAATAAAACCGTTTTGAGTTTTAAAGATAACCATTAACAAGTTGTTTACGTTCATTATTATTGTACTGTTATGTGTTTTAGGGTGAAAGCAACCTTAGAAAAACTTTTTAAATTCTTCTATGTCAAATTTTCACAAAAGTATTTACCACTATCCAGGTGTCTCTTATATCTAGCTGGAGCTTGTACTGGTCTCGCTCTCCAGGTTTGATGTCACAGTGGCCCGGTTAGCCTTCAGTCTGGCTTCCTCATAGCTACCAGTACCAATATACCCTATTCAGAGCAGATCAACCACAGTGTGGTTTGGGTTATGTTTCATGTTCTTAGTATGTTCACTGCCATGTTCACTGCCATGTTTCTTAGTTTGCTTTGTTCACTGTCTTGCCATGCACTTCCTGGTCTTGTCATGTGATTCCCTTGCCCTCATGTGATCCTGCCATGTGCTCCTTGTCTTGTGTTCTGTTGTCAAGTCAAGTCAACTTTATTTGTAAATATATTTTAAAGATGGTAGAATGCAGTTTTACAGATGCTAGAAACGTGGCTTTCAAATGAGAGATTGGTATCAAAGAGCACACCCAGGTTCCTCACTGACGACGAGGACTTGACAGAGCAGCCATCAAGTGTTAGACAGTATTCTAGGTTACTACATGTGGAGTTTTTTTGTACAATAATTAAAAATTCTGAATTAAGTTGCAGGAAATTACTAGTCATCCAATTTTTTATATCAGCTATGCATTCCGTTAATCTTGTGAATTGGTAAGTTTCGTCAGAGCGTGAATGTTGTCATGTCATTGGTTCTTTGCTCACAGGTGTGTCTTGTCGATCCTTAGTCCTTGTGTATTTATACCCTCATGTTTACTATGGTCCTGGTGGAGTATTGTTCTTTGTAACCCGCTGATGGTGAGTCGTCAAGCCAAGTTGATGTTTATGTTTGTTTACTTTGGAATTCATGAATAAAAGCTGCACTTGATCTCACAAGATCAAAACATAACATGTACCTGAAAAGACATTATAACACCAATGTAACCCTTTCTGTTCGACCCCCCTGCTCCAAGCGGGACTCGAACCCCGGTCTGCCAGCATGAGAGTCGGACGCCCTAACAAGGAGGCTTTACTTGCAGAGCAACTACTATCTGGCCTTACACTCATCCCCCTAGACCTCTAGAGCGAACTGTAACCCCTCCTGTTCGAATCGCCCTCTCCAAGCGGGACTTTTCAATTTTGTTTCTATTGAGCAAAAAGAAAAGGCTGTTCTCACAGCTGGTTCGGTGCGCAGTGGAGAACGATGAAAAGCCGTTCTCACGGCTGGTAAGAGGGAGCCTTCTATGAGAGAGAGACCACACACATTCCCTGTCTGTGTCGCCATGACCATCTCCCTGTGTGCTGCATGCAGTCAATTTATCAAAAACCAGCTTTCTCTTGACCAATCGAGATATGCAGCGTCAGAACCAATACACAGGAAGTGAAGCAGTTGCACTGATCAGACACAGCGAATGTTCTCGAATCAGCATCATCTCTTGATATTCCAGTCAGTTAGTACTCTCAGTTCCTCGTTCAGGTTAAAGGTTAAAGGTGACCGGGCCTTCTCGGTGGCTACTCCTAGGCTTTGGAATAGTCTTTTTTTTTTTGGTTTTTGACTAGTCTTATAATTAGTTTTAATTCTGTTTTATAATGCTTGTACAGCACTTAGGTTTCAACATCTGTTGTTTTTAAATGTGCTTTATAAATTAATAAACTAAACTTTACAGGCAACATCCTGAGTTTACTTATGCACTGTAGTGTGCGCGCATATAAAGTGTATTTTGTCAGCTCTTTCTTGAATTTGCAAATAGTTTTTATGCCGCACTTAACATGAATCTAGTGTCATTGCACCATAAGAATGTGCGTGTTCGCCATACAATCTAGTTGATTTTGTAGCGCCGCTGTGTTCATTATAGAGATTTCAAGCAATATGAGTAATTTAAAGTGAAATGTGTTGGTGGCCTGTTATTTTGCAACTGAGAAATATGTGTTGATCATGTACTGGGTACCATGATACATTTTTTTTTACTAATGGTGCCATCTTGTGGACATGTATATAAAATAGTATTAGAATGCTTTATTCATAGCTCAATTCATAAATGTAAGGCAATATTAGAAATACCAATTTTAACTTTGTAAATTACTGGAAGTATTCCACTCATTTATTCAGGAAGTATAATGGCTGTGAGGTTCTGGAAGGCAAAAGAATTGGGAGGATTCTGGAGACACGGTGGCATTACTAAGCGTCATGTTAATCAGGTATCAGTCCCAGGTAATTTCATGTACCACAAACTCAAGCAAAAGAGATCCAGCTGAAAATATGTATGTTTTCTGTGTGTAGTTAACACATACTCCAATTTAGTTGTGTCATGAAGTAACATGCATGGGGTGTGTTTTATGTTCCAGGCGTAGCAAAGGGTTGCTTAATGCTTGTTGAGATCGTTGTTGTTTTTTCACATAAATGAACTGTATTTCAAACTACATGAAATGTAAATCTAATAAGTTGTGTGTGAGAGACCAGTGAGAGTGCAAACATCTATAAATGCCTCTTAAGCCAACAAACTTGATTTGATTATTTAAATTTTAAACAAAAGTGAATAAAACATTTTACAAAATTAATGAGATTGTTCATCCAAAAATGAAAACTAGGAGATGTTACTAAATGGCTAGATTTGTAATGCTCTACTGGGTGGTTGCCCCGCTCGCTTAATAAATAAACTGCAGCTGGTCCAAAACGCAGCAGCTGGAGTTCTTACTAGAACCAGGAAGTATGACCATATTAGCCCGGTTCTGTCAACACTGCACTGGCTCCCTATTAAACATCACATACATTTTAAAATCTTGCTAATTACTTCCAAAGCACTAAATGGTTTAGCTCCCCAGTACTTGAGCGAGCTCTTAACGCATTATACTCCATCACGTCTATTGCGGTCTCAAAACTCTGGCCAGTTGATAATACCTAGAATATCAAAATCAACTGCAGGCGGTCGATCCTTTTCCCATTTAGCACCTAAACTCTGGAACAGCCTTCCTAGCATTGTTCAGGAAGCAGACACACTCTGTCAGTTTAAATTTATTAAATAATCCATTCATTTCCTCTTATCACTGTGAAGCTGCTTTGAAACGATCTATATTGTAAAAAGTGCTATATAAATGAAGGTGACTTGACTTGATTATTTTATTTTTTTAAATGAATGCCAAAAATGAAAATGTACATAACAACAGGGACAATAAAAAAAAAAACAAGACATATATCACAAAATAAATACAAACAAAACTTGACATGATTATTTTTATAGCTTTTATAGTTTTCAGAGCACAAAGTGATTTATTATATGAAACGATCAAACATGAACGGATCCTCTGGAATGCAAATGTCATTTGTGTGTGTTGAAAAGCTTTAAGAATGAATCATTTCACAATACACTTGAAGGAAAACCTCTATTTATTTCATCATCACTACAGCTTACTTGATTACATAAACAAAAACAATATTTCAAAAGCTTGAGTATGAGTTCTGTGCTCATACTATATATATATATATATATATATATATATATAAGCTGATGCTAAAGTAGATATTTGAAATGCACTTTATTGTTTTAAAAATTATATCTTGTCCCATTTTATCAAACAATGAAATGTAAAATATCTTTAAGACAATTTCTTTAAGCACAGTCTTTGCTGTGAGATGTGAGATGTTATATAACAATCTTTTTTCTTCTGAATATAAAAATATTCTTATCTCTATATATCTCACTAGCAAAATACCTCAACCTCACACAGACACAGATAATCTGAGCTTAGAGCTACAATACTGACATATCGTCCATTAACAGGTTCAAATTCAACTGTTTTTGTGCCTCCGTCGGGAATGTTCTGAAGGGGTGCAGCGCTGTGGATAAACACAGAGAAAGAGAGAGAGTGTAAACTTCTGACAGAGGCACGGTTTTATCTAAATAATAACCATCATATTCAACACCAGTGAATTTATGGGAGACGCCTCTATTTGACAGGACTGAAAACCAATGCATAGAAATGCATAAAAACTACATACACTATATTGCCAAAAGTTTTGCAACGCCTGCCTTTACATGCACATTTAATGCCATCCCATCCTTAATCCGTAGGGTTTAATATGGAGTTGTCCCACCCTCTGGGAAGGCTTTCCACAAGGTTTAGGAGTGTGTTTATGGGAATTTTTGACCATTCTTCTAGAAGCGCATTTGTGAGGTCAGGCACTGATGTTGGACGAGAAGGCCTGGCTCGCAGTCTCCGCTCTAATTCATCCCAAAGGTGTTCTATCGGGATGAGGTCAGGACTCTGTGCAGGCCAGTCAAGTTCCTCCACACCAAACTCACTCGTCCATGTCTTTATGGACCGACGCTTTGTGCACTGGAGCGCAGTCATGTTGGGACAGGAAGGGGCCGTCCCCTAACTCTTCCCACAAAGTTGGGAGCATGAAATTGTCCAAAATGTCTTGGTAAGCTGAAGCATTAAGAGTTCCTTTCACTGGAACTAAGGGGCCAAGCCCAACCCCTGAAAAACAACCCCACCCCATAATCCCCCCTCCACCAAACTTTACACTTGGCACAATGCAGTCAGGCAAGTACCGTTCCCCTGGCAACCTCCAAACCCAGACTCGTCCATGGGATTGGCAGACAGAGAAGCGTGATTCCAGAGAACACATCTCACTGCTCTAGAGTCCAGTGGTGGCGTGCTTTACCCCACTGCATCCCACACTTTGCATTGCTTGGATGAGCTGCTCGGCAATGGAAACCCATTCCATGAAGCTCTCTACACACTGTTCTTGAGCTCATCTGAAGGCCACAGAAGTTTGGAGGTCTGTAGCTATTGTTGGCGACTTCTGCGCACTGTGACCCTCAGCATGCGCTGACCCCGCTCTGTGATTTTACGAGTTGCTGTTGTTCCCAATTGCTTCCACTTTGTTATAATCCCACTAACAGTTGAGCATGGAATATTTAGTAGTGAGGAAATGTCAGGAATGGACTTATTGCACAGGTGGCAACCTATCACGGTACCACGCTTGAGTTCACTGAGCTCCTGAGAGCGACCCATTCTTTCACAAATGTTTTTTTGTAGAAGCGTCTGCATGCCTAGTGCTTGATTTATACACCTGTGGCCATGAAGGGATTGAACACCTGAACTCAGGGATTTGGAGGGGCGTTCCAATACTTTTGGCAATATAGTGTATATTCAGATAGAAAACAGCTATTTTACATTGTAATAATATTTATATATAAGAGAGCGAGAGAGAGAGAATTAACTAACTCACATTGGATTGATGTTGCTGTCGTTTTTGCCGATATGGATCAGAGACCACCCTACTGGCCAATGTGGATTATGCATTTTAGCAGTGATTGTAACCTTTCTTATCTGGTAGACTTTCTTCAAGTCCACTCTCCACCAGGAAAGTTTGTCATCACCGGTCACACTACATGACCCGTGTTCGACAACTAGATCTCTATTTCCATCTACAGCTTTTTGGGCGTTATATCCAGAGAGTGTGGAAGATTGGACGGCTTCGGCACCAAGAGCAAGATTGCCTGTTTCCCATGAAAAAAAGAAGTAAAACAAAGAACATTTAAACTATATATTTTGTTGTACTTAAATAAATCCACAAGTAAAATGATTATTGTCTTTTGGACTGCTTTGATATCTGTGTGTGTTTATTACTGAAAGCACTTTCAAAGTTGGAAATACACTCACCCGGAACACAAGTGGCAACAATTTCTGTTAATAAAGTACAGTAATAAGCGTTATTCAATCATTAATATGTACAGAAACAAATTAAATTACAAACTCTTCTTCTCTCTCTGTCTTTTACCTGCAAAAACCTCAACCTCACACAAACTGAGAGTTCTGTTCATCCCAGGAAGAAAAATGTTGACATATCGGCCCTCGACAGGGTTAAAGTCAAATGTTTTTGTGCCTCCAGATGGGATGAAGAGCTCCATCACAGCCCTGTGGACATGGAGAAATAAAAAAATAAAGCATACAGTGTCCATTTGTGTTCTTCTGCATTTCATCCTGAAAATTAGCTTTAAATAATAGGGTTTTGCAATGTTCTCACTTTCCAAGTGAGAGAATAGTGTGAGAGAGAGAAAGAAAACTGTCCTTACACGTGATTGTCGTTGCCGTTGTTTGTCAGTCCGTTGCCGATGCAGATCTCAGCGTCACTCATCTGCTCTCCACCATTAGTGATGGTGATCCTGCTGATCTGGGAGACTTTCTTCAAGTCAACTCTCCACCAAGGGTCATCTTGAATTGTAGTGCGCGTGCATAACATCTCATTTGTATCTCTGTTTCCATCTACAGCTCCAGATGCCACTCCAAAGGAAGTGTATGTGGAGGATTGGACAGCACTGGCTCCAAGAGCGAGGTTTTCTAGAAATGATTTAAATATGTCCAGTTTCAAATGAAAACCCATCAATAAACAACGAAACGAGAGGAAACTCATGTTTCGAGTTTGTGACCCGATATTCAGAATATAACCTGCCAAGAATCAGGTTAGTCATGTAGCGTCTGTTACTATGCAGATGAATCCAGTTAAAAACATATGCAAAACCTAATCCTGCTTCAGGCCTTTAGCTTAATGACCAGCAATAATCTATTAATCTTCAAAATAAGTTATGATAAGCGTAACTTGAACTCTAAGACTGACTGAATCTCTTTGAATCTAAGCTACATATCTGAATAAATATACTTGTATTAGCCATAACTTGTAAATGCAGTGTCACACAGCGCAGGCAGAAGTGAGAGCAACAGCATCACAGGTACATCCATCCTGAGCACAGAAATACAACACACACTCTCAGCATGAACAGACAAATGAACAAATGCAATCATAATAGTGAATATGTTAGGTATGTAAGGCTGACACTACTGTCTTCCACACCTTCAGTCGTGATGAATGCCATTATCAGTGTTGCAAAGGCATGGCCCTTACCTGTCTCTCCTCAGTTTGAGTGTGCTTGAACACGGCCTGAATGAGTGGCCATATAGACATGTGGTTTCTTCTGTAATCTCGTCAGTAGGTGTAAGCGTACAGTACGTGTGGAGGATGTATTGCACAAGGAAATAAACTGCTCACTTCTCTTACAGTGTTTCAAAATGAAGTATGGGGAAAAAAGCAGGTTAAGAAATGTTATTTTCTTGTCTGCACATGCAGCTTCCTTTATTTCCCCAAACACTGGTGACATGCACAAATTAATTTAGAAACAAACTACTTTCTAAATGAAAGTTAGGACTACAATTTCAAGATATGAGATTCCAGAAAACATTAAGTTATGTTTCATTGATTACTGTGTTATTAACAGATGTCAAATGTCAGGGACAAAATAGGCCACTATTTGTCAATTTATTTTACTCCCAATGGCTTAATGTTTCATTCACGAGCAAGGACCACACCACATCCATGAATGTTGGAGAAGTTATGGATAAATAGGGAGACGATGAAGTGGAAGGGTGAAAGAGATGGTAGTCAGGTTGATCTGGACATCTGTTGTTGAAGGTCGGGAGACTCTGAGTGGGGGCATCATCTCAGTTAATTGTAGGTTAACCGAGTGATTAGGACCACCCGATACAACCTGGAAGGGAAGAGAACAGGGGAAAGTAAAGATTCTCGAATGGATGAGAGAAGGAGGGGAAGGGAGTGTTCGAGGGAACGAGACAAACAGTACTGTAAGGGGTGGCCCGATATAAGAAGGTTTTAAGAAGTCAGGTGATTGGTTGAGCAATGATTATGGGGTGTATTCGTAAATACTGAGGAGAATGAGTTGAGTGAACTGAACTCTGGGGCCATACAGGAAAAGAGGAAACTGCCCCAAATAAATGTACAGTCATCTTATATTCCACAAGTCTCTCAGAAATGTTTCCATCTGGCCACCAAAGAAAGCGAAGAAAATTTCTGTCTTCTTCAGCTACCTTCACTTGATGGAACATAGCTTGAATGTCACCCATAAAGGCCATGGGTTCTTGCCTGAAGCGCGTGAGAACTCCAAGCAAAGATCTGGTAAGGTTAGGACCTTGTAAAAGTTTATTGTTCAAAGATGTTCCTTGATATGTGGCTCCACAGTCGAACACTACACGAATAGATCCCTTTCTTGGATGGTGGACACCATGATGAGGGATGTACCATACTTTCCCAGTTTCACAGTGTAGCTGTTCTTGAGGTACTCGTTTTGCATAGCCCCTGCTGATGACATCATTCATGTATCCTGTATATTCCTGATGGAAATCATGGTTGTTGAGAAACTTTTTCTTCAAACCAAGAACCCGTTGCTTTGCCACAGCAAAGTTATTAGGCAGATATACTTCTTAAAGGGCAATTTCAAACAGTATTTCCCATCTTGAAGTACCGCTGACTGCTCCATGATTTCCATGAACCTGATGTCCTCTCTAGACATTTCTCTCTTCACAGTACTTTCATTGAAGTCATGATTGTACTGATTCATTAACATTTCCTCCAATCTGCACACAGCAATATGATTCACTGTAGCAATAGGAATCTCCATTTCTAATGCACTACTGTTTCCATTCAGTGGACCATTAACAACCCATCCCAACACTGCCCTAACAGCATATGGGCCAGTCCCACAGCTGTTGACTATCTCCCAAGGTTCCAATATCTTGGGAGTATTGGTACCAATCAGCAAATCAACATTTGCTTTGATGTTTGGGATGTGCACCTTTGATAGGTATGGAAACTTTGCCAAATCTTCAGATGTTATCAAGTTGGCAGTACTAACTGGCATTTTCTGCTGTGTAAGCACCTCAGGAAGCTGATAGAAGTTATTGCAATCCAGACTGGATACTTCAAAACCAGTCAACGAATGAGCTGGGACTATGGCTTGTTGTCCCATTGTACTGAGCAGGAATGTGACCTGTTTACCTGAAATATTCAGCTTCTGCATAAGTTGTTCTGAGCAGAATGTAGCTGAACTACCTGGATCCAAGAATGCCTATGTTTTTATGACCGTGTTTCCTTTAATGGATTTAACTTGTACAGGGAGAATGGACAATGCACATCGGTCCTTACCGACCCCTGTATGCCCACATGTTTTGGAAGAAACTAACTTGTGACATAACGACTGTTTCACAGCTGCTGATTGCCTTTTGATATGAAGCACTGTCGGGTGAGTTTGATGACAAACGTTGCAATTCAGGCGCCCTTTACAATCCTTGCTCATGTGCCCAGTACACAAGAATGCAAAGCAAACTCCCTTTTCCCTAAGAAAATCTTTTCCTTATGCTTCTTTGAATTGAACTGATCACACTCCTCCAATGAGTGATTATTAGAACAGCACAGGCAATCATCCTTGTCAGCCTTCCCTGAGTCTGATTTTGAACTCCCATATCCTGGACGTGAGTCTATTTTTGCTACTGTAATAGCAAAGGTATTTCCCTTCATTCTTTCATTGGGCTGTGACTTAAATCTTGTCAATGACTTTGTTCCAGTGAAACCAAATGATGACTCCTGAATATCCCCAAACAAGGGGTCAGAAAGAATTCGGACATGACGTTCTATGAATGTGACCAGATCAACAAAACAAGCTCGATGGTTACCTGTTTCCATTATGTCATAAGCTGTTACTCTCCACTGATCCCTCAGCTTGAATGGCAATTTGGAAATAACACTTCTCATGTTTACAGGCATATCCATTTCTTGCATGTGCTGGAGCTGCCCCATTACATTGCAACAGCCACGCAAGAACAAAGCATAAGCTTGCAGTGATTTCACATCCTCAGACTTCACAGGGTTCCAAGCCAGAGCCTTTTCAATATAAGCAGTAGCAATTTTATACTCATTGCCAAAGTGTTCCCGTAAAAGATTCTTTGCTACTGTATAACCACGCTCAGGAGGAGCCATGTGTTGACAACTACGCACCAGATTAAATTGCTCTAAATAGTACAAACAATCTGCTTTACTGGCCTTTTCTTCCACACCTTGTTCAAAAGCTTTTATAAAGGTTCTGTATTGAAGTGAATCTCCATCAAATATGGGAATATCTCTTGGTGGCAATGACATTGAACGCTGATGTTGAAGCAAGGTAGTTGTGATTTCATTTTGCTTATGCATGATGTTAAGTATACCATCAGATGTGATATCACCCTAACCCGTGGCATCATAGTATACAGTGTCCATTTGTGTTCTTCTGCATTTCTTCCTGAAAATTAGCTTTAAATAATAGGGTTTTGCAATGTTGTAATTCTTTCCAAGTGAGAGACTTTCCCCGGTCCAGGTTCATATTCCGTTGCCAAAGGGTTTAATCCATTGCCAGCTTTCCTTTTCCTTCCTTCCTTTTCCAACTATGAATTCATGACACTTGCAGATCCTTGAGAAGAATGTTCAAAGTTCAAGTTGCTCCCTTTTCCTCCTTAACTGCTGCTCCTGCTCCTCAAGAGCATGCCTATCCTTTAAAGCTGCAGCAACAAGTGCAGCTCTATCTGCTTCTGCTTTTATCCTTGCAGAGGATACAGTGCTGATTCTACTACTGCTCATGCTGAATGTTTACTTTCCACATTGGACACACTGTCATTTGGATTAATACCATCATCAATAACATCACATTCTCTTACAAACACATTACCATCATTACACACAACCCATTGGTTTGCATCAGCAATGCATTTATCATTGAACAGTTTTTGCCTTAAACCACGTTTCTTGTTCTTCCCTTTCATCAGGTGGCAATAAACACAATACAGACTCATGGATCACATACCTCAGTGAGCTCATCAAGTGCACATTTTACCTGTAATTTGTCACCCATTTGAATAAACTCTTGCAAGGATTTTCTTATATTATCTGCCTTATTCACTTTGGCTTTTCTGCCAGCTAGCAACTTATCCAATTTATCAGCTAATGCTTTATATGAAAGTTTAACCACATGTTTTTCAGTCTGTACTTCCCCACTGCTAACCACACTATTTGATTTAACAGCTGACACACCATTAGATGATCTGTCGTTATTGTGTTCTTCAGCCGGCATTAGAGATTATAGTTTCAACATCGCGACGTCCTTTACACTAATGGCAAACCGCAGAAGCACTTTTTGGTACAGACAAAATCCAGCGACTCCCGTTATCACAGCGTCCTCATTCAACTTTGATGCAAACATGCCGAAGTTCCAAACAAAGTTCCACATGCAAGGTTTTGGCTTGAATTGTAGGAGCTAAATCTACTAATTTAAGCTACTGAGCTGTTTTGGTCCCGGAGAATCTAGGTTGACTCACTTTCTTGCTTTGGTGTTATGTTGTTTACTTCATCCATAAGAAACGAGAAGACCCTTCTCCCGTTGCATCACCATACACAGTTTATTGGCTCCTCAAACACCACCGTACATAATGTCCAATTGAATATTCAATACATTCACAAATGGAAAGTTTTACATATGTTCACCGCTGTTGCGGTCAAAACCTTTTTGCCCTTCCGGGTCAAAACACCTACCTACAGCCTAAGGAAGGCTACCTATATACATTGATACCTTGGTAATGTTCACAGTGCCACTCAGTGGTCAAAATGAGAATAACACATAACCCTTTCAACACATTTTGGCTCCTACATACTCGTTACATCATAAGAAGAATGGCATCTACGTTAATGTTAGTCTCTCTGTTTATCCCGAGGTTTACTGCAGTCAGCTGGATCCGGGCCGTATCCAGATCAGATGGTGGACCAGTGCCCAGACATTACCAACTCATCCCTGAAGTGTCTGCAGAGACCGTGTCAATTAGTCTACCCTCTGAAATTGCTCACCGACATGGCATCCACAATGGATCCATCTCCGGCGTGATGACTCCGATATTTTGAATATTCCGATCTAATATGACATCTGAACTGTAAGGTTGCCAAAACAATAATCATACACTGTTTGTTAATTGGCCAGAGGAGAACTGGTACCCCGACTGAGCCTGGTTTCTCCCAAGGTTTATTTTTCTCCATTATGCCACCTGATGGAGTTTTGGTTCCTTGACACTGTAAGAATTGGTTTTACTGCTAAGACAAAAGTTGAAGGTCCAACCCCCTGCAAAACTCACAAATCTGGAGAGAAGATCTCACAGAAAGAGTGTAGGACATCTTCCTGCCCAAACCTTCTCCCCCTCTCCCTACTCCCTTCCCTCCCCCTGATTCAAGTCACAAAATGCAGATATACCACAGATGATGTCTCTTGTAAATCTATTGTTTTTTTCCCCTTTCTGTGTGGTATCTTTTTAAAGGTCTCAGTGCGATTGGTAAAATGGTCTCAACTTCACTGCTGTCACTAGTAGGATGAGAAAGATTGAAACATATGAGAATTCTGTTCTCATTTTGAATGGTCTCTTCAAAGATATCTGATCCTCTCCCCCAAACTAGGTGCTGTGTTGTAAATATTTACAAACCCTTTGTTCTGGTACAGCCGAATCAAATTCTGTTCATTATTTTCCTGTTTAACACTGTGAAGCTGCTTTGAAACAATCTGCATTGTAAAAAGCGCTATATAAATAAAGTTGACTTGACTTGATTATAAAAAGGCTCTAAAAGCAGCCAGGGCCGAGAATATCTGTAAACTAACAGAAAATAACCAAAACAACCCCAGGTTTTTATTTAGTACAGTGGCCAGATTAACAAATAAACAGACATCACCTGAACTAAATATTCCAGTTCAGTTTAGTAGTAATGACTTTATGAATTTCCTCACTAAAAAAAAATCGAAAGCATCAGAAATACAATTATAAATGTACAACCTTTGACAGCATCTTATGATTCAGCCTCAACTATCACCCCTCAAGAACAACTGTAGTGCTTTACTTTAGGACAGGAAGAGCTAAATAAACTTATCATTGCTTCTAAACCAACAACATGTTTATTAGATCCAATACCCACTAAACTACGGAAAGAGTTGTTACCTGTAGCAGAAGAGCCTCTTCTCAATATTATTAACTCGGCTCTATCTCTAGGTCATGTCCCAAGACCTTTATTAAGCCTCTCATTAAGAAACCACAACTAGATCCAAACGAATTAGCAAATTACAGACCCATTTCAAATCTTCCATTTATGTCTAAAATACAAAAAAAAAATTGTATCCGCTCAATTGTGCTCTTACTTACAAGAAAACGATATCTATGAAAGATTTCAGTCTGGGTTCAGACCCCATCATAGCACAGAAACTGCTCTCGTTAAAATTACAAATGATTTACTTCTAGCTGCTGACTACAAAATTACACTGGTATTCAGGGACAGGCATTAAACTGGTTTAGATCGTATCTATCAGAACGTTACCAATTTGTCTTTTTAAACGGGGGAAAATCTAAGATAACGTCTGTAAATTATGGAGTGCCGCAAGGATCTGTGTTAGGCCCTCTGTTATTCTCAATATATATGCTGCCACTTGGTAATATTATAAGAAAACATGGAATTAGTCACTGTTATGCCGGTGATACTCAGTTATATATTACAGCTCGACCGGATGAAATCTAAATTATCCAAGCTGACAGAGTGTGTTAAAAATATTTTTGACCTGTAATTTTCTCCTTTTAAATTCAGATAAGACAGAGGTATTACTTATTGGACCAAAAACCTTTACACAGAATCTATTAGAATATAATTTGCACTTAGAAGGATGTACTGTTACTTCATCCTCTACAGTTAAAGACCTGGGTGTTATATTAGACAGCAACTTGTCTTTCAAAAACAGCCTTCTTCCACCTCAGAAACATCGCTAAGCTACGGAACATGTTATCCGTCTCTGATGCAGAAAAGTCCAAAATGCAGCTGCTAGAGTTCTTACTAGGTCAAGAAAATATGATCAAATAACACCAATTTTATCATCTCTACACTGGTTACCTATTAAGTTCCGTATCAATTAAAGTATTGCTACTGACCTATAAGGCCCTAAACGGTTTAGCTCATGTGTATTTAACTGATCTTCTATCGCCTTATAACCCATCACGATCACAAAACTCTGGGCTTCTGGTAGTACCTGGGATATCTAAGTCCACTAAAGGAGGAAAAGCGTTTTCATATTTGGCATCTAAACCCTAGAACAGCCTTCCTGATAATGTTCGGGGCTCAGACTCGCTCTCCCAGTTTAAATCTAGATTAAAGAGACATCTCTTTAGCCAAGCATTCGTATAATGCATCTCATAACATTGTACTCCAGTTATATCAGTGCACATGATTGTCCTTGCTTAATGCTTTGAACAGCAGCTACGCTAATTATTTTCCTGTTCTGTTTTAACTCGGGATACCCATCCCGAGGTAATCTAGAGAGTCCGTCAGCTCCAGCCTGGATCCAGCCTCTCATAAAGACTGCAGATGACCAACACCTATGAAGAGACGACTTAACTCCTGCGAGGACTTCAGATGACCATCACCTGTGAAGAGACGACTCAACTCCTGCGAGGACTTCAGATGATCAACACCTGTGAAGAGACGACTCAACTCCTGCGAGGACTTCAGATGACCATCACCTGTGAAGAGACGACTCAACTCCTGCGAGGATTTCAGATGACCATCACTTGTGAAGAGACGACTCAACTCCTGCGAGGACTTCAGATGACCATCACCTGTGAAGAGAGGACTCAACTCCTGAGAGGACTTCAGATGACCATCCCCTGTGAAGAGACGACTCAACTCCTGCGAGGACTTCAGATGACCATCACCTGTGAAGAGACGACTCAACTCCTGCGAGGACTTCAGATGATCAACACCTGTGAAGAGACGACTCAACTCCTGCGAGGACTTTAGATGACCATCACCTGTGAAGAGACGACTCAACTCCTGCGAGGATTTCAGATGACCATCACCTGTGAAGAGACGACTCAACTCCTGCGAGGACTTCAGATGACCATCACCTGTGAAGAGACGACTCAACTCCTGCAAGGACTTCAGATGACCATCACCTGTGAAGAGACGACTCAACTCCTGCGAGGACTTCAGATGACCATTACCTGTGAAGAGACGACTCAACTCCTGCGAGGACTTCAGATGACCATCACCTGTGAAGAGATGACTCAACTCCTGCGAGGACTTCAGATGACCATCACCTGTGAAGAGATGACTCAACTCCTGCGAGGATTTCAGATGACCATCACCTGTGAAGAGATGACTCAACTCCTGCGAGGACTTCAGATGACCATCACCTGTGAAGAGATGACTCAACTCCTGCGAGGACTTCAGATGACCATCACCTGTGAAGAGACGACTCAACTCCTGCGAGGATTTCAGATGACCATCACCTGTGAAGAGATGACTCAACTCCTGCGAGGACTTCAGATGACCAGCACCTGTGAAGAGACGACTCAACTCCTGCGAGGCCTTCAGATGACCAACACCTGTGAAGAGACACTCCAACTCCTGCGAGGACTTCCGATGACCATACTCATTAACAGACATGGTACCTTGTTTCAGATGGTATAACTGTTCCCCGATGGCTGAATCCCAGTTAGACTTGCTGAAAAAATGGCTCAAGAGCTGAGCTGATATTATCCACACGGGAACATGTAAATCTCGTTGGTCCAGGGGTTCTGCAGGTGCTCTTCCTGGTGTCTCAGGAGGTGTAGCTGCGGTCCACATAATTTCAATTTTTTGATTGGTAAGTGACTTCAGCAGGATCCTCTTCCTCAGAGTCTTCTCCATCAGTTTCCTTGTAGTCCTGGTCAAAATTCTGTATTATCGTCTGTTTCAGAGACTTGATCCATGGACTCCACTTATAGACTCATTCAGTGCTTTGTGGATGTGTGTGAGTGTGTGTGGGCCACATTGAGAATGCTGTATAGGCTCACCCCTTCATTTATGTGTATGTATGATCTGCTTTGTGTTGGATTTATTGACTTTTATTGGACAAATAAAAAACTTGCTCTGAATTATAGTCTCACCCATTCATTTCCTATGCGTTCACCCAATGTGTAGTACTATGTAGTTCACCCAAAAATGAAAATGACCCCATTATTTACTCACCCTCAAGCCATCCTCGGTGTGTAGGACATTCTTATTTCAGACGAACACAATCAGAGTTATATTAATAAATGTCCTGGCTCTTCCAAGCTTTATAATGGCAGCCCAAAATTTGAAGCCCAAAAAAGTGCATCCATCAATTATAAAAGTGCTCCGGGGGTTAATAAAGGCCTTCGGAAGTGAATCAATGGGTTTGTGTGAGAAAAATATCCATATTTAACACGTTATAAAGTAAAATATCTAGCTTCCGCCCCACGACTTATTTACTCTTACTTGAGTCATATTATTTTTCCCAGTACTTGTACTCAAGTAAATTATTTCTTAAGTAGCAATACTTTTACTTAAGTACAATTTGTTAGTACTCTTTCCACCACTGTTGCCTGAATGAGTGGCCATATAGACATGTGGTTTCTTCTCTCGTCAGTAGGTGTAAGCGTACAGTACGTGTGGAGGATGTATTGCACAAGAAAATAATCTGCTCGCTTCTCTTACAATGTTTCAAAATATGAGATGAAGTATGGGAAAAAAATTGTTAATTTTCTTATCTGCACATGCAGCTTCCTTTGTTTCCCCAAACACTGGTGACATGCACAAAAGTCAAAGTATTGCCACATGATTATACAAACATTTAGGAAACAACACCCACTAGTATTTCAGGATACAAGACTCAGGAAATTTAACTTATTAATTTAACGTTTTGTAATAGATGTCAAAGTGAGCTAGCAATGAACTGTGTACATACAATATTGTCTGCAAATATTCTTTGTCTTTAAAGCCTTATGTCTATATTGTTGTTTCTCTTTTCTGTGTTTAAAACAGGAGATTCAGTTCAGTTCAGTTTATTTATAGAGCACATTTAGAAACGGCCACTGGCCGACCAAAGTGCTGTACACATAGAACAACAGAGCCAATAGTAATCAGAAACACAGATAAAAAAGAACACAGTTCAAGACAGATCACTTCTTATGAGCTAAAAGCAACAGAAAATAAATAAATTGAATCTTAGATTATTATGAAAATAATCTGAAGGAGAAGGTTCGTTTCAGATCTAAGACTGGGAGAAAATAAATGGAGTAAGTCCAACAAACAAGAAGGTGCTTTTTATATACCAGTAGTAAAATGTGTTATTCAATTCTGAAATGTATTGGAAGCCAATGGAGGGATCTCAAGAGGGGGGTGGCATGATCAAATTTCCTCTTTCCCTTCAGGAATTTCGCCGCAGCATTTTGAACAACCTGCAGGTGCGACATTTGGGATTTTGACCCCATCCTCTTTAAACAAATCACTGTCTATTATTTTCACTGATGCCCTGTGCTTTGCTATAAATCTCTTATCACCTATGACACAGGCTCAGATATCAGCTTTGAGCTGACTTTACATGAGAGAGAGACTCTGAGGCATTCAGGACCTGTACTGCATTTTCATAAACATTCGTTTTCAAATAAACATTATCCTTTTAACTCTACCCTTAGCCAGAAATGGCGTTTTCAAATATCCATAATTTTATATTTGTCTTTTGCTCATACAATAAATTTAGAAACTATAAATTTCCACTCAGATTGAGTCTCTGTTACACAGTAAGTTAGGCCACCGCACCAGAAATGACATGGTGGGGCCGGATTCAGATAAGCGAAATGTTTTATTTTAGCTCAGCCCGAGCTTATCTTCTAGGGTTGTTTAACACCACTCAGATTTTTATCACCATTGTCTTTAATTTTAACCTCATAATTTATATAAACATTATCATAGATCTTTCCTTCAAAAAGAATGAAAGACTCCAGTTTATTGACCTTATTATTATCTCATTAGTTTCTTAGACAGAGTGTAAGTCTCTTCTTTGTTTGTAACCAATCAAATTGTTGTTCAACTTTCCAATCAAAATTAAAACATTGCTGCCCATTTCCTTAAGTTCTACACATTTCTTTAAAGTGAGGGCTTCAGAGCAGAGCTGCTTACAGCGTCTCAGAATCTTTATCCCGACTGATCAAGTTACTGATCATGTCACTCAAACTGTTAGCAATAATTTAGTCAAAGTTCATACTCACCTAAAATTATACCAGCAGAGATGGAAGCGGCGATCTTTAAACACAGCTGTTGCTTCTGCTTGATAATACTACATTTTCCTTTCCCTGTTATCTGACTGTTCCCTGTTATCTGACAAAATACCGGTGTATCCCCCCCCCCTTACCAGAAGCGTCCTCAATCTGTCGGGGTAGGGCTGAGACTCTAACATCCAGGATGATCAGTCACCGTCCGCTCTCAGGGTCCAGAAGGCACATCCAAGGAATCCCACTTCTGACACCAAATTGTCATGGCAAAAAATTAACTCTCAGTTGCACCACTGAATAAGAGACAAACCTTAGCCAATTGTCTTTATAAAGATTTATTTTCTTGCAAGAAAAGAGTCACAGTCATACAGCCATCCTGTATGTCTGCAGAGTGATAACTGAAGACATAACAGAAGCCACAATCTCTTATACCCCCAAAGTGTAAACAATCCTTCTCAGTAGTTTTCCACACATGGTAAAAGTAGGAGGCACAGCACACAGATTTAGCATTGGTTCTGGTTAAAAGAGTAAAAGGTTAAAAGAGTCAATGATGTTTAAAAACTCAGGGGTTAACCGCTTAGAAGGGCGACGTATATGCACGTTTAAATCACCTAAAATAAGGAAGCAATCATATTTAGTGATCAAGTCATCTTGAACGCACACGTTCACCATGTTAGACGTGTATGGTGCACAAGGAGTTGCAGAAGTCGAAATGATAAATCCTCCACCACTTTTAGTCAGCTTTGACGAAACTCCCCCCAGCTAGTGCGTCTTTTCTAAGTGACTAGCAGCCTTGTCACCTGACTCGAATACCGCGCACTGATTATCGGCGTATCGACTTATCGGCTTGTGTTCACTAACAAGGGTGCTCGTCGGTTTCTGCTGTAAAACGTGGACAATACCAGCTTTTGTGGCAAAACGTCTTTAAGGTTCATAACATGCTATATGTGGAGAATAACGCTCAGAAGTCGGTTCATTTTTTTAAACATGCGTTTATCGTTTTTTGCAATGAACTCTTCAAATATAGGGTTTGGCAGTGGCTGGAAGTCAGTGTGGTTGTGTTTCAGTTTGTCTCTTCTCTTTTTTCTGATCTTGTTGTTCTTCCCTTCTGTTACGTAACCCATGTCTACAGTCAAGCTTTGCAAACTGGTTTCAAAGTGCAAGTATTTGAAAATGTCTCCATATAAACAGCAAAAAAGTTGAGATCATGCACATGCGTATTATGTATTCAGTCTGTAGGCGCATAGTGTTTCTTTAGTGGCATTGCCAACTACTGGCCTATCAGCAGAATGTTTACAATATAACTTGAGTTTAACATCAGAAAGCAGAAATGTAAATGAACAGTAGCTAAAACAGAAAACATTTGCATGCTCTGATGAAGAAGCCACCATGTAAACAGCGATTTCTGATTACCTTAATCCGGCTAAAGTCCTACTCCTTTTGCTCCATTAGGAATTTCAGGGTTTTATACATAAATGTTTTTAAGACTTCATGATTTCTAAACCTGGTTATTAATAAAATGATACACAATAATGAATGATATACATATATTTAGTAAATAAAAAGTATATACTATAATATGAATAAATGGTAAATAATCAACTAAAACTGCCAGCTTCTCCAGAGCGGCTGTACAGCCCAATCAAATTCTGTTCATTATTTTCCTGTTTAACACTGTGAAGCTGCTCTGAAACAATCTACATTGTAAAAAGCGCTATATAAATAAAGGAGACTTGACTTGACTGTAGGTGGCGGTAAATGTCTAAAAGTAGTCCGATATTTTTTGCTCATATCATGAATTTTGAGGCTTTTCTATTCATTTTGGTGGCGGTTTTGCCCCACACTTCTATTAATTTGCGACTACTAGACTAATAGACTACTGAAACATGATTTAGCCTACCATTTAAAGATTACTCCCCTCAATTTGATGGAAATTTGTCATATAATTGAAATGTGTAAATCTTAAAGAGAGTAAAGCTCAAACTGTCCTGTTCTACATCTATCTCAATAGAGGAGACCATTCACTGAGAGACTGGTAGAAAAATAACAGTGAGGTTTTAATATATCAAATGAAACAAATAAAGCAATTGCTAAATACATTATTTTATTTATAGTGTGAAGAAAACAACAGATTAAAAGTACACAAAAAACAATCGTATTTTTAATGAAATTGTCCAATTAAATCTTTTAAAATCAGAATGGAGGTTACACGTAGACATTCTGTCGTCTATACGTGACGTAATGTTGGATGTGTTTAGTTGCAGTCTCTCGTTTCTCAGTTCTCCATGTTCCCTTGTTTTGTTTTGTGTGTTTTCATGGAAATCCGCGTGCCTTTGCTCCATGTTTCACAGGATGACTGACTGAGGATAACACACACAAGAGGAACACGTGCATTACAGCTGGGAACAACTGATCGATCAGCGGCGGAAACAACAGGAACAGCAGGACATCAGAGTCCAGGACACATGAAACACACATCATTTCAGATTTTAAAGTATGAGGAATGTCCTACACTTACGTTTTTAATGTATTCATTGATTTAATGAACATGTTTTTCTTGTTCATGCAGAATGAGTAACATCTCAAAACAGCATTCTGCTCATTTCATTCGGCTCATTCAATATAACATAAATCAGCTTTAGATGTATGCATTTCTCTGTTTACTGTGCATCATGCGTAGAATGAAGGTGAAGACCATTTAAACTGTGTTTTAAGTGTAATAAAACTGCATGCAGAGCATCTCAACACAATGTTTTCATTTATAGTCGTAGTAATTGTAAAGTTTCACTTGGATAGATAATTCACTGCTTTACTGAACAGGACTCTTGGATCATAGGAAGCTTCTTTACTTGTTGCAGGTTTCCAATCCTCTGGAAGCACTTCTCCTGTGGAAACCTGACTGATGATCTCTGCCTTCTTCCTGACGTCCATTAGAGACTGAACGCGATCCTGAAATCCAGGCTTGGCTTCTTGTTTCTCAGACTCGATCATCAGATCAATGTAGTCAGGCGTGGACAGAGGATTGGGCTTGAGGGCGATTTCCTGCAGACGCTCCAAAGACTTTTGAGATCTTTCAATTAGTCCGGTCACAGTATCCCGGATAACCTCAAGCTCATTTTCAAGCTCTTCAAAAGATCTTTTCTTTTGACATGACCTGTCCATGTGCAGCCTCAAATCGCTTTTTTAAATCCTTATAGGTTTCCTTTCTCTTTTCTTCGACATAATCCCATTTGTATTTCTGATTGAAGTGCACGTTCCAAACACACTTTCCTGGACAGATCCGACACTTTCCATCTTTCATGGCCCAGCACCTATGTCTTTTCCCTGTCATTTGCAATATTGCTTTTATCATGACATGTGAAGTGACAAATTTGGCAGTTGAAGAAGTAGCCGGTTTTGTTTTCAATCTGTTTTGGGACAGTAACTTCTAATTCGTATTCAAAATCCTTGTTTTCATTCATTTCCACCTTGTGCTGCTCCAGAGCAGCTCTCGTCTTCTTGAGTTCATCCAGGTTTGTCAGACCGGCATTGATTTGGGGCTGGAGGCCTTCCACAAGCACTTCGAGCTGCTGTCGCTCTTTCAGGACCTCCTTAGTCAGAGACAAGCTCTTGGTTTCCATCGTTTTAAGGGATGTGAAGAATTTCCTCATGCTGGAAAATCCCAACTTCCAGAACATTTTGTCAAAGTTCTCACAGTCCGAATCCTCATCTGCTCCAGATGTATTATTGGTAGCAAACAGAGCAGAGTTGTTGAACTTGAAGTGAAGCGGCTCTCCAGACTCACTGGTGGAGCAGGGCACCTCAGAGGCTTTGATGGCCTCGAGAACAGGAGGTGTTTTCCCATCTGCAAAGGTGACCATCACAAGGATGTTTTCAGCAATATCCTTCCCAAATATGGAAAGAATGGAGTCAAAGACGTATTTCTGTGTGTGCGTCAGACGGGCAAGTGAAGCCTGTACTACAAAACCCACGGCATCAATGTGGTCGATCCCTCCTGGATTAGAGAAGAACTCCTGAATCTGCTTTGTGATCTTCTGGTCATGTGAAATTCCTCTGGTATCACCGAAGCCTGGTGTGTCCACAATGGTCAGAGAATGTGGGACCTGGAAACCATCCATGTGATTGATTTGGTATGCCGTGATCTCTGAAGTCTGACTTTCGGCCTGAGATTTCTGCTTCCCTTCATTTATCAGCACAAACCGGAAGTCGTCTTCCCATTGCACTCCCAGAATGTAGTTGATCATGCTGTTAATTAGAGTGGTTTTTCCTGCACCCGTGGCTCCGATCATCATAATGGTCTTGTTCTCTTTTGGGATGTTTTTCCCAAATGTGCTTCTTCTGCAGAATCCGTCGCTGTTCTGCCATGTTTCTTTCAGCTTGAGTTTAAACATAGGGAGGTTTTCATTGCTTCCATCTGCTATTTTTCTGCTCCAGTTGTTCTTTATATTGTGTGCAACACTTGAGCCCTTTCCATCGCTGTGGTCTTTCCCCATGGTTTTGCTGTTACCAGCAGACTGGCACTCTGTTGGTTAAAGGAAAAGGAAATAATTATTTGTATGTCCATTTATAAAAACAGTATACAAAATAAGTGAGTACAGCTCACAATGTTGTATCAGTATAGCTGACAGGTAGAGTAGTGCAACAAAAGCTAATACACATTTGATCACTGGCACACAAATGAGAAAACCTGTAATCGCTGAAACAAACTTGAGTACACCCTGTGATTTCCAGTGCATAGACCTGGTTATGAAATGGCCTGTAAACACCATAACTTTCTACATTCTCAACCAACGTTTTATTTTTATTTTTTAAATCTAGTATAAAGGTACATTTTTTACTAATACCTAAGGTGACCAGATTTCTGAAACATTTCCTATTTGAGTGGTCGAAGTATTACTAAAATCTCATGTTATTATCTTTTAATAAAAAAACGGGGACAATACATTTTGAATGTTTTTGTTGTTGTCGTGGGCTCCCTATATTATTATTAACATTAATAATTATTATTATTTCGTTTGATTATTGGGATTTTTGGTCTGGATTTAATACAATTCAACGCACCCGCAAAAACCCCCAATGAAAACAGTTAATAGTAACCATTGTAATTAACAAGCAGTTCAAAACAATATTATAACATGACTTAAACAATAAAACAATATAAATATGATAAATAAAACTATTTAACAAATATTTAACATTTTATAATTGTATTTAATATTTTAATTTTCACAAGTTTATACTATATAAATTACTTTTTTTTTCAAATGTTTTGTTACGTTTGTGCTTGAAAATAACTCCTACTATCCTTAATTGGTCGTGTTATTTTGCATTTTAGGCTTATTTTAAGCAGAAAGTATGTGTATTCTGCACATGTATATGATGCAAGTGATTGTTTTTGTAATTGTTTAATCTTTTTTTTTTTATTAAGATGTGTGGTAATCACTGCTTTGTGACTGCAGAACTCAGAGCACTTCATTTTAACATGAATAGTTAGTATGTTAGCTGGAATTGTTTGCTCTTTCCATGCTTTCATTTGGAAAACCCTTGTTGAGGAACATGTGTTCTGCATCTCAATGTGAGTTTATTTACTTATTTCTTTATCATTATCAGAGGTTTATAGTGGAAATTTTATTTTGTACTTACAACTTTATCAGCACACTTTATAGTATGTTACCACCTTGAAAGCGATAACGCTGTTTCTTTTGATATTTGACGATAATGGCGCTCTGCTCTCGGTTACGTTCTTCATGAAGTAGTAGCAGCGTATCTCACAGCGCCATCTGCTGGTGAAATAATCACTGCACGATTGCTCCTATATGTTGGTTGGGCGCTTTTTTTGCAATATATGTGCGGGTTGTTTTGAACGAGCTGTAAAACGGGGACATTTCCGGGGACAGCTCCAGTCGGGGACAGAACACCAAAAACCGGGACTGTCCCCGGAAAACAGGGACGTCTGGTCACCCTACTAATACCTAATACTGAGATCGGCCAAATTTAGTGACTAAGTTTGTAATAGTTCCAGTAAACTGTTACCTGTCTTCTATATTCAATGCAAGTTGTAATTTTACTCCCGGCCATTAGAGGGCACTAGGGCGCCATTATCAGGGAGATTTCTCTAGGCCCGAGAGTAAAAGGAAGAGGGAAGTGAGTTAGGGATACCTGTGCTGCGTTCCAATCTACTTTTAGACACGCACTTGCAAACTTCCATAGGCACTTCCCCGGTTAAATCATTAATCCTGTGATTCAAGAGTCCATGCCATTTTGAAGTGCATTCCACTTCGTGAAGTGGACGAGGGAATTTTTATATGGACAGACCCTCGCTCCCTCGATAGTCCGAGTCTACTTCATATGTACACTTCAGGCAGCTTCATATACCACAATGCAACACGAATGTGACATCACTGCATATCGCGTTTAATTTACCCCACCACAAACAACTCTATGATATTTTAATTATTTTTTAAAACATTTAAAACAACCCAAACACACCTATTTACATATAGAATGCTGCATTAAACAATTTCGTAAAGGACAAAAATAAATAAAAAACGTTCCAGTTCAGTCCATTGCAAAGGTTCCGCCAGTAGAGGGCACTCATGCAACGCAAGCAATGAAGCACATCCGAGTGAACGAGACGAAGGGAAGTTAGCAAGTGAAGGGCATGATAAAAACCAACTGGAACGCAGCACTGTTAGCTGGAATTGTTTGCTCTTTCCATGCTTTCATTTGGAAAACCCTTGTTGAGGAACATGTGTTCTGCATCTCAATGTGAGTTTATTTACTTATTTCTTTATCATTATCAGAGGTTTATAGTGGAAATTTTATTTTGTACTTACAACTTATGTTGTATTGTTTGTTTTGTTTTGTCCAGAGGGTTTTTGTATATACTTGATTTTGAGGACATCTCAACTGGTTCAAGTTTTGATTTGTTATTGTCTTCAATTTGGGATTATATCTGAACTCTTTTACGAAATGCCACCTTTCTCTGGATTATCATTTATGGGATGAACTTGGATTACATTCTTCGGTCCAGGGGCATTGCTAGACATAAAACTCTACTGGGGCACTGTAACACCCATGGACTCTTGTATGTTTGCTTTTTGCCTGTCATGTGTTGTGTTCTGTTAATTTGCCCTCATCCTGTGTTCTCAATTAGTTAAATATTCACACCTATTTCTGTTCTCCCTGATTACATTCTCCCAGCATTTTTCCCGCTTTTGTTTTTTGGCCTTTTCCCTCGGTATGGACATCCCCGCTGTTTGTCTTTTGTGTTTGGAGCAGGTGGAACGGAAATTAGAGGACCACACGCGGACCTTTCTAGAGACTGCCTATCTAACTCACTACCCGGACCACTGCCTCTGCACATTCTACAAGGTGAGCTTGAACGCCTCATGCAGACCGCAGTTGTCTGGAGAAGGTCCACGGGAAGATTTTGCTGCCTTTGTGGATTGGGTGCTGGCGAGCTGTAACGCGCCATTCACCGTCTGCCTCTGTGAAGAGGATCTTGCCAGCACCGCTCCAGACCCAGATCCTGTCCATCAGCCATCCCGTGGCACGGAATGCCCGCACAAACCATCGCAGAGCGGAGCGACAGAGCGGAGGATCACCATGGAGTCAGACCTTC
This sequence comes from Rhinogobio ventralis, assembly GCA_039654625.1. Classification (NCBI taxonomy): domain Eukaryota; kingdom Metazoa; phylum Chordata; class Actinopteri; order Cypriniformes; family Gobionidae; genus Rhinogobio; species Rhinogobio ventralis. The sequence goes on along the minus strand of CM077207.1, from coordinate 34,466,265 downwards.
CTGATTCAACTGACCAAGTGCGTGAGCTGGCTCCAGCATTTGTGAAGGAGCTCACGGTGGAGAGTGAGGGCATAGAGGGAAGCCCCGCCTACTGTACCGCCGCTGAGAGTGAGCAAGGTCCATGAGATTTTTTGGAAGATATCTTCAGGACATCTTCCAAACGTCAAAGTATATTCTAGTTTTCTAGTTTAACACAGGCTTTATTTTATCCTTAAAAAAACAAAAACAAATTATAAAACCTTAAAACATGAAAAAAATAATTGGACTTGATGCTTTTTCATTTGATGTCTACGGTACGCATGTTCGGTTAGTACCTCTGTTTTGAAGTCACGGTTCGGTACGGTTTGGTATGGTTCACTATTGGCTGGACCCTACAACACTCACCTGAAGATGCTATGTGGCTGGTGCTGTCACTGGCTTCACTCACTCCCACTTTACCCACTATCCTGTAGCGGATCAAGTACTGCTTTCCAGACTCCAAAGAGGGCAGTAAAGTCTTCATCAGGTGTGTTTATGACATGCCACTGTTCCTCTTTCACCTGCCGGTACTCCACTCTGTACTGCACAGTTTCTCCAGTTGGGGACTTCTGCAGTTTCAGGGACACACTGTGCTCCAGGACTGTCTTCATTTCTGGTGGGGGAGGCTTCGACACGGGCTGGAACTGTGTGTCTGTCAGCTTCCCTTTTTCATACAGACGGATGGAGGAGCCTGGACTGGATGGATCGGGGATGGCAGATATAATGAATCGGTATCTCTTTTCATCTTTATTAGCCTCTGAAAAACTTCTGAAAAGAGATAAGTTCTCTCTCATCTTTGAGATGACATCAGGATTGTTGAACCACTCTTCTGATACTCGAAACGTGATAGAATGTAGCCTTACCACATCTAGCTCTTTAAACTCTTCAGATTCCAGAAACTCCTTCAGGGTTGAAAGATACGGGTCTATATACTTCAGAGATGTGAAGATCAAGCACACCACAACATCAATATCAGGATCAAATAGGATGGTGCTGAGATGGTTTAAGTCTTCAGTTTTGATCTTCAGTTTCAGTTTGTTCTGCATCTTGGTGTGAAAACTCAAGAAGTCAAGTTCAGCCTGTGCACCATCTAACCACTGGTTAAGCATTAAGCAGCTTTAAAAGGGGAGATGTAGTGGATCTTCAGGACATCTTCCAGCGACTTCTCCTCCATCTCTCCTCCTTGTATAGCAGGCAAGACCCTGGCCACTGCTTTCATGAGTGCTGTTTGGTAAATGCTAAATGAGCTCTGAAATAAGCGCAGCCTCTCTTTGATGTCTCTGAAAGCATTCACCAGTGTATTTCTGGAGAGGTCATTGTATGTCCTCTCTACTTCTCCCAGCTCCTCTATTATATCTTCAGTTTTGGAAACCAGATGTGTGGTGATTTCTCTCTCCAATCGAGCAGCTTTTGTATCCAGTAGAGAAAGAGGATAGAGCCAGACTTTGATTGGAACTGCTTTCTGTGGATTCTCCTTTAGGATAGTGGGGAACTTCTTGTACACCTCTAGGGCCTCCATGAAACTGGTGGGGCTCTGATCAAGGTGGAAGTCACCATGAAATGTGCAAGCAATGCTCTCAGCCTTTTTCTTATCACTATCTGTCATTTCTACAGCTCCTTTTCCCTCAATATAAAATTTAGGAATCTTCTTGACCATGATATTCAGTTCTCAGTTCTCAATCTCCTGCTTTTCTTCCTCTTCTGAAAATCTCCGATCAAACACCATGAAGGCCTGAGCTCCGTACAGTACAGCCGTGACCACATGAGTTGCCGTTTTCTGTTCAAACACCTGAGGGTAGGTGATCTGGCCCAGATGGCTCATAGTGAGCTGTTCGTATCTGGAGGTTTCACTGTAATACATTGTTACTCTGGACTGTTGGTTTGAGGATTTGGGGTCACACAGAAACTTGGCAGATCCTCCCACCTCCACCAGCCCTCCTAAGAAGCTGGCCTTCAGGGAAGCACTTACATCCAGGAGTCTGGACTTACTAGAGAGAGAGTCGGAGCTACTGATGTCAAAATCTTGGGCTGTGAACGGGTGTCCAAATCTTCACTCAGTGACTTCTTATCCCACAGAGTAACACCTGAAATGAGAAATGACTTTAACAGTTACGTATGCACTGTTGAAGAAACATGATGATGTTGTATTAATAAGACTACTAATATAATATGTGTGTGCTTCATCTTGTCTCAAAATGATCACACATTTACTGTTTTGTTAATTCACATTTGGGTGAAAAGGGGAATAAAAAGCATTTTAGTAGGTACAGTACAGCACCTGGAATGAAGGTATCCTTGCGGCAGTCATACAGCATACCAGGAAACAGAGGTCTTCCTAGAGCTGCCACTTCAATGGTCGCTGATGTCATGGCTGCAGCAAATAACAGTGAACAATGGGGATATTTATACATTTGAAGTTTAACCCCTAGAGGTCGACGGTTGTGCCAGCGCAATCAAATTGCTTTTTTTTCTTAGCAGTGTGAAAAAGACACAAATTAGAGACCTGCACTCCCGCGGGACCCAACGCAACAGAGTACAGCGCGGGTCTAGATTTGATGGCCAAGTCTTGGCGCGGGCAGTAAGGTAATTGTGTGTGTGCGGGTTGCAGGAGAAACTATTCGCAGGAGTCCTGCAAAATAGAAATATCTAAAAACAAATACATTTTTATTCATCTATTGCACAAAAGCAACAAGAACAACTAAAACTAAATAAAAACGATTTACAGGCGCAATTCACATCAGCGGAGGAGTGCCGTTTAGATGAACCGATTCTCCAGAATGAATCGGGCTTTCCAAAGCTTCACATCAGCGGAGGAGAGCCGTTTAGATGAACTGATTCTCCAGAATGAATCGGACTTTCCAAAGCTTCACAACAGCGGAGGAGAGCCGTTTAGATGAACTGATTCTCCAGAATGAATCGGGCTTTCCAAAGCTTCACATCAGCGGAGGAGAGCCGTTTAGATGAACTGATTCTCCAGAATGAATCGGACTTTCCAAAGCTTCACAACAGCGGAGGAGAGCCGTTTAGATGAACCGATTCTCCAGAATTAATCTGGCTTTCCAAAGCTTCACATCAGCGGAGGAGAGCCATTTAGATGAACCGATTCTCCAGAATGAATCGGACTTTCCAAAGCTTCACATCAGCGGAGGAGAGCCGTTTAGATGAACCGACTCTCCAGAATGAATCGGACTTTCCAAAGCTTCACATCAGCGGAGGAGAGCCATTTAGATGAACCGATTCTCCAGAATGAATCGGACTTTCCAAAGCTACACATCAGCGGAGGAGAGCCGTTTAGATGAACCGACTCTCCAGAATGAATCGGACTTTCCAAAGCTTCACATCAGCGGAGGAGAGCCGTTTAGATGAACCGATTCTCCAGAATGAATCGGGCTTTCCAAAGCTTCACATCAGCGGAGGAGAGCCATTTAGATGAACCGATTCTCCAGAATGAATCGGACTTTCCAAAGCTTCACATCAGCGGAGGAGAGCCGTTTAGATGAACTGATTCTCCAGAATGAATCAGACTTTCCAAAGCTTCACATCAGCGGAGGAGAGCCGTTTAGATGAACCAATTCTCCAGAATGAATTGGATTTACCAGCGCTATATTATTCTCCGGAAGTCTGAATTTGAGAACATGAAGGGATGTACAGCTCCTTCAGTCGAACTGGCGGATGAGGGTTAGAACTTACGCTTTGTTTCAGTCTTTCTGAGTGGAACTTCCCCAACCCGGAAGAGCCTCCCATAATCTAACACACAGTCGGGCTCATTCGATATAATCTCATCTAATGCAGACACACATACAGCACAACATCACGTTTGAGTTATTATGAGGAGGACATCACTGAACTTACCAACAGTTATGATGTTCACGGCTCTGAAAACAGCGTCTCTTATCTGAAGATGAAGGCTAACTTTCACTTTTGATCTCTTCTTCTTCTCTTATTTTGGCTCATTACCGCCACCACTGGAGAACTGGAACTGTGGGGTTATATAATCACAATTCAGACTTTATCACTCATCTCATATTACACTATACATAGTTATATCTGTGTAGTTATCATTTTCAGATGATCATTTATTTATTATTGTTATTTGTAGACCGGATAATTTCAGGTACGTTAACACAGCTTTATCCCTTTCTGTTATGGCATCTGTTAGTAAAGTAACAATTTCTATTCAGATTTTCGGTCAAAATCACAGTTCATCATGTACCTTGTTTTACTGTGTGTTTCTCTGCTGTCTCTGGTGTTTGTGGCTCTGTGAGGAGAGAGAAAAGGCCATGAACACAACCACTGAGCATTCATCAGCTGTTATACTGAGACCGTTTCATGCCGCGTTTGAGCTGATACTCCAGAGCATTTACAGTTACACCCTCCAACACGCAAAGACACATGACGCAACGAGGACTTAACGAGTGTTTCCATTGTAGTTTGTGTGCATGTTTTCTTATTGGATACAAACTTAAATGTTTTTTTGTGCTATTTTAGAGAGGGTTAGGGTTAGAGGGGGGGGGGAGAAGGGGAGAGAGGGAGGAGGGGGAGGGGGAGGAGGGAGAGAGGGAGGAGGGGGAGGAGGGGGAGGAGGGAGAGGGGGAGGAGGGGGAGGAGGGAGAGAGGGGGGGGAGGGAGAGAGGAGGGAGGGAGGAGGGAGAGAGGAGGGAGGGAGGAGGGAGAGAGGAGGGAGGGAGGAGGGAGGAGGGAGAGAGGGGGGGGAGGGAGAGAGGAGGGAGAGAGGGGGGGGGGAGAGAGTCCTGTTCTGGACTAATTGTAATCTCTCCAAGTCTTGATGTACTCAACCACACCACTGGGCAATGATCTAAATAAGAACCATTGTTTGCACAATTTGACAAATACAATGTTGTGGTAAAAACTTTACACATCTCTTAATAACTGACAAACCTCCTAAATCTATCTATAGATCTATCTATATTTTCAGCCTACTGCCTAATATAACTCCAAGAAGTCTTATTTCCTCTACCTGGTCAATTCATAGTTTTCAGTCACGTGACCTGAAGGGCAAAACCACCATAGAACTGCAGCACAAGCCCAGCACAAGTCTGGGTTTTATTTGAAATAATGTGGTGTTGCACCACTTCATTTTAAACAGATAAATACGTAGAAAGACTGTTAGAATTAAAGGGCTGATCGAGCAAATATGTTAAAAACTACTTTTGCCAGCTAGTCCTACGTTTTTCGCTCAAACTCAAAACCAATGCAGTGCAATTCTCTAGACTCGACTAGATCAATAATTACCAAAAATGTTAAACTTCACCTTTTAAATATCTATAATAGGGTCATTTAGTATAGATTGGGTGTGGTCAAGTGCATGCAAAAGCCTATAAACTCTATACAAAAACGTGCAACTTCACAAAAGGAGAGCATATTGTCATGGCAAAAAATTAACTCTCAGTTGCACCACTGAATAAGAGACAAACCCTAGCCAATTGTCTTTATAAAGATTTATTTTCTTGCAAGAAAAGAGTCACAGTCATACAGCCATCCTGAATGTCTGTAGAGTGCTAACTGAAGACATAACAGAAGCCACAATCTCTTATACCCCCAAAGTGTAAACAATCCTTCTCAGTAGTTTTCCACACATGGTAAAAGTAGGAGGCACAGCACACAGATTTAGCATTGGTTCTGCCCGACACCTTTGGTACAGGAGAGCCCTCAAATAAGGTGTCCCGCATGGCAGAAACACATGTTAGCTCCTGTATGATCTCAAATATATATCTTAATTAATCTTCCTCTATGATTACATTTTTCCACAACAATATCAACATATGATTCTAAACAAGAATGCAAACTTTAATAGAGACCGGACCATAGGAGGCGCTACAGCTGTTAAAAAGCTTTGAAAACTATATCTTTCCTAAGGCAATTTGCCTGTATTGGCAGTAAATGGTCTTTTCCTTCGATGACTTAATTGGTTACATGCTTGCTAAATAAAATGCATATGTGCTTAAAGGCCTTAAACTGCTTGAACCCCGATAAATGCTGCTGGCAGCTTTAATTATATATTAATTCTGGAGTCATTGGTAAATCTTGCTAAACATGTTATTTCAGTGATAGATTAGAATGTATAACAAGTAAATACTATAGATGTAGCAGGCAGATGGTACAGATACACACTTTAGCAAGTAAATGTGTTCTTAACACACAAGACGAGGTAAAACACAGGGTTTCTTTCGAAGAATCGCTGGTAAACCTGTGAATGTTTCCGATAACTCATAAGAACATTATTTTCCTCTTATTCATTCATCTCAAGTCGTATCCTGACATAGGTTATGCTATCCTGATATTGTTCAGACGCTGGCCTGAATTCATCCAAAGCTATTTCATACTCTCCCAGGGCCCTCTCAAGTTGATCACGTGAAATACTGCCTCCAATGGCCCCAGTAATCATATCAATCCCAAATATCGACAAAAGCACAACATTGTTTAATACTGGTGTATGCACATAAACAGACAGTTTCTCATACAGCGTCGGTTCCAGCTTCTCCTTCAGGTGCGTGTCAAAGTCCTAAGTGCTCCTTAAGAGTCTCAATGAGTTTGTTGGTGGCGCGGAAGTTGCCTTTCTTCATATGTACAAGCTCTTGATGTTTGCGGGTAAGCCTCTCTCTTCTTTCAGGATTTCCAGGGTAGAAGATATCACTCCACGTACTGGACCGTGCTTTTCCCATCTCTAAAGGTCAACATATTAGATTTCAAGCAAGCGTAAATGAACTTAAATGCCATCAGATAAAGTTGAGGATTGTTCTTGCTTACCTGTCTTTGAATCTCTGAAGAGTGTCTGAGCTGTAGTTTGAGCTTCTGTTACTCCTGAGATTCCTAACACTCTGCAGTCGGCGCAGATGCAGTGTTATATAGCCAGAAGCCGCTTCACTATCACTTTCAGTATGATGCACAAACTGCGCTTTCAGTGGCCAGCATGACTCTGCCCAGAGGTTCGTTTGGTGGCGCTCTCCTTTTAACCTTTAAAACAACTCTAAATGTAATATTTCAGTGATGCTCCTTTGTATGAACATTATATTTATCCAGTGGCTGCAGTGAGCTATATTGACGGCAGCCTGACGAACACCAGATCATGGCAGCGGAGCGTAGAACCACTGCTTTAGCCAAATGTTTCTGTCATACAGAACTGGATTTGAGGGGGGCACGAGGGGGATGGCATCCACCTGGTTGACACAAATTACAAAAACCATCACCCCTGTAAAACCCCCATGCCCCTTTACCATTCCCTTTAGCTTAATAGTGCTTAATCATGTACATGACATTAATGAAATTGCTTGATTCATGGTCATTTACAACTATAGATAAATCAACTATAGATAAATGTCAATTGTCCAGTATTCCAACGCACAAGGTGACTATGAGTTACGGTGTGTGAGTTTGATTGTTTTTTGTCTTTGGCAGGTGTCAGGAGGGTCCAAATTAGGATGGGATATGAGTGTGAGTGACCTTAGTGTTACCTTGCTGAAATCTGAACTTTTGTGTGGCATACTATTGGACTTCTCTAACACCGACCTGTTGAATAGATTTTCTGAATCTCCTAGAAAACACACACACACACACACCCTGTAACTCTAGTCACAGCAATATTTGACCTTCTTTTCATTTTAAACAACATCAAAAGATGTGTGTGGGGCTAGTTTTACTGTTTCACCTGACGTGTCTTTTGCACGAACGACATCAATCTGGCACTCATGAACCTTGGCTTCCTTGTCAGCAAAGTCGATATCGTTTGATGGCTGCTTTTGTTTAGGGGAGTCAGGAGTACTGTCAAGACAGACAGCCGGGCCGGATTAATGCATAGGCATTCTAGGCACGTGCCTATGCTAGCATGTCCAGGGGAGCCCAATTACAGTGAGGAGAAATATATGCTTTAACCCCTAGAGGTCGATGATCACACTGGCGTGACAGCCACAATTTTTTCAGTGCCAAAAAGACTCAAATAACTCTGTTGGTTTGTCTCATTAAGGCAAGTGTTATACGTCAACTTTATTTATATTGCGCTTTTACAATGCCGATTGTTTCAAAGCAGCTTCACAGTGTTAAACAGGAAAATAATGAACAGAATTTGATTTGGCTGTACAGCCGCTCTGGAGAAAACGGTGATGTCATCAGCTCATTTCAATTATCATATACACTCACCTAAAGGATTATTAGGAACACCTGTTAAATTTCTCATTAATGCAATTATCTAATCAACCAATCACATGGCAGTTGCTTCAATGCATTTAGGGGTGTGGTCCTGGTCAAGACAATCTCCTGAACTCCAAACTGAATGTCAGAATGGGAAAGAAAGGTGATTTAAGCAATTTTGAGCGTGGCATGGTTGTTGGTGCCAGACGGGCCGGTCTGAGTATTTCACAATCTGCTCAGTTACTGGGATTTTCACGCACAACCATTTCTAGAGTTTACAAAGAATGGTGTGAAAAGGGAAAAACATCCAGTATGCGGCAGTCCTGTGGGCGAAAATGCCTTGTTGATGCTAGAGGTCAGAGGAGAATGGGCCAACTGATTCAAGCTGATAGAAGAGCAACTTTGACTGAAATAACCACTCGTTACAACCGAGGTATGCAGCAAAGCATTTGTGAAGCCACAACACGCACAACCTTGAGGCGGATGGGCTACAACAGCAGAAGACCCCACCGGGTACCACTCATCTCCACTACAAATAGGAAAAAGAGGCTACAATTTGCACAAGCTCACCAAAATTGGACAGTTGAAGACTGGAAAAATGTTGCCTGGTCTGATGAGTCTGGATTTCTGTTGAGACATTCAGATGGTAGAGTCAGAATTTCAGAGAGAACATGGATCCATCATGCCTTGTTACCACTGTGCAGGCTGGTGGTGGTGGTTTAATGGTGTGGGGGATGTTTTCTTGGAACACTTTAGGCCCCTTAGTGCCAATTGGACATCGTTTAAATGCCACGGCCTACCTGAGCATTGTTTCTGACCATGTCCATCCCGTTATGACCACCATGTACCCATCCTCTGATGGCTACTTCCAGCAGGATAATGCACCATGTCACAAAGCTTGAATCATTTCAAACTGGTTTCTTGAACATGACAATGAGTTCACTGTACTAAAATGGCCCCCACAGTCACCAGATCTCAACCCAATAGAGCATCTTTGGGATGTGGTGGAACGGGAGCTTCATGCCCTGGATGTGCATCCCACAAATCTCCATCAACTGCAAGATGCTATCCTATCAATATGGGCCAACATTTCTAAAGAATGCTTTCAGCACCTTGTTGAATCAATGCCATGTAGAATTAAGGCAGTTCTGAAGGCGAAAGGGGGTCAAACACAGTATTAGTATGGTGTTCCTAATAATCCTTTAGGTGAGTGTATATTCAAGTAATGTAGTTGATATAGTTAATTTAGTTTACTAATTGAATTTATTTGGATATTTAGTTGAAAATTTAGTGTCCCCAACTGAGCAAGCCAAAGGCGACAGTGGCAAGGAACCAAAACTCCATCAGGTGTCCTAATGGAGAAAAATAAACCTTGGGAGAAACCAGGCTCAGTCGGGGAGCCAGTTCTCCTCTGGCCAATTAACAAACAGTGTATGATTATTATTTTGGCAGCCTTACAGGTCAGAAGTAATAGTAGATTGGAATATTCGAAATATCGGAGTCATCACGCCGGAGATGGATCCATTGAGGATGCCATGTCGATGAGCAATTTCAGAGGGTAGACTCATTGACACGGTCTCTGCAGACACTTCAGGGATGCGTTGGTAATGTCTGGGCGCAGGTCCACCATCTGATCTGGATACGGCCCGGATCCGGCTGACTGCAGTAAACCTCGGGATAAACAGAGAGACTAACATTAGCGTAGATGCCATTCCTCTTATGATGTAACGAGTACATCAGGTGTTATGGGAAGTGTTCCCGGTTCTGGCTGACCTAGTTAATGCAGCCTAACAATCATTTAATTGATTTGAATAAAATATAAATTAAAAATGTTTTATGTGTATGCCATAGTAAAGAGATGTGTTTTTAGTCTAGATTTAAACTGACAGAGTGTGTCTGCTTCCCGAACAATGCTAGGAAGACTGTTCCAGAGTTTAGGTGCTAAATAGGAAAAGGATCAACCACCTGCAGTTGATTTTGATATTCTAGGTATTATCAACTGGCCAGAGTTTTGAGACCACAATAGACGTGATGGAGTATAATGCGTTAAGAGCTCGCTCAAGTACTGGGGAGCTAAACCATGTAGTGATTTTTAAGTAATTAGCAAGATTTTAAAATGTATGCAATGTTTAATAGGGAGCCAGTGCAGTGTTGACAGAACCGGGCTAATATGGTCATACTTCCTGGTTCTAGTAAGAACTCGAGCTGCTGCGTTTTGGACCAGCTGCAGTTTATTTATTAAGCGAGCAGGGCAACCACCCAGTAGAGCATTACAATAATCTAGCCTTGAGGTCATGAACGCATGAACTAACTGTTCAGCATTTTGCATTGAAAGCATGTGCCGTAATTTAGATATATTTTTAAGATGGCAGAATGCAGTTTTACAGATGCTAGAAACGTGGCTTTCAAATGAGAGATTGGTATCAAAGAGCACACCCAGGTTCCTAACTGACGACGAGGACTTGACAGAGCAGCCATCAAGTGTTAGACAGTATTCTAGGTTACTACATGTGGAGTTTTTTTGTCCAATAATTAAAAATTGTGTTTTTTCTTAATTAAGTTGCAGGAAATTACTAGTCATCCAATTTTTTATATCAGCTATGCATTCCGTTAATCTTGTGAAGTTTCGTCAGGGCGCAAAGAAATATAGAGCTGAGTATCAAAAGCATAACAATGAAAACTAACGTCATGCTTCCTAATGATATCTCCCAGTGGTAGCATGTACAGGGTGAAGAGCAACGGTCCTAGCACTGAGCCCTGCGGTACTCCATACTGAACTTGTGATCGGTGTGACATCTCTTCATTTACTGCTACAAACTGATAACGGTCAGATAAGTATGATTTAAACCATGCCAATGCAATTCCACTAATGCCAACATAATTTTCGAGTCTATTCAAAAGGATGTTGTGGTCGATAGTATCAAATACAGCGCTAAGATCGAGTAACACTAACAGAGAGATACAACCACGATCGGATGATAAGAGTAAATCATTTGTAACTCTAATGAGAGCAGTCTCAGTACTATGATACGGTCTAAATCCTGACTGGAAATCCTGACTGGAAATCCTCACAGATACCATTTCTTTCTAAAAAGGAGCATAATTGTGAGGCCTTTTCTAGTATTTTTGACAGAAAGGGGAGATTTGAGATTGGCCTGTAATTGACTAATTCTGTAGGGTCAAGTTGCGGTTTTTTAATAAGTGGTTTAATAATAGCCAGCTTAAAAGTTTTCGGTACATATCCTAAAGTCAAGGATGAATTAATGATATTAAGAAGAGGATCTATGACCTCTGGAAGCATCTCTTTTAGTAGTTTAGCCGGTATAGGGTCGAGCATACATGTTGTTGATTTTGATGATTTAATGAGTTTAGCCAATTCTTCTTCTCCTATAGCAGTGAATGAATGTAATTTTTCCTCAGTGACACTACAATGCACTGTCTGATGTGGTACAGTAGTAGACGGCTGCATGGTTATAATTTTTTTCCTAATATTATCAATCTTACAAGTAAAGAAGTTCATAAAGTCATTACTGCTGTGCTGTTGGCAGACATCAGAAGTTGAAGCTTTATTTCTTGTTAATTTAGCCACTGTATCGAATAAATACCTAGGGTTGTGTTTGTTTTCTTCTAAGAGAGTCGAGAAATAAGCAGATCTAGCAGTTTTTACGGCCTTTCTGTATGAAATCATGCTCTCTTTCCACAAAGAGGTCTTCATTAGGCCACCCTCAAGTTGTTCCAAACCTGTATGAGTTTCTTTGTTCTGCTGAACACAAAAGAAGATATTTTGAAGAATGTTTGTAACCAAACAGATCCAAGCAAACATTGACTACCATAGTATTTTTTCCCCACTATGGTAGTCAATGGTTGCTTGGATAAGTAAATGTGTAAAGTTACATAAAATGGCAATACTTAATAAAGTAGGCAAAACTATCTCAAATGTGTGATTAATGGCTAGATTCCACAACTGATAATATACAACACACATAAGACAATACAACATTTGCTGTATGTGTCATAAAACTTACTAATGACTTAATTCTTCTGATTTGGCTGTGAGATTTCTACACTTTTGTGTCTGCACTGATAGTAAGTGGCTCTTTTGGTTCACGTTCACACGTTTGGTAGAATTATGTTTGGCACGATACAGACCCTACTTTATAATGAAATTTGAGAACCATAAAGTCAGAAAACGATTACAGAGAGAAGTATTGGCCAAGGCTGCACACAAATTAATTCATCAGTATATCCTGTACATATGAGTGATGGTGACGGGGTGAATGAAACCTGTTTCCACTTCTTTGGTATTACCGATATCACAATAATCATCATCACCTGTAATACACACACCACTAGCTCCCCGGCTACAAATCTGTTCATAATGTAGTGGTTATGAAGGTGCCAGCGCTAGTGCTTCAGTAACTCATTATTGAGAAATCAGACCATAAACACAGCCAATCACAGCAAAAACCCAAAGAGGAACAGGAGCAGTCAGAAAGTACATGTGGACCGCAGCTGGAGGTCAAGACGTGATCGTGACGACATACAGGTGCTGGTCATATAATTAGAATATCATCAAAAAGTTGATTTATTTCACTGATTCCATTCAAAAAGTGAAACTTGTATATTATATTCATTCATTACACACAGACTGATATATTTCAAATGTTTATTTCTTTTAATTTTGATGATTATAACTGACAACTAAGGAAAATCCCAAATTCAGTATCTCAGAAAATTAGAATATTGTGAAAAGGTTCAATATTGAAGACACCTGGTGACACACTCTAATCAGCTAATTAACTCAAAACACCTGCAAAGGCCTTTAAATGGTCTCTCAGTCTAGTTCTGTAGGCTACACAATCATGGGGAAGACTGCTGACTTGACAGTTGTCCAAAAGACGACCATTGACACCTTGCACAAGGAGGGCAAGACACAAAAGGTCATTGCAAAAGAGGCTGGCTGTTCACAGAGCTCTGTGTCCAAGCACATTAATAGAGAGGAGAAGGGAAGGAAAAGATGTGGTAGAAAAAAGTATATAAGCAATAGGGATAACCACACCCTGGAGAGAAAAAGGACTGGACTGCTGCTGAGTGGTCCAAAGTTATGTTCTCTGATGAAAGTAAATTTTGCATTTCCTTTGGAAATCAGGGTCCCAGAGTCTGGAGGAAGAGAGGAGAGGCACACAATCCACGTTGCTTGAGGTCCAGTGTAAAGTTTCCACAGTCAGTGATGGTTTGGGGTGCCATGTCATCTGCTGGTGTTGGTCCACTGTGTTTTCTGAGGTCCAAGATCAACGCAGCCGTATACCAGGAAGTTTTAGAGCACTTCATGCTTCCTGCTGCTGACCAACTTTATGGAGATGCAGATTTCATTTTCCAACAGGTCTTGGCACCTGCACACAGTGCCAAAGCAACCAGTACCTGGTTTAAGGACCATGGTATCCCTGTTCTAACTCGCCTGACCTTAACCCCATAGGAAATCTATGGGGTATTGTGAAGAGGAAGATGCGATATGTCAGACCCAACAATGCAGAAGAGCTGAAGGCCACTATCAGAGCAACCTGGGCTCTCATAACACCTGAGCAGTGCCACAGACTGATCGACTCCATGCCACGCCGCATTGCTGCAGTAATTCAGGCAAAAGGAGCCCCAACTAAGTATTGAGTGCTGTACATGCTCATACTTTTCATGTTCATACTTTCCAGTTGGCCAAGATTTCTAAAAATCCTTTCTTTGTATTGGTCTTAAGTAATATTCTAATTTTCTGAGATACTGAATTTGGGATTTTCCTTAGTTGTCAGTTATAATCATCAAAATTAAAAGAAATAAACATTTGAAATATATCAGTCTGTGTGTAATAAATGAATATAATAAACAAGTTTCACTTTTTGAATGGAATTAGTGAAATAAATCAACTTTTTGATGATATTCTAATTATATGACCAGCACCTGTAAATCAGCAACACACCACTCAAAGCTGAACAAGCTACAAAGGACTAATTTCAAAAGATGTCAAAAATTACCTAAAAAGGTATTGATTTTGCTGTGATGCTGCCATCTCTAGACTATACACTGAAGAATTGTTTGGGACTGTGAAAAATGCCATTCTTTGCAGAAAGCGTCACCTCAGACCATGTACACATCTTTAAAGGGACGATGCTGGTGTGGCAGGGTGAGTAAATTCCCTCCCACTTATTTATTGAGAGCCTATCAGCAACTCGATTCCTGCCTATATACAGACTGAGTTTAGGCTACCTGGGTATGTGTAATTGCTAGCTCCACCCCGTGGCACGGGCGCGCTGCCATCCAATGCTGAACTAGTGTTTTATGGCTCCGTGGTGGTGTGCAGGATATTATTACCCCCAGGTAGGTTAAGTCTGAATATTTGTTGGTGTGGAACTCGTGCTGTTTGTGGTAACCTGCCTGCTCCAAGCAGGACTCGAACCCGGGTTCGCCGGCATAAGAGTCAGACGCTCTAACAAGGAGGCTAAAGGCTGCAACCCCTAGCGTCAGTCACTAGAGCATCTCTTAAGATCAGAGGAGTGAGGTTTACTCACACAGCAACTACTAGCTGGCGTCCGTTACACTCACCCCCTAAACCTCACTCCCATCCGGGTAACGGCACCAATGTAACCCCTCCTGTTCGAACCGCCCGCTCCAAGCAGGACTCGAACCCGGGTCTGCTGGCATGAGAGTCGGACGCTCTAACAAGGAGGCTAAAGGCTGCAACCTCTAGCGTCAGTCGCAGATTGCTCTCGTGACCCGGATGGGAGTGAGGTTTCGTGGGGTGAGTGTAACGGAGGCCAGCTAGCAGTTGCTGTGCAAGTAAATCTCACTCCCCTGATCTCAAGAGACGCTCTAGCGACTGACGCTAGGTGTTGCAGCCTTTAGCCGTCTTGTTAGAGTGTCTGACTCTCATGCTGGCGGACCCGGCTTCGAGTCCAGCTTAGAGCGGGCGGGCCGAACAGGAAGGGTTACACATGCAATTTTCCTCAAAGCAGGTTTAAATGTTTTCTACATTATTTGTAAATGTTGGCATCCTTATCCTATATTTTCCCTCTGTCTCTGTTCACATGGATTTGACACCGTTTAAGGGAAGTTTTATAAAGAAAAAGCTTAATATGTTTTACTGTGCTTAACGGTTTTCACGTTATTATTTTAGAATATCCCTTCTGGCTGCAAGCTGACTTTCAAGACGATGGCAGAAGAGTTAGTTCCAAAGCCAAATGTAAAAGCGCCTATTTGGCAATATTTTGGATTTAAACCCAATGCTAGTAGGGAACCTGCAAACATTAATGAGGTGATCTGTAAACTTTGCCTGATGAAGGTGGCAGCATCTGGAGGTAACACTTCTAATTTACACACACACACCTTCAAGCGCACCACAAGAATGAGGCTGCCATGCTTTTTCATTTTGTTAATAAAATGTTAATAGATGTATATTTAATGTATTCATTTGTAATACACAGTGTTTAGATTGTTAACTTGCATGTTTTTTTTCTTGTTCATGCAGAAATAATACAATCTGATCATTTGTGATACATGACATATTCAGTTCATTCTGTATAACAAATACATTTTAAATGTATGGATTTCTCTTTTTTCATATAATAAGGCAAAAGAATTTATTTTACACCATAAAAGTATTTTTAAAGTATTAAAGTATTTGTAATTATAATAAAAATGCACTCAGAGCATTTTAACACAAAGCCAAATGTTTTCATTTATAGTCGTAGTAATTGTAAAGTTTCACTTGGATAGATAATTCACTGCTTTACTGAACCAGACTCTTGGATCATAGGACGTTTTTTTTCTTGTTACAGTTTTGTACTGTTTCCAATCCTCTGGAAGCACTTCTCCTGTGGAAACCTGACTGATGATCTCTGCCTTCTTCCTGACGTCCATTAGAGACTGAATGCGATCCTGAAATCCAGGCTTGGCTTCTTGTTTCTCAGACTCGATCATCAGATCAATGTAGTCAGGCGTGGACAGAGGATTGGGCTTGAGGGCGATTTCCTGCAGACGCTCCAAAGACTTTTGAGATCTTTCAATTAGTCCGGTCACAGTATCCTGGACAATCTCAAGATCATTTTCAAGCTCTTCAAAGATCTTTTCTTTTGACATGACCTGTCCATGTGCAGCCTCAAATCGCTTTTTTAAATCATGATAGGTTTCCTTTCTCTTTTCTTTGACATAATCCCATTTGTATTTCTGATTGAAGTGCACGTTCCAAACACACTTTCCTGGACAGATCCGACACTTTCCATCTTTCATGGCCCAGCACCTATGTCTTTCCCTGTCATTTGCAATATTGCATTTATCATGACATGTGAAGTGACAAGTTTGGCAGTTGGATAAGAAGTAGCCGGTTTTGTTTTCAATCTGTTTTGGGACAGTAACTTCTAATTCGTATTCAAAATCCTTGTTTTCATTCATTTCCACCTTGTGCTGCTCCAGAGCAGCTCTCGTCTTCTTGAGTTCATCCAGGTTTGTCAGACCGGCATTGATTTGGGGCTGGAGGCCTTCCACAAGCACTTCGAGCTGCTGTCGCTCTTTCAGGACCTCCTTAGTCAGAGACAAGCTCTTGGTTTCCATCGTTCTAAGGGATGTGAAGAATTTCCTCATGCTGGAAAATCCCAACTTCCAGAACATTTTGTCAAAGTTCTCACAGTCTGAATCCTCATCTGCTCCAGATGTATTATTGGTAGCAAACAGAGCAGAGTTGTTGAACTTGAAGTGAAGCGGCTCTCCAGACTCACTGGTGGAGCAGGGCACCTCAGAGGCTTTGATGGCCTCGAGAACAGGAGGTGTTTTCCCATCTGCAAAGGTGACCATCACAAGGATGTTTTCAGCAATATCCTTCCCAAATATGGAAAGAATGGAGTCAAAGACGTATTTCTGTGTGTGCGTCAGACGGGCAAGTGAAGCTTGTACTACAAAACACACGGCATCAATGCGGTCGATCCCTCCTGGATCAGAGAAGAACTCCTGAATCTGCTTTGTGATCTTCTGGTCATGTGAAATTCCTCTGGTATCACCGAAGCCTGGTGTGTCCACAATGGTCAGAGAATGTGGGACCTGGTAACCATCCATGTGATTGATTTGGTATGCCGTGATCTCTGAAGTCTGACTTACGGCCTGGGATTTCTGCTTCCCTTCATCTATCAGCACAAACCGGAAGTCGTCTTCCCATTGCACTCCCAGAATGTAGTTGATCATGCTGTTAATTAGAGTGGTTTTTCCTGCACCCGTGGCTCCGATCATCATAATGGTCTTGTTCTCTTTTGTTATGTTTTTCCCAAATGTGCTTCTTCTGCAGAATCCGTCGCTGTTCTGCCATGTTTCTTTCAGCTCGAGTTTAAACATAGGGAGGTTTTCATTGCTTCCATCTTCTATTTTTCTGCTCCAGTTGTTCTTTATATTGTGTGCAACACTTGAGCCCTTTCCATCGCTGTGGTCTTTCCCCATGGTTTTGCTGCTTGTGTTTTCTCCTGATGCTTTTTTATCGTTGTTAACAGCAGACAGGGACTGACTATTTGTCTTTTCCTGACCTGTTTCCACCTGTGCTGCTTAAAGAAAAAAAAAATTGTAACGTTAATTTAATCTGCCTGTTTGCTTGGAAGACTACATAAAACAGGGGTGTCCAAACTATTTTTTAACAATCTTTTTTCTAGGAACTCCTTTCAGGAGAACTAAATTAGCTCCTACTTCAGAGTAGGGTCTAACCCAACACAATAAGAACTGGTGATGTAAGTGTGTTGATTAGCCAAACTCATACAAAACAGTTTACATAAACTTACTCCACGAACATGGAAAACATCTTGGTAACCATTGTCTCCTAATGAAGAGAACAGAGACTCTGTCAAATGACATATTGGGGTCTCACTTGAAAGCCCAATCACCTCAGAGTAGTAAATGTCAGAACGGGTGGATGGAGGACTCAAAAGCAGAGGGTTCGTGCAACTGTTTATTTAGACACTTTTGGGACAAAAGTACATCCAAAGTGTAGTGACACACGGGCAAAAGGAATGTGCGGGGGCTCCAGAGCCGTCCGTACAGACACCTGTTGACTACAGGTGCAATGACCAACGGGATGATAAGCGAGATGAGACGAGACTGAACAGCAAGCGCACAGCAAAATAAAGGTAAAACACAAAACACACAGCACCGATCCAAGAGCACATGAGACAAGGCACAGAAAAATCCCGTTGGGCATTGCACCTGGAGCAAACAGGCAGACAAGGTGCGGACACAAACAACAGGTGAGGACAATCAGCTCATGACAAGGACAACACAGGGAAAGCCGATGAGGCACTCTGAACCGTGACAGTAGAGAAATGGCTAATGAGAATTGGCGAATGGAATTTGCATGGCAAGCTACTTCGCAGACATAAAGAAAGAAGGTCCTTCCTCAGGGGAGTCTTCCAGGAAGGAGCTGTCACGAGGAGCATCAGGTCCAAGAACTAGGTCCAGATGGGCCAATACGGCGCAACCATGAAGACCTGCTCCTCGTCCTCCCTGACCATGCACAGTGTTTGTGCAAGCAGGCTCATTGGGGGAAACACATACTTATGTAGGCTCCGGGGCCAGCTGTGTGCCAACATGTCCGTGCAGAGTAGTGCCTCGGTCAGGGAGAAATGGGCGGGCACTGGGAAGATTCCTGGGAAGCAAACAAGTCTATGAATCGACTCCAAATAAGCTGGACTACCTGAGGGTGGAGTCTCCATTCTCCCTGGAGTATGAACGTGCAGCAACCCGAGTCACTGCTGACTCCAGTGGAGATGGCGATACATGCGCTGTAAAACCCAACAAGTTAAGCTAACTCATTTCATTTGAGGAAACTGATTACCTCAATTCAATTAAGTTTAACAAACTTAATTGAAGTAAAGAAAACAGTAGTCATGAGTACTCTGAACTTATTTTAAACGAGTCCACTAAACCAAGGATTTTTTTATAATATACAATTAAACTTTACACTGAATTCAAATACTTCTTACGATATATTGAGTAAAACAACAGAAATTACAAACTTTAAATGAACTCAGAGAGCTTGCAGTTACTGCTAGCTCACAATAGCACAAACAAAGTCAAACCCAATAAGTTAAGCTAACTCATTACATTTGAGGAAACTGATTACCTCAATTAATTTGTTTAAAAAACAATAGTTATGAGTACTCTAAGCTTGTTTCATTTGAGTTCACTAATAAAATAATATTTTTTTAATGATTCTTAATGTGTGTTGCATTATATGTTGCAGTTAAGTAATTAAGTGATTAATTAAGTGATGATTGAGCACCTGATAATGAAGGAAAGGGCAACTCAAGAACTACAACTGACTTCAGCCACAGCCTTAGATGAAATCAGCTGAAGATAAAAGAAGACATTATATCTCTGAAGATCACAGCAGAGGAGGATTAAACAACTCCACAAACAGCATTGCCAGCTTCACTTATTACTGACCAGATTGACTTCTTCAGAATTGATTTCTGTAATTTCTGTTTTAATGAAAAACATTGTTTCGTTTGAAGTCACCATGATGGTGATCAGTGTTTGCTTTAGTTGGGCTCTTGACCCTTGACTCTTTAACATTAGTTTTTCTCTGGCTGCTTTCACTGTGTGTTTATAAAGCACATTTGTTATGGTAAGGAATGCCAAGAGAAAATGTGATTAGGTGATGTTGGCTATTTATTGATGATGATATAATCATCATGTAGTAGCCTAAATCACTGATCTCATTCAGAGTCTAATGCTCTGGTTATAGAGGTAGTGCGTTGCTAATTTTGTATTATTCATAATGGTGGCTAGGTGATTCTACAGCACGAGATCCAACGCTGTAATATGCAAGATTTTAAAATCATGCAGTGCTCAAAAGGTTTTCATCTTCGGCATTACTTAGACACACACAGACATCAAGAATCAGTGTATGAATCTCAACAATGGTGACAATCAATGAAAAGCTTCATGCTGCAGTGCATGCTGGGTACCACCAATCAAAACTCCCCCATGGGTCCCAGCATGCATGAATAAATTATGCACCTGAATTGTGACTAATTTTCTTTGATTCTTACTATTTGCTTTTACTTTTGCTGTTTTTGTTGTGACATTTTTGTAGCTTGTTTTATGTTCAGAGTTGATCTGTTTATCTGAATTTCTTTTTTGATTGTCACCATTGTTGAGATGTCTGTGTGTGTCTAAGTGATGCTGTAGATTAAAACCTTTTGTGCACTAATTTTATGTCTTTAAATACTGCATATTGTTCGATTACCACAACCGTCCTGGATCTCGTGCTGTAGAATCACATGGCTTCTGTTATGAATACAAAAAAATAATAACACAATACCTCTATAACCAGAGCATTAGACTCTGAATGAGATCAGTGATTTAGGCAACTACATGATGATTATATCACCTGATCACATTTTCTCTTGGCTGTTCTTGCCATAACAAATGTGCTTTATAAACACACAGTTAACGCAGGCATCAAATTTTAAGCTAAAAGGGAAAGGGTCAATAGCCCAACTAAAGCAAACACTAATCACCATAATGGTGACTTCAAATGAAACTATTATTTTCATTAAAACATAAATGACAAAAATAAAATCAATCTGGTTAGTAATGTGTGAAGTAGGTAATGCTTGTGGGGTTGTTTAATCCTCCTCTGCTGAGATCTTTATCTTCAGTTGATTTCATCTAAGGCTGTGGCTGAAGTCAGTTGTAGTTCTTGTGTTTCTCTTTCCTTCAGTGATTCTGCTCATTATCATCAGGTGTTCATCACTAATGCTCAATTATCACTTATTTAATCACCTAACAATACAATTATTATACAATTATCATGCTGGGAATTAGAAATGTTCTGAGTTCTGTTTCAGTCATTGTGTCCATTGTGTCGGTAATATTTGAGTGCAGTGAACTCATTTATTTAGTACATGTGATGTGAGTGTAATCCGCCTTTTGATTTATGGAACTGTTGCAGTGTTGTCCATCCGGACCAACACATGCTTGCCCTGAAGCAAGGCCGAATGGCAAAACACAGCTGAATGCGCCTTAACTACCAGCTGAGAGAGAAATCCTTAACCAAGGAAATTTTTAACCACTTCTGTCCTGATTTCTTCAAGGGGAGGGTCTATGGGCAAAACATATGGAGTGCATCAGCTTTTGTTTCTGCTCTGATAGCCGCAAGACCAGCCGAAAACTGAGAGTGTGTATTAGAAATCAGGAATGGTGAGAGAACATTTTGTTGGTATGTGTTTCCTCTTCAAACCAATTTTGGGTCTTTAGCCGACAAAGTTTAAATGCCGTCTGGCTAGTGTGCTTCCATAATGTTTATGCATTAGGTTAGTAGGCGGAGAGCAGACGCTCTTTTGTGGAATGTCGAATTAATGCATTCGACCACATGAGCATTTACACTATGAAAGCAATCCGGCCGAATGCGTTTTCAACTTCCTCTGGAAGTGGTCGAAAGTGGACAAGCTCAAAACGTTTTAGACCCTGTTTACATCTGTATTTGCAAATGAAAACGCCTAATATGCGGATTTGATGCTCAGTTATTAGCAATTATTATTGCTACTCGACTATTATTAATGGTTATTATATATACACACACATATTTTTCAAGAATCTTTAACTCTTTCCCCACTGTTGACGAGGCTGTCCATCATTTATGACAGTTTATTTAATGTAAACAGTTTTAGATAAAATCTTGTGCTCCTAATTTGTGAATCACACTCATTGTCCTCACGGTCAAAAGTGACCGGACACCTGTAACGTAGCCTCTTATTTTTTCAGTAAAATCATTCTATATATATATATATATATATATATATATATATATATATATATATATTTTTTTTTTTTTTTTTTTTTTTTTTTTTATTATTATTATTATTTTTCAATTAATGTAGTATTTCAGGTTAAAATAGAGTCTAGGCCTTTAAAATCCAATTTTTTGAAGGCAGATTAGCGCTATCTGTTGAGAGTATAGAGAGAAAACATGTAATACCTGCTGTAACCACTAGTTGCCTGTATAGCTCTCTCTAGAGCGGCTTGTGAATTGGCTATTTGTTTTTAGACATACTTACATATTTTTATTAGGTGGAAGAATAGAATATATATTTAAACAATGTCAAAGACTACTTTTTGTCAAGTTTTAGATTTTTCTTTGTTAGAAATAGTGATTTGAAGTGTTAGTTTTTGCATTATGATTACTGTCAAGCCTAAACATTGTGTTAAAAACGCAAGGAAGCATTTTGTTACACATTTTTTGATTATTTAATTTTGATTATTTGTATAAAATAAAATAAAAAAATAAAAAATGTAATTCATTTTACTTCTTATACTCTTGACACAGAGCTCCTGCAAAAAAAAAAGCTCAGAACTTTGGAAAAAAGAGCAGGGATGCACTGGCACACGACTGGCCCAACCAGCCTCCCCCTCTACACGTTCCCTTCAGTCTTGATGCTTTTTCAGGTCATCAAACGGATCAGGGAAGACAAATGTGCAGTCCTCCTAGTGGCCCCTCTCTGGTGGACCCAGACATGGTTCCCTGAGTTGACCAACTCCCTGCTTCATGTGTCACTAGTACTTTCCTTCCTACAAGAGCTAATGGACTCGGGGCGCACTCCCTCCACGCTCAAGGTTTGTGTGGCGGCCATAGCAGCATTTCACACTCCTGTAGCCAGCAAGTCACTAGGAAGAAACAACCTGATTGTTCACGCCCCGTCCCCCCACTATACCCTGCTGGAACCTATCCACGGTCCTCAGGGCCCTCAGGGGACTCCCCTTCAAGCCGTTTTAGTCGGCCAACCTACGGGCACTTTCACTCAAGACCGCACTCCTGCTGGCACTAGCATCGGTCAAGCGAGTGGGCGACTTGCAAGTTTGCAACGCTTTCTGCCTTGAGTCAAACCAAGGCATGGTTATGTACAAAAGGTGCTCTAAACTCCGTTCAGAGCCCAGGTCATCTCGCTGTCTGCTCTTCCCTCATCGGAAGATGACAAAGAACTACATTTACTCTGCCCCGTCCGGGCACTAAGAGTATATACAGAGCACTCTGCCCAGTTTAGGCAGTCAGAGCAGCTCTTTGTATGCTTTGGAGGCCACACCAAAGGAATGCATAGCTGATATAAAAAAATTGGATGAGTAGTAATTTCCTGCAACCTAATTCAGAAAAAAACTGAATTTTTAATCATTGGACAAAAAAACTCCAGTAGTAACCTAGAATACTGTCTAACACTTGATGGCTGCTCTGTCAAGTCCTCGTCGTCAGTTAGGAACCTGGGTGTGCTCTTTGATACCAATCTCTCATTTGAAAGCCACGTTTCTAGCATCTGTAAAACTGCATTCTACCATCTTAAAAATATATCTAAATTACGGCATATGCTTTCAATGCAAAATGCTGAACAGTTAGTTCATGCGTTCATGACCTCAAGGCTAGATTATTGTAATGCTCTACTGGGTGGTTGCCCTGCTCGCTTAATAAATAAACTGCAGCTGGTCCAAAACGCAGCAGCTCGAGTTCTTACTAGAACCAGGAAGTGTGACCATATTAGCCCGGTTCTGTCAACACTGCACTGGCTCCCTATTAAACATCGCATACATTTTTAAATCTTGCTAATTACTTACAAAGCACTAAATGGTTTAGCTCCCCAGTACTTGAGCGAGCTCTTAACGCATTATACTCCATCACGTCTATTGCGGTCTCAAAACTGGCCAGTTGATAATACCTAGAATATCAAAATCAACTGCAGGCGGTCGATCCTTTTCCTATTTAGCACCTAAACTCTGGAACAGCCTTCCTAGCATTGTTCTAGCAGACACACTCTGTCAGTTTAAATCTAGACTAAAAACACATCTCTTTACTATGGCATACACATAAAACATTATCAATTTATATTATTCAAATCAGTTAAATGATTGTTAGGCTGCATTAACTAGGTCAGCCGGAACCGGGAACACTTCCCATAACACCTGATGTACTCGTTACATCATAAGAAGAATGGCATCTACCCTAATGTTAGTCTCTCTGTTTATCCCGAGGTTTACTGCAGTCGGCCGTATCCAGATCAGATGGTGGACCTGCGCCTGGAAATGACCAACTCATCCCTGAAGTGTCTGCAGAGAGCGTGTCAAATAAACTCCCCCGTAAATGCCGCATCGACACGACATCCTCATTAAACCCATCTCCGGCGTGACGACTCCAATCTTTTGAATAATCTTACGAATATCTTTCGATCTAATATGACTTCTGACCTGTAATGTTGCCAGAATCATAATCATACACTATTTGTTCGTCGACCAGAGGAGAACTGGCACCCCGACTGAGCCTGGTTTTTCCCAAGGTTTTTTTCTCCATTCTGGCCCTGAAGGAGTTTTGGGTCCTTGCCACCGTCGCCTTTGACTTTTGGCTTGCTCAGTTGGGGACACTTAAATATTCAGCTATATTACAGCTATATTAGCTATATTTTGGCGACGGCCGGCTAGTCCTCACCATCCACATTTACCAGATTTTACAATTTGGAAGTCCCTGCACTGCAGGCCCGAGTCCTCTCTGTCTAGGTGAGTGTTGGCCTCTGGTGAGCCCAACTCACTAAGTACTTCCTCTGCAGGCCCCAACCCTTAGTCTGGGCTCCTTTGGAATAGGCAAAGTTCTGCCCTGACGCCCTCAGGCCTATCAGTGCCTCTAGCGCAGCGTGATTGGATTAAGTTCCCAATTTTCGAAAGGGAAACGGTACTCAGTTACTAACGTAACCTTGTTTCCTTGAGTATAACTAGCGATCATCACTTTAGTCGAATTAACCTGAATCCTATGGCGAAATGAGCCGCTTATATAGGCAGAGGCCCCGCCCACTATTGCGGGCTCTGCTCTCTATTTGGCGGGACGCGCCACGGTTGGTTCGCTCAGATACACCGCATCGCCATAGGTTCATGCAGTTCCCACAGCCCAGCCAATCAGCGCATGCAGAGCTCTGCACTATGACGGCTGTGCAGTTGCACTGCATTTTAAAGTCAAGTCAAGTCACCTTTATTTATATAGCGCTTTTTACAATGCCGATTGTTTCAAAGCAGCTTCACAGTGTTAAACAGGAAAATAATGAACAGAATTTGATTCGGCTGTACAAGCACTCTGGAGAAAACGCTGATGTCATCAGCTCATTTCAATTATCATATAGTGTCAATGCGGGCAGATCAGTAATATAATTCAAATTTTAGTGTCCCCAACTGAGCAAGCCAAGCCAAAGGCGACAGTGGCAAGGAACCAAAACTCCATCAGGTGGCCTAATGGAGAAAAATAAACCTTGGGAGAAACCAGGCTCAGTCGGGATGCCAGTTCTCCTCTGGCCAACGAACAAACAGTGTATGATTATGATTCTGGCAACATTACAGGTCAGAAGTCATATTAGATCAATAGATATTCGTAGGATTATTCGAAAGATTGGAGTCGTCACGCTGGAGACGGGTTTAATGAGGATGTCGTGTCAATGCGGCATTTACGGGGGGGGGGAGTTTAATTGACACGCTCTCTGCAGACACTTCAGGGATGAGTTGGTCATGACCAGGCGCTGGTCCACCATCTGATCTGGATACGGCCCGGATCCGGCCGACTGCAGTAAACCTCGGGATAAACAGAGAGACTAACATTAGCGTAGATGCCATTCTTCTTATGATGTAACGAGTACATCAGGTGTTATGGGAAGTGTTCCCGGTTCCGGCTGAACTAGTTAATGCAGTCTAACAATCATTTAACTGATTTGAATAATATAAATTGATAATGTTCTATGTGTATGCCATAGTAAAGAGATGTGTTTTTAGTCTAGATTTAAACTGACAGAGTGTGTCTGCTTCCTGAACAATGCTAGGAAGGCTGTTCCAGAGTTTAGGTGCTAAATAGGAAAAGGATCGACCGCCTGCAGTTGATTTTGATATTCTAGGTATTATCAACTGGCCAGAGTTTTGAGACCGCAATAGACGTGATGGAGTATAATGCGTTAAGAGCTCGCTCAAGTACTGGGGAGCTAAACCATTTAGTGCTTTGTAAGTAATTAGCAAGATTTTAAAATGTATGCGATGTTTAATAGGGAGCCAGTGCAGTGTTGACAGAACCGGGCTAATATGGTCATACTTCCTGGTTCTAGTAAGAACTCGAGCTGCTGCGTTTTGGACCAGCTGCAGTTTATTTATTAAGCGAGCAGGGCAACCACCCAGTAGAGCATTACAATAATCTAGCCTTGAGGTCATGAATGCATGAACTAACTGTTCAGCATTTTGCATTGAAAGCATGTGCCGTAATTTAGATATATTTTTAAGATGGTAGAATGCAGTTTTACAGATGCTAGAAACGTGGCTTTCAAATGAGAGATTGGTATCAAAGAGCACACCCAGGTTCCTAACTGACGACGAGGACTTGACAGAGCAGCCATCAAGTGTTAGACAGTATTCTAGGTTACTACATGTGGAGTTTTTTGTCCAATAATTAAAAATTCTGTTTTTCTGAATTAAGTTGCAGGAAATTACTAGTCATCCAATTTTTTATATCAGCTATGCATTCCGTTAATCTTGTGAATTGGTAAGTTTCGTCAGGGCGTGAAGAAATATAGAGCTCAGTATCGTCAGCATAACAATGAAAACTAACGCCATGCTTCCTAATGATATCTCCCAGTGGTAGCATGTACAGGGTGAAGAGCAACGGTCCTAGCACTGAGCCCTGCGGTACTCCATACTGAACTTGTGATCGGTGTGACATCTCTTCATTTACTGCTACAAACTGATAACGGTCAGATAAGTATGATTTAAACCATGCCAATGCAATTCCACTAATGCCAACATAATTTTCGAGTCTATTCAAAAGAATGTTGTGGTCGATGGTATCGAATGCAGCGCTAAGATCGAGTAACACTAACAGAGAGATACAACCACGATCGGATGATAAGAGTAAATCATTTGTAACTCTAATGAGAGCAGTCTCAGTACTATGATACGGTCTAAATCCTGACTGGAAATCCTCACAGATACCATTTCTTTCTAAAAAGGAGCATAATTGTGAGGACACTGCCTTTTCTAGTATTTTTGACAGAAAGGGGAGATTTGAGATTGGCCTGTAATTGACTAATTCTGTAGGATCAAGTTGCGTTTTTTTAATAAGTGGTATAATAATAGCCAGCTTAAAGGATTCGGTACATATCCTAAAGTCAAGGATGAATTAATGATATTAAGAAGAGGATCTATGACCTCTGGAAGCATCTCTTTTAGTAGTTTAGCCGGTATAGGGTCGAGCATACATGTTGTTGATTTAGATGATTTAACGAGTTTAGCCAATTCTTCTTCTCCTATAGCAGTGAATGAATGTAATTTTTCCTCAGTGACACTACAATGCTCTGTCTGATGTGATACAGTAGTAGACGGCTGCATGGTTATAATTTTCTTCCTAATATTATCAATCTTACAAGTAAAGAAGTTCATAAAGTCATTACTGCTGTGCTGTTGGCAGACATGAGAAGTTAACGCTTTATTTCTTGTTAATTTAACAAATTAAACAAAAGGCTTAAATATTTAGGTTTTCCCAATGCGTCTAGCAACACAATACTCATTCCCGTTATTCTCAGGGAACCAAGGTTACATCAGTAACCGAGTATCGTTTTCTGTCTATGAATGTCTCCTAACAGTTGCTCACCTGTCTAATAAAACACATAATATATTAAAGCATCTTTGATGTTTCCATGGTTTCCACAAAATATCGGAAATCAAGGGTAATGCGGGTATGATGTCATTGATGGGCGACGCACAGACACAGTCCATGTCCTGGTTAAAATTGCTGATTTCTCATTTGCTGAAACATTCTTGGAGACATTTGGGATAATGTAAGTACACAAGTCAACAAAATATATAACATTGTTCTAGTGGTTTTTGGATATTTGAATCCAAAAATCTTACATATTGTGCCTTTAATCAAATCCACAAATTAATTTGGAGAACCAAATTAGCCAGCGTTTAGTTATCACGATTATCTGGCATCTGTTAAATCATCTCAGATGTATTAAGCGAGGTACAAAGAACGAACCCCAAGCTTTCATAAACGCCAACACAAAAGTTACCTCTCGATTTACCTTTTTATCTAGTTTAATATAGAAAACAAGTGTTTAGGTGCACACCAGCTTGCTGATAACTTGATGCAACATGTGATTGCAGCATAACATGTTCTAAAAAGATTACATATTTTGTTCACTCACCTCCTTCTGTGGCTTCTGTAGCGAAATCTTCATATTTGTTGCAAATCAAGTATCGCCCATCATTGCCTTGAACAATTTCCTTACATGTGGCTATAAGGTCAGCAGGAGTGCTGTTTGTCCCCAGTCTGTAGCGTCTGTTAAAACACTTATTCATGATTTCCTTAATGACATCACTGACTTCAGTCGACTCAGCACCATCTGGCTCTTGTGTCGTGAGCACCAGGGTGTGTTCAAACACACTGTCAGAGAAACAGCTGAGCACTATATCCACACACACTTTCTCTTCTCTCGAACACTCATCGTGTGTGAGGACCAGAACGATCACATGAGGTCCTGGAGCAGACAGAGACACACACTCCTTGACTCCCTGTGTGATGTGACGTAGTGAGTGATCAGGGCTGAGCAGGAGAGGAGTGTTGATGACTGTCACAAGTTTTCCTCTGATTCTCTCACTGTACGGCTCTACATCATCTGAAGGAGGTTCACTGTCAAATGCTGCTCTTCCTAAGAGGAAGTTTCCCACTCGGCTGTTTTCTGATACACTCCTACCCAAAAGAACGATCCTCATATCACTCACTGAAACACACAACACACATGAAGTTACAGTAGGCCGCAATGTAACGTTTGACTGTAAAATTAAAAAGGACATGAAGCACCATTTAGGCTACAAGAGCCTCTAGGAACCCTTTAGGTGCCCTAAAATACCCTGTAAGACTTACTCTCAGTGGGCATTCTGTCTTTGCCGTCTTTTCACCTGGCTGGATGAATACAGACAACAGCTGCTGAAAAAAAAATCAATTTGATTAATATTTGATTCTACAGCACAGTAATTCCCCACTTACAACAAACAAAAAATTCAGCATTTTTCTATTGGGTGTTCAAAATATGAAATAAAAAAATACCATGCATAAGAAATAAAAATAAAAAAGTTTTTCCGACACCTTCTGCACCCTGTTCCTCCAACCCCTTAATGGAGTGGAGTTATCACCAACTGTGATGACTAAACAAATGGTATTTGGTTTTAAAAGAAAGTTACCTAATCTAGGGCTGTATATGTATGGGTCTGGTAAAGGTAAAGATTTTTAAATGTTTGGGTGTTTGGTTTGAGCGTATAACTTGGGCTGTGCATGTAGGTCAAATTGTGATAAAGTGCTGAATGTTATGAGAAGTCTGGCTGGGTGTGAGTGGGGGGCTAATAGGGAGGTGATGCTGCAAAATAAAATTTAAATAAAAAAATGTAAGGCCATGATCAGATCCGTTCTTGATTATTGGTGCTTTGAGTCTGCTTCTAAAACTGTTCTGGCTAGGTTAGATGAGGTGCAGGCAATGGCTTTGAGGCTTTGTTGTGAGGCCTTCAGAACTTCCCCAGTCCTTGCCCTGCTCATTAAAATGGGAGAAATGCCCTTATGGCTAATGCGTATTAAGTTAGGGTTACAGTACTGGGTAAAACTTAGTGGTATAATCATACCTTCCCAGCAAGGTGTCTGTTACAAGATTTTGATGGAGGTAATACATATAATACATAGATAGAGCATACAAGATGGCTACCTATGCCCCATTGGGTGCTGCCTGAACTGAATATTGAGCTTGCTTTTTTTGAGGAAAAAGATAAGAGGGAGGTGACACCAAGAATAGTGGAATAACTTAAATTATTCAGTCAGCGAGATTACTATGATTGTTTTTACAGATGGATCTAGAGATCCAGTAAGTGGGTGAGTTGGATTTGCTAGGATGTGGAGCAGTTATGGTTAAAGATTGGTCGACGCATTTCTAATGGAAGCTCTGTTCTC
Source organism: Rhinogobio ventralis (assembly GCA_039654625.1). Lineage (NCBI taxonomy): Eukaryota > Metazoa > Chordata > Actinopteri > Cypriniformes > Gobionidae > Rhinogobio > Rhinogobio ventralis. The sequence continues at coordinate 34,436,090 of CM077207.1, read as the reverse complement.
ACTATTGAGTTAACTCTATGGGCTCTATGGTGGAATGAGGAAGTCAATAGTACGTCATTATCTGTTCAGATTCTGCAGCTGCTCTGGAAACCTTAAGAGTAGGAAAATCGAAAGTTCTAAATGTCTGCTGTGGTGCTCGCCTCAATGCGTGCTTGAGGGCGCATATCGACCGCAAAGGGGTGCTTGGGAGCACCCTTCTGAACCCAAAAATGACAAATGGGACACCCTACAGGCTTGTGGACTTAACGGACACGCACATGCGACAGGCATTGTAAGTCCGAAAGTGCATATGAAGTGTGGCATTTGGGACAGGGCCTTTCTTGTCTTTGCTGCTCTGTGTACAAATGTAGGTTATCTTAATTTGGATTGTTATATATATATATATATATATATATATATATATATATATATATATATATATTATGGTTTGAATTGTTTGTTATGCAATTTGTTATGCAGCAGTATCCTAAGAATCACTGAGAAATGCCCTGCTCAAGTCCTCCTTGCGATGGAGGTTCAGGTTGAATAACTAGTTCTTCCAATGTTTAATCATCAGACTTGCGTTCGGATTGATATGGTAAAATCGACGCCATCGTTACGGTCTTTATAGTGTGTACAATTACTGAGCTTTAGGAAGCCTCCGGAGATGAAGTTCAGTTATGGGAATGGGCTTCATTTCCGACATGTGCTGTAAGTGGTAGACCAATCACAACAGACTGCTCAATCAGAGCAGAGTAGACCAATTACAACAGACTGGGCCATCTGACCAATCAGAGCAGACTAATCACAACAGACTGAGCCATCTGACCAATCAGAGCAGAGCAGACCAATCACAACAGACTGGGCCGTCTGACCAATCAGAGCAGAGTAGACCAATTACAACAGACTGGGCCATCTGACCAATCAGAGCAGAGTAGACCAATTACAACAGACTGAGCCATCTGACCAATCAGAGCAGAGCAGACCAATCACAACAGACTGGCCTGTCTGACCAATCAGAGCAGAGCAGACCAATCACAACAGACTGGGCCGTCTGACCATTCAGAGTAGACCAATCACAACAGACTGAGCCGTCTGACCAATCAGAGCAGAGCAGACCAATCACAACAGACTGGGCCGTCTGACCATTCAGAGCAGACCAATCACAACAGACTGAGCCGTCTGACCAATCAGAGCAGAGCAGACCAATCACAACAGACTGGGCCGTCTGACCATTCAGAGCAGCCTAATCACAGACCAGACCAATCACAACAGACTGGGCCGTCTGACCATTCAGAGCAGACCAATCACAACAGACTGGGCCGTCTGACCATTCAGAGCAGACCAATCACAACAGACTGGGCCGTCTGACCATTCAGAGCAGACCAATCACAACAGACTGGGCTGTCTGACCAATCAGAGCAGAGCAGACCAATCACAACAGACTGGGCCGTCTGACCATTCAGAGCAGACCAATTACAACAGACTGAGCCGTCTGACCAATCAGAGCAGAGTAGACCAATCACAACAGACTGGGCCGTCTGACCATTCAGAGCAGACCAATTACAACAGACTGAGCCGTCTGACCAATCAGAGCAGAGCAGACCAATCACAACAGACTGGGCCGTCTGACCATTCAGAGCAGACCAATCACAACAGACTGAGCCGTCTGACCAATCAGAGCAGAGCAGACCAATCACAACAGACTGGGCCGTCTGACCATTCAGAGCAGCCTAATCACAACAGACTGGCCTGTCTGACCAATCAGAGCAGAGCAGACCAATCACAACAGACTGGGCCGTCTGACCATTCAGAGTAGACCAATCACAACAGACTGAGCCGTCTGACCATTCAGAGCAGACTAATCACAACAGACTGGGCCGTCTGACCATTAAGAGTAGACCAATCACAACAGACTGGGCCGTCTGACCAATCAGAGTAGACCAATCACAACAGACTGGGCCATCTGACCATTCAGAGTAGACCAATCACAACAGACTGGGCCGTCTGACCATTCAGAGTAGACCAATCACAACAGACTGGGCTGTCTGACCAATCAGAGCAGAGCAGACCAATCACAACAGACTGGGCCGTCTGACCATTCAGAGCAGACCAATTACAACAGACTGAGCCGTCTGACCAATCAGAGCAGAGCAGACCAATCACAACAGACTGGGCCGTCTGACCAATCAGAGCAGACCAATCACAACAGACTGGGCCGTCTGACCAATCAGAGCAGACTAATCACAACAGACTGGGCCGTCTGACCATTCAGAGCAGACCAATCACAACAGACTGGGCCGTCTGACCATTCAGAGCAGACCAATCACAACAGACTGAGCCATCTGACCAATCAGAGCAGAGCAGACCAATCACAACAGACTGGGCCGTCTGACCATTCAGAGCAGACCAATTACAACAGACTGAGCCGTCTGACCAATCAGAGCAGAGCAGACCAATCACAACAGACTGGGCCTGTCTGACCATTCAGAGCAGACCAATCACAACAGACTGAGCCGTCTGACCAATCAGAGCAGAGCAGACCAATCACAACAGACTGGGCCGTCTGACCATTCAGAGCAGACCAATCACAACAGACTGCAATAATAATCTTAGAGAATTTATGATTAGCATTAGCCAGCACTTTTAAATTTGCTTTGATGTCAGGCGCTCTGGCTCCCGGTAAACATGTGACTATGGTGGCTGGTGTCTCTATTTTCACGTTCCGTGTAATAGAATCGCCAATAACTAGGGCACTTTCAACAGGATTCTCAGTGGGTAACTCAAATAAGAGTCTGATGTCTGCAGAAGAGCATCTCTGTCAGCTGAGAACAGCCAACCGAGGCTACAATTCACACAGGCTCACCAAAACTTCTGAGGAATGTTCTCAGCACCTTGTTGAATCTATGCCATGAAAAATTAAGACCGTTTTGAAGGCAAAAGGGATTCCAATCCGGCACTAGCAAGCTGTACCTAATAAAGTGGCCAGTGAGTGTATATTGTTTCAAGGCAGCGTCACAGGAAAAAACAGGAAACTATCATGGATTGGGGAAAAATATGAATTACCCAGCCGGCACATGACCGACCTTCAACGTTGAAATCTGGTTGAAATTAGGTCCGTTGTTGTTTCAACAGTGAAACAACTGTTAAATGTAAAATGGTTGAAATAGGTTAAGAAAATCACTTATAAATCAATGCTGAAATGAGGTACCTTCAAAAACAAGTGTTTAACCATATTAAAGAATAATAATAATTATATACAATTAAAAATGTGTCGATTTAGGCCTATTTTGCTGCTACGTCGATATTTCACGAATGTTATGCCCGTTTTAATTTTTTGCGCTCTGATGAGATTACATGAGTATTGTCATGTCCGTACAAACGCAAACTAAATTGTAATTTAATGTCAAATAGTGTATTCATCCATGTTGAAGGTAAGAGGGTGAAACAACGTCGCATTATCAACGGTGATCCAATTTGAAAAATCGACACTAATTCAACCAGAAGACGGTAAAAACCATGTCCCGATAACAACATCACAATATTACCTAGAGATCGGCCGATATGGGTTTGTCTATAACCGATGGCGATGTTCAGAGGTCAGGGGCAGCCCATGGCCGATATGTGCTGCCGATTTTTAGGGTTGAGATCTTGAAGTTTTCCCCTTCATTTGCATGCTAAAATGTCACACTAAAAATAAGTGGATGCACAACATTTCTAAACTTAACTTCATTTATTGAACACTGTAAACACTCAAGCAAACACTCACTGGCAGTCGCAAAATATGTGTAAACATACACTACAATCAACAAAAAATACAGCATGAGGCCATCATATCTCAGTCACAGCCAGAACCAGAAAATGAGCGGCATAACACAGTAATAACCACAGATTATTTTTAGATAACTTTTTGTAATATAAAAATAAAAAATATAAGAGTAACCCTTAGAGTGTCTACAGTGCCTAACACATTGCTTTTGTGGTTGTGTATTTTATTCAGACTAATTCTGTGTGACGTCATGACGCCTCTCAATCGTCCAAAGGGATTTTAATACTTGCCTGGGAAAACCAGTCCTCATGAACCCAAAGAAGTGCTTTCCAATATATAAACATACAGGACAAATGAAAGGAATACAGCAACTAATCATCTAATAAGATTAAATATCAAGTGTATGTGTTATTTTATCAGTTTTCCCATCACTAGGATACAGAGTTATTAGCAGAAAGGTAATGTTGCTTATTATAGCGCCACCATGTGGCTGAATCTCACAAGATTTCATACACAGCCTCAGTTTCACACTAAATACAAATATGTTAATATTCATAACAGTCTGACCTCATTAGCTGCTGAAATATCATTGGCTGATTGATGCGAACGCATCGCCGGGGTCGGCGTTTACGTATAGGGGAGCGTATAAACCTTAAACACATGGTTTAAAACTCACACGCCATACTAGTTGCTATCAAAATTAATACATCTTTGGAAGATATCACTGAACACTTATTTAAAGTAAAGTTCATTTTTCATCGCTGATTTAAAATGAGAGAAATCTGATATTATTGTAATCTGGAGTTCATTAGACACGAGCCGGGGTTCATCGGGGGGGCTGTCTCGAGCCAACATTTAACTATGATATTATATTCTATACTGGCACCCCGACTGAGCCTGGTTTCTCCCAAGGTTTATTTTTCTCCATTAGGACACCTGATGGAGTTTTGGTTCCTTGCCACTGTCGCCTTTGGCTTGCTCAGTTGGGGACACTAAATTTTCAAATAAATATCCAAATAAATGTAATTACTAAACTAAATTATATCAACTACATTACTTGAATATATATGATAATTGAAATGAGCTGATGACATCAGTGTTTTCTCCAGAGCGGCTGTACAGCCCAATCAAATTCTGTTCATTATTTTCCTGTTTAACACTGTGAAGCTGCTTTGAAACAATCTGCATTGTAAAAAGCACTATATAAATAAAGGTGACTTGACTTTTATGAATTCTATTGAGAAACCAAGAAATGTTCAGAAATTATTATGTTTTGAACTGTGTTATATATCTGTGTTTTGTGTTGTTTGTTGTCAAACAAAAAAAAATGACCTTATTTTTAATGATTAAAAAAGGCCATTATTTCATATTACAGTGTCAATCAAAAATCACAGCCAATCAGAAGAGCGTGTGGGCGGGCACTCACAACCAAATGAATGAACTGAACATTAAAATACATAAAGTGTCTTTTTATCAGAGAATACACTTGATCAACTCAAGTTCCTTTATTTGCAGGATCTGAGGGGAATTATCTATATATAATATATCATGAATGTTGTTCATGACGCCTCAGAAATGCAAACTGTTTGTAAGATAGAATCGTCGTGGCTCGGGAGTATAAAAACTCTTTGCTATTGTTCTTTTAGTGTGTGTTTACTCCACATTTTGTGCAGATATAATATGATTACCTGGGAATGGCGCACATTACAGGACAAAGCATTACTCCTGAAGGGATGTACAGCTCCTTCAGTCGAACTGGCGGATGAGGGTTAGAACTTCCCCAACCCGGAAGAGCCTCCCATAATCTAACACACAGTCGGGCTCATTCGATATAATCTCATCTAATGCAGACACACATACAGCACAACATCACGTTTGAGTTATTATGAGGAGGACATCACTGAACTTACCAACAGTTATGATGTTCACGGCTCTGAAAACAGCGTCTCTTATCTGAAGATGAAGGCTAACTTTCACTTTCGATTTCTTCTTCTTCTTCTTCTCTGGTGAAAACAGCGTTTGGCTCATTACCGCCACCACTGGACGAGAAGCGGAAGTGCGCGTTTATATAATCACAGTTCAGACTTTATCACTCACCTCTAAATCATGATTATGAGATACAATTACATCTTTTGACAAGCTAGCTAGCGAGTTAGTTCGAGTCACGTCCCTGCTGAAAAAAACTATAGAGACCATCACAGAATTTGTAATAGTTTTAATGGTTATATAGGGAACTGTATTGGTTTTAACGGAAATGTAATGGGTCTCTGTTGGCTCTATTGTGTTGTCTATTGGATACCGTTGTCAGTTTTTAGGATACACCAGTATAAACCATTCGGACTCCAATAAATGTAGTGGTTTGATTATAATGATTTAATGATGTACACACAATATACAGGCTAGATTTTACTATTCATTCATATGGGTCGTGGGCCAGCCAACATCCGGTTTTTGTCCCGCATGGGAGACGTCGATTATTGTTTTAAAAAGTGTGCGGGACAGGCGTGTGTTTCAATATACTGAGTTTAACTGATCATAGAGCTCATGTTTAATGTGATGGTTTCATGACTTCTGGATTCTGAAGCGCCGTCGTAAAGAGGCTTTCATGCTCAACTGTAGGTAACTTTTATTTTCTGTTCATTGCTGAAGAAATGTATGTTGAGGCCAGTTTATGTGTAAACGAGGCTGAACTGTAATTTCTTTTGCTTGATTTATTGCAGATCATTAACAGAAGTTGTTTGGTATGTTCTCTATATTTTGTCAGCTTTGTGGATCTGGAGGGGATTGTTCCCACATCTGATGGCTATGGACTAAAGATTCAGGAGAAGTCAGGAGGAACTCTAGGATTGCTTTTTCATTGGATATCATTGTCATTGGACAGGCCACAGCTGATTTACAGTAATAATGTGAGTTATACACAATATGAAACACAATAAACACATGTATTATTGAAGTTTTCCCTGGTGTGGACGGGCTACATGCTAATGTTTCGCCTTGACGTCACAACGCACTCGTTTGAAAGAGACGCTGCACTGTCAGATTTAAACCTTCGCAGGATGTTTTCATTCACTTACACACTACATGAAAGGCCATTTTCAAAAATCCACAATAGGGCTCTTTAATGCCTTTCCTCCGTCTTTACTACTTTAGTTTGAGGTAGACAGCCAGGTCGTGCCGGAGGTGATGTTCTCGAAGAAAAATGATCTAACATGAGTCAAAGTGGACTCAAAAAGTCATCCCAAAAAGATGGAAACTGCTGGAAAGGGTGGATGATTTGACTGTTTAACGTCTTCTGTGAAGTCATCAAGTAAAGTGTCTTACCCACTACTGACGTGAATACCACTGGTTGGGAATATGTCAAAAGTAAACGTATATAATTGGGAAAATCCGATGTGTGTGCATTAGGTCTTTTTGTCTACTGCTGCTCTCTTGAACAACAGAAGACTAACAATCTCAGTTTTTGATTAGATAACTCAAACTATAGTTCATGCATGAATTTATTACTTAAGCATAATTCCATCTTTGTTTTATTTGACTTTTGTGGGGGTTTTTGTACAAAAATAAATCCGATCGGTTGTCATGGTGATTCAACACAAACTCATAAAAACACATCTCAAGGGTTTTATTCAAAGTATAATAAGTAATATGTGTTCTTTTATCGGTTTTCAGGGCTTTCAGCCTCATTTTGAGACTATATACAAATATGTGAATATTCATAGGCATTATGAAAGTTCATTGGCTGCTGACGGCCATGTTTGTTGAATGTCTGATGTGATGCAAAAACTCATTCCAGTGAATTATTAATGGAATATATGGTGAATAATATTAAATGTGCAGTACATGCTGTCCTCTCTCATACAGAGGAACACAAAGGGCAAACGACAGTGATCATGAGGAATCATGAGGATATTCTGGTTACACCACGTCACCGGGGTCGGCGTTTACGTAGAGCATTGAGACACACCCCGCTCACGATGCTGCGCGTTTGCTCTGTTGCTCGAGTTGGCCTTTGAGCCATGTCCTAACCAGACGTGATGTGATAAGATCATCTGTCCAAACCAGACTCGAGCAGAGACGGTGTCAATCATCACGTGTGGACAAAAGTCTTACACTATTTTAACATGATTAAAATACACACTGAGAGACGGAAATCATAGAGTACACTTGTTCCACTTGAGTTGGCAGTTTGATCGTTGTTTGCTTTCATTTATTTTCAAGATCTGACATGAATTATCCATTGTCGCTTGCATTACAGGTCACAAAAAAGGATATTCAAACTCTTTTTACATTAAATGAAGCACGTGATCAGTACCTGAGACTATCATTGCCATACATTGTTTGTTGTTCATGACGACAGAAACAGAATCGTTGTGTATGTGTAGTGTACCAGTGTTGGTTTTAGTTTTAGTCATATTTTAGTCGAGTTTAGTTCAATTGTAATGCATTAATGGAGCATTTAAGCATCACATAACCGACTGTTACTGAATACATGACATTTGGACATAATTGTGTTTTTGACCGTTCAAGCGCAAATTCACTTTTGTTTTGTTTGTTTTTTTAAAACATCTATATAGTTTTTATAATGTTGTATACATATTTTGGGATATTTTTCTGTGATTCTTCTTGCTATTTCTGAACACTGGCTTCTAGTAGGGTTCAAGCATACCTTTGGAATTGAGTCTACACTAACTGAAAGCTCCTGCTTCCTGCCGCTGGCCTTGTGCAACACATTGTCACAGATGTGGTGGCATCGTCCCCCGCGGCCCTTCATGTGACGGGACCCAGTCAGAGACTTGAACAGGGACATGGGCTGCCTGGCCTGAAGATGAAGAGCCTGCTGGAGAGTTGGGTAGCTGGCCAGATGTGTGGTCTTCATGACCTGTGTGATGAATTAAAACTTCTTTATTGTATTATTGCAGGTATTGTTTGTGCAATTTTTAGGGCCCGAGCACCGATGGTGTGAGGATGGACCCTATTGGAATTGCTCGGCCTGTCATTCTTCTTCTCCCGAATGAATCGCATTTTTTGGGGCCTAAACACGCTCGAAACCTCATGAAACTTTGGACACGCGTCAGAAGTGGTGAAAATTTACGTCCGATATACGTTTCAGAATTAGGCGTGGCAAAATGGCTCGATAGCGCCACCTACAAAATTTCAACGAAGTGCCCCTCCCGCTACGTTTCACGTACAGGTATGAAATTCGGTAGACACATGTAACAGCCCAATGCCTACAAAAAAGTCTCCTGGTACGAAATCTGAAAACCAACAGCAAGTGAGATATTTAGAAATTTCTTTGCAAATTTTGCCATTTCCAGACGTTGTACTTTAACAAACTCCTCCTAGAGATTTAACCAGATCAACATCATATTTGCACAGTCTAATCTAAAGGCCTTTGCGACGTTAAATTGCGAAGATCTTGAGTTTTCCCTGGAGGGCGTCTCCGTGGCAGCCTGACAAAGTTGTCGTAACTTAGTTGTCGCTGTCTGCCTCAAACTTCACATGTTTTGATAAGAGTCCTGGCCTCAAGACATCTTCTTGCCAATATTCAGTCACAGTCATAGCGCCACCTGCTGGCAACAGGAAATGGCTTGTTTTACACTGTGATTAATGCATAAATGCATACTGCCCACCGTCCTCTGTTTTCCTGAGGCCACCGGGTGGCGGTGGCACTGGTGCGAGGGCCCTTTCATCGCTGCTTGCAGCTTTAATTATATATGTCATCTTTAGAAACCCAAAGCTGAAAAACTTTATATGTCAGGGCTAGAGCTGCACGATTCTGGATAAATTGAGAATCACAATTTTTTGTGTAAAATGTAGATTGTGATTTTCCCACGATTCTGAAGAGAAAAATAACATGCAAACTAGAGGTTCTGACAAAATAATTTGAATGGAGTAATGTTTCATTCATCAAGACTTGTTTCGTTATTGGATGAATCAGCGTTTACGAATAAATCTTTTAAATGAATGATTCAATGACAAATCCTTTTATTAAACACTCGCTTGTCGTCACCTCCTGGCGTAAAGATAAGCAATACATCACATACAAGCATCAAAATGCTTTTCAAAAAGATGATTTGATTTACTCTTTGTACGAAGTCCCAACAACGCCCCCTGCAGGTATCTTTATGCATATAACTTATTAATGCTTGAACCATAGACTGTAAAGTAATATGGACGTAGTGTCCGTGACGTCACCCGTAGGATTCTGAAGAGCAGTTCTGAAGCCTAAAGTAGGGTCGAGCTGGCCAGTGCCATCTTAGCAGCGCGTCACTCCCAGATAACAGAACATGGGCAAAGAGGCGGCACGTGGGCGGAGCTGAGGTGACGCGATGACTAACAGACAGCAGACAAACGGCTATCCACCTGTCACTCAAAGTGGCCACGCCCTTAATTATGCAGAACTTTAAGGCTTTATATAATGTAAACGAATGAGCTATAAAAAAATTCACCCCCTCACAGTTGTCATGAAGGGCAAAATTAGCTATATAGACCAAAACCGCTGTTTGTACCAGGCCGTAAACGTGTTTTTCTGCTGTAAAGTTGGGCATTTTAACATGGGGCTCAATGAGATTCTGCTCCCTTCCCTAGTGGCCAGTCGATGAACTGCAGTTTAAATCACTTCCGTATTGGCTTCAAGAGAAACTGCGGGAGGTTGCCGCTTGGCTTGAACCCAGGACATGCCTGAACAAGTCTCAGCAGGCAGCATACAGAGGTGGAGAGACTGATCTGTTTTCTGCCGCATGTTTGTTGTTCCGTGAGTGATTGATTAAGAAACCACACACATACCCTGTGGGTGAATGCCTGTAATACCTCATACATGCAGAAATAAAACCCTTCAGCTGGGACAGTGTCCCTCTCGCTCCAGTTTCTCTAACCGGAAACTCCCAACACTGTCTCTACTAGTACTTAACCGAACCCTCTGAGTGTCCCATATGCTCGTATACTCTTATTTTGATCAATACAGTGTTTATAACCAAACTATAATGTTTGCAACACATAAATAACGATAATGTGTTTGTGAAGCATACTGTACATTTACATGGCGGCAGCTTCTCTCCGGATCAGCGGATTTGAATGTTGCAGTGTGATGATGATCGGACTTTCAAAGGTTAATCCTAAAGTCACATCGGAGTGTGAGCAGCACGTGTGCGAATGTTCTCCATTCATTTCTATGGAAATGTAGCTTTATGTTCACGCGCGAGCATGAAGCTCAACTTCCACAGAAACACGCTTGCTTCACGCCAGTGGACACCAGTCATTCATTAACATGTGCAGCAACAAAACACGCTGTTCACGCTCCGCTGACGCTTGCAATGTGAAGCAGGCATACAAGACATAGCAGAATCGTGCTCATTTAGGAATAAATACCTCTCAACCCGACAGCTTCCTGGATGCCAAAGTTATATACACTCGCCTAAAGGATTATTAGGAACACCATACTAATACTGTGTTTGACCCCCTTTCGCCTTCAGAACTGCCTTAATTCTACGTGGCATTGATTCAACAAGGTGCTGAAAGCATTCTTTAGAAATGTTGGCCCATATTGATAGGATAGCATCTTGCAGTTGATGGAGATTTGTGGGATGCACATTCAGGGCACGAAGCTCCCGTTCCACCACATCCCAAAGATGCTCTATTGGGTTGAGATCTGGTGACTGTGGGGGCCATTTTAGTACAGTGAACTCATTGTCATGTTCAAGAAACCAATTTGAAATGATTGGAGCTTTGTGATATGGTGCATTATCCTGCTGGAAGTAGCCATCAGAGGATGGGTACATGGTGGTCATAAAGGAATGGACATGGTCAGAAACAATGCTCAGGTAGGCCGTGGCATTTAAACGATGCCCAATTGGCACTAAGGGGCCTAAAGTGTGCCAAGAAAACATCCCCCACACCATTACACCACCACCACCAGCCTGCACAGTGGTAACAAGGCATGATGGATCCATGTTCTCATTCTGTTTACGCCAAATTCTGACTCTACCATCTGAATGTCTCAACAGAAATCCAGACTCATCAGACCAGGCAACATTTTTCCAGTCTTCAACTGTCCAATTTTGGTGAGCTCGTGCAAATTGTAGCCTCTTTTTCCTATTTGTAGTGGAGATGAGTGGTACCCGGTGGGGTCTTCTGCTGTTGTAGCCCATCCGCCTCAAGGTTGTGCGTGTTGTGGCTTCACAAATGCTTTGCTGCATACCTCGGTTGTAACGAGTGGTTATTTCAGTCAAAGTTGCTCTTCTATCAGCTTGAATCAGTCGGCCCATTCTCCTCTGACCTCTAGCATCAACAAGGCATTTTCGCCCACAGGACTGCCGCATACTGGATGTTTTTCCCTTTTCACACCATTTTTTGTAAACTCTAGAAATGGTTGTGCGTGAAAATCCCAGTAACTGAGCAGATTGTGAAATACTCAGACCGGCCCGTCTGGCACCAACAACCATGCCACGCTCAAAATTGCTTAAATCACCTTTCTTTCCCATTCTGACATTCAGTTTGGAGTTCAGGAGATTGTCTTGACCAGGACCACACCCCTAAATGCATTGAAGCAACTGCCATGTGATTGGTTGATTAGATAATTACTCATTAATTGCATTAATGAGAAATTGAACAGGTGTTCCTAATAATCCTTTAGGTGAGTGTAGGTGACTATCAAATTCATTGAAGACTTGCTGTGAAGAGCCTGAAGATAGGTTTGCAGAAGCTGGTGTCTCTCTGCCAAAGTCTTGAAGTTATGCAGCTTTCTTGCACATTGCTTGAAATACGTGTTTGCTTTCGAAACGCAAAGTCCACAACCGAATTAGTGGACCAAAATGAAGTATGAGTTCTGGATAGTGCAGTTTCAGTGGGAAACAGAGGGAATCTAGAATCAATAAACTGCTCAATGAGAGCGTTCAGTCCCACAGTGACAAGCTGCTTGATGTACAGAGACAGATCTGAGGACATGTAAACTATCCTTTTCTTTAAAACCCGAGTTATGATATTCACAGAAAGGATCGAACTAAAATGAAAGGAGGGGGAGTTATGATTTATGTGAAAGACACTATCCGCTGTAATGAGATCCTATGGCAAAATCCTACATGATTTTATCACCTCCGATGTCCTAAATAATAGTTTTATGATGAATTTAAGAAGGTATTATGTCAGTGTGATTTTAAGAAAGAAGTTATTGTTATGGGTGATATTAATTTAAATTGGCAGACAAATCTATAAGGAAGAAGCTGATGGTTTTAATTTGGCCCAACGAATAACAAATAATACTAGTACTCAGATTGACCTAATATTTAGTAATAGACCGGAGAGAATTATAAAGTCATGTAATATGATAACGGGGTTGTCTGACCATAATGTGGTGCTTATATCTAGAAAATTAACTAGCAAGCGATTTACTACACATGCCAGTAATAAGGAATTATTCCAAAAAATAAGCAAGACGATTTTAAAGTAGTAATAAAAAATAAGAATTGGGAAGATGTATTATCTAATTCAGATCTATATTTATATTATATAAACTCGCAGTTCCGCTTCTCGTCCAGTGGTGGCGGTAATGAACCAAAGGCTGTTTTCACACCGCTAGTAAACAAGAGAAGAAGAAACTGAACGTTTGCCTTCATCTGCAGGTTAGAGACGCCGTTCTCAGACTGCCGTAATCCAAAACATTTTCCATCATAATTATTGGTAAGTTCAGTGATGTCCTTCTCATAATAACTGTCTCTGCGTTCCATAACTTATAGTTCTTGCTTCTTTATTATTGGTATTTATATCTAGTGTAGGCCTATGCTAAATATAAATGAATAAAAAACAGAAATAGTCTTTTCAATATTATTTCTGTCTAGCAGAAATTCTAATTATTGGATATAATAATATACATGGATGATTTGTTCAAAAACGCTCATTTATCCAGTAATGAAACAAAAAGCTAAAAGCCACTTTGGTCAAAAATGAGATAACGATACTGAGTGAAAGCTCTCTGCATATAGTATACATTCATAAAGTACTTTCACTTCAAACCCACTAAATCCCAGCCTCAGCCCATTCAGCAGTACCAGTACTTAGGTAGAAACCTATACATAGGAGCCTGACAAGTCAAGTCACCTTTATTTATATAGCGCTTTCTACAATGCAGATTGTCTCAAAGCAGCTTCACAGTGTTAAACAGGAAAATAATGAACAGAATTTGATTCGGCTGTACAGCCGCTCTGGAGAAAACGGTGATGTCATCAGCTCATTTCAATTATCATATATATTCAAGTAATGTAGTTGATATAATTTAGTTTAGTAATTACATTTATTTGGATATTTATTTGAAAATTTACATAAACTGACAGAGTGTGTCTGCTTCCTGAACAATGCTAGGAAGGCTGTTCCAGAGTTTAGGTGCTAAATAGGAAAAGGATCGACCGCCTGCAGTTGATTTTGATATTCTAGGTATTATCAACTGGCCAGAGTTTTGAGACCGCAATAGACGTGATGGAGTATAATGCGTTAAGAGCTCGCTCAAGTACTGGGGAGCTAAACCATTTAGTGCTTTGTAAGTAATTAGCAAGATTTTAAAATGTATGCAATGTTTAATAGGGAGCCAGTGCAGTGTTGACAGAACCGGGCTAATATGGTCATACTTCCTGGTTCTAGTAAGAACTCGAGCTGCTGCGTTTTGGACCAGCTGCAGTTTATTTATTAAGCGAGCAGGGCAACCACCCAGTAGAGCATTACAATAATCTAGCCTTGAGGTCATGAATGCATGAACTAACTGTTCAGCATTTTGCATTGAAAGCATGTGCCGTAATTTAGATATATTTTTAAGATGGCAGAATGCAGTTTTACAGATGCTAGAAACGTGGCTTTCAAATGAGAGATTGGTATCAAAGAGCACACCCAGGTTCCTCACTGACGACGAGGACTTGACAGAGCAGCCATCAAGTGTTAGACAGTATTCTAGGTTACTACATGTGGAGTTTTTTTGTCCAATAATTAAAAATTCTGTTTTTTCTGAATTAAGTTGCAGGAAATTACTAGTCATCCAATTTTTTATATCAGCTATGCATTCCGTTAATCTTGTGAATTGGTAAGTTTCGTCAGGGCGCAAAGAAATATAGAGCTGAGTATCGTCAGCATAACAATGAAAACTAACGTCATGCTTCCTAATGATATCTTCCAGTGGTAGCATGTACAGGGTGAAGAGCAACGGTCCTAGCACTGAGCCCTGCGGTACTCCATACTGAACTTGTGATCGGTGTGACATCTCTTCATTTACTGCTACAAACTGATAACGGTCAGATAAGTATGATTTAAACCATGCCAATGCAATTCCACTAATGCCAACATAATTTTCGATTCTATTCAAAAGAATGTTGTGGTCGATGGTATCGAATGCAGCGCTAAGATCGAGTAAAACTAACAGAGAGATACAACCACGATCGGATGATAAGAGTAAATCATTTTTCAAGACAATCAAGACAAAAATGCTTATTTTAAAGAAAAAAGTCAGATGGCTTTTTCATCTGAAGTCTTCATATGTATTTTTAAATCATGTTAAAATGCTGTAAGATTTATGAATTTGATAATGTACCCATTTCCTTGTGAATGCAAGCTTGCCGAGAGTGCCCGCCCACACGCTCTTCTGATTGGCTGTGGTTTTTTGATTGACACTGTCGCCTCTGGCTTGCTCAGTTGGGGACACTAAATTTTCAAATAAATATCCAAATAAATGTAATTACTAAACTAAATTAACTATATCAACTACATTACTTAATATATATGATAATTGAAATGAGCTGATGACATCACCGTTTTCTCCAGAGCGGCTGTACAGCCGAATCAAATTCTGTTCATTATTTTCCTGTTTAACACTGTGAAGCTGCTTTGAGACAATCAGCATTGTAAAAAGCGCTATATAAATAAAGTTGACTTGACTTGACTTGACACTCTCGTCTCTGGTCGAGTCTGGTTTGGACAGATAATCTTATCACATCACGTTGGGTTAGGACACGGCTGTTTAAATGTGCTTTTCAAAGCTGCCGTTTCTACCAAAGCCCAACTCGAGCAACATAGCAAACGCGCAGCATCATGAGCGGTTTATTGCCCCTGTTGTGTATTGTATTATTTTTAGTAGACTGTTGTGAGTGTCTCTAACATTTATACTGGCAGCTTAAGTGTGGAGATTGTTACCAGTTACCTTTATCAGTTCTTTCTATCTCTTTTTGTAACATCAAGTTTATTACTTACTTTAATATTTGTTGGTTTATTTGGAAGCTGTAGGGAGCTGGGTGCCATTTTTGTTAAACTCTGTTTTCTACTGTTTTGGGCAGGAAGGGAGCTAGTGTATAATTCTGTTGTTTTCTTTTCTTTGGTAGTTTAGATTGCTTTTTGTTTGTTATTTTGGCCTTGCTCTCTCCTGAAGTCAGTGCCCCTTTTTTTTATTATAACAAATGGCGCAGATGGCTCAGTGATTGTTGCTGTTACACAACATTTAATTAAAATGTCATTCATTTTGCCATTCATTTTCTGATCTCACCATCGCCGAGTCTGTCTGTGATCACATGAAGAAACAGAAAAAACTGAGACAGACTAAATCCAGAAGAACTGTGGCAATGTCTCCGAGACGCTTGAAGAAACCATCCTGCAAAGCTACAGTACTGCGAAAAAGTTTTAGACACTTAACTGTAAAAATGCTGTAATGTGAGGATGCTTTCAAAAACAATGTCATAATATAATTTATTTATCAATTAACTTCTAACAACTAAGTCAAATCAATATTTGGTGTGACCACCCTTTGCGTTGAAAACGGCTTTTGTCCTTTTTGTCACACTTGTGCATAGTTTCTTCAAGGCAAGGCAAGTTTATTTATATAGCACATTTCATACACTATGGTAATTCAAAGTGCTTTACATAAGAATAAAAGTGGAATTCATCAGAAATAAAAATAACAATAAAAGCAGAGATGGAATCTGGATGGAAGAGTCAAAGAGTCTAGAAACAAATCATCTCATTCTTGCAATATTTTTGAGATGATAGTAAGCTGATTTAGTTATTGCTTTGACATGACAACTGAAACTCAGGTCTGACTCCAGAATCACACCAAGATTCCTGACTTGATTTTTGTTTGACCCCTAGCATCAAGGAATGCGTTCACCATGAGAACTTCATCTTTGTTTCCAAATGCAGTGACTTCAGTTTTGTCTTTGTTTATCTGAAGATAGTTTTGGCTCATCCAGTTGTTAACTTCATCAATGCATTTGCACAGGGAGTCAATGGGGCTGTAGTCATTGGCGGCATATACAGGTTGAATAGGAGTGGTGCAAGATTTGAGCCTTGTGGGACTCCGCATGTCATGGATGTCCACTCAGACTTTTAAGGTGCTGTACTGTTTCTTCTAAAATTTTACCAATAATTGCCTTGAAATCAGACATAGTAACTACTTTCTGAGGTTGTGGTCTGATTTGTCTGACTCTCTACAGTAGCAAAAATAGTGTGTGTTGTTTCTGTTTCTGTTTATAATATTTAAGAAGAAGGTCTGTCTGGCTGTGCCTAGCTCCACATTGAAAGGATGTTTTTTGTCTTCCGCCACATGCGTTCAGCTCTCCTGCATTGTCTGTTCATACTTTGCACTGCTGTTGAGTTTCTCCAACTTGCTTTAGGTCTGCCACTCTTCTTCCTTTCAGTGGAGCAATATCATCAATTACACTCTTAACTTTTGAGTTAAAGGAGTCAAGGAGAAAATCAACAGAGTCTGCAGATATGCTTGGTGTCAGAGATATAGCCTTCATAAACAGCACATGAGTGTTCTCATTTAAGCATCTCTTTTTGACTGAGACAGATCTAGCTTCAATGGCAGGAGAGATCAATATATCAAAGAAAATACAGAAATGATCGGACAGTGCCACATCCTTAATAACAATCGATGAAATGTTTAGACCCTTACTGATGAGTAAATCTAGAGAGTGTCCATGATCATGTGTGGGTCCATCTACATGCTGAGTCAAATCAAAAGTATTTAAAACAGTTATGAGTTCTTTTGCCATATTGATTACTGCATTATCTATGTGAATGTTGAAATCCCCAGCAATAGCAAAACAGTCAGAAGAGATTGCTGATAACAGCTCTGTAAAGTCCTCAACAAAGGCTGGAGAGTATTTCGGAGGTAAATAATGATAAGTTGTGTGGAGCACCTTTTAACACAATACATGCGAGGGATGATGATGATGATGATGAATCTCTTGGGTCTGCAGACTTTGAGCGGCTAGTCTCTGAGCATTCCTCGCACGATAGCAAATCCGTCGAGGAATTATTGGAGGTGGTTACTCGCGCGGTGGCCAGATTGTAGCTTGACTGGCCCCGTGAACAATAGATCCCCAAACGCAGCAAGCTAGAGGATAGGTTTCTGTCCGGTGGTTTGGGTATTCTCGTTCCCATATGCATACTTCATGCAGCATTGAGTGAAGCTTTTGAAAGGGAACTCTCGGGGTTACTTGACTGTAACCCTGTTCCCTGATAAAGTGGAACGAGATGTTGCACTGGAGTGCCGTGCTGATGATGTCCCAGGACTGGTCTTCAAACAAAAGAGACCTGACAGCTGGGGCTCATCTATTTATAGACTCGTGCAGCAGGTGCGCTGATGACGTCACTGACCGAGGCTATAATACCGTCGAGTCAATTTCATTGATGTGTTAAACACACTTTTCACAGCCAGTCACGATAAGACGTTACCATATGCATACTTCATGCAGCAGTGAGTGAAGCTTTATCAGGGATCATCTCTGGACATGGACAGAAGTCATCTCTAGACTTCTTGGCCATCTTGGCTGAGGGCTCAGGCGTGGCAGCCATGACGGGACGAGACTCTGGTGTGGCGGCCATGACGGGACGAGACTCTAGTGTGGTAGACATGACGGGACGAGACTCCATGCCGGGAGTCCTTTAGGCTGTTCGGACACCCCTGGGTAATGGAATTCCCTTTTAGGTATTGGAATTTAGATAGTTCGTGGAAATTAACCCATTCATTTAAGTTTCGAGAGCACCTACAGATGTTTAGATCTCAGGATTTATGCCTTTATTTGTTTATGGATTTTTGAAATAATTAACAAGTAAAAAATAACTTTAGAATGATAAATAGTCATTATTCAACTTCAAATGTATAAATATCCTCATTGTTCACTGTTATTTGCTGCAGCCATGACATCAGCGACCATTGAAGTGGCAGCTCTAGGAAGACCTCTGTTTCCTGGTATGCTGTATGACTGCCGCAAGGATACCTTCATTCCAGGTGCTGTACTGTACCTACTAAAATGCTTTTTATTCCCCTTTTCACCCAACTGTGAATCAACAAAACAGTACATGTGCGGTCATTTTGAGACAAGCACATATATTAAATTATTAAATTAGTCTTACAGATACAACATTGGCATGATTACTTCCACAGTACATTGTGTCCGCATACGTAACTGTTAAAGTCATTTCTCATTTCAGGTGTTACTCTGTGGGATAAGAAGTCACTGACAGAAGATTTGGACACCCGTTCACAGCCCAAGACACATTTTGACATCAGTAGCTCCGACTCCCTCTCTAGTAAGTCCAGTCTCCTGGATGTAAGTGCTTCCCTGAAGGCCAGCTTCTTAGGAGGGCTGGTGGAGGTGGGAGGATCTGCCAAGTTTCTGCATGACACCAAATCCTCAAACCAACAGTCCAGAGTAACAATGTATTACAGTGAAACCTCCAGATTCGATCAGCTCACTATGACTCAGCTGGGCCAGATCACCTACCCTCAGGTGTTTGAACAGAAAACTGCAACTCATGTGGTCACGGCTGTACTCTACGGGGCTCAGGCCTTCATGGTGTTTGATCGGACATTTTCAGAAGAGGAAGAAAAGCAGGAGATTGAGGGAGAACTGAATATCATGGTCAAAAAGATTCCTGAATTTTATATTGAGGGAAAAGGAGCTGTAGAAATGACAGATAGTGACAAGAAAAAGGCTGAGAGCATTGCTTGCACATTTCATGGTGACTTCCACCTTGATCAGAGCCCCACCAGTTTCATGGAGGCCCTAGAGGTGTACAAGAAGCTCCCCGGTATCCTGAAGGAGAATCCACAGAAAGCGGTTCCAATCAAAGTCTGGCTCTATCCTCTTTCTCTACTGGATACAAAAGCTGCTCGATTGGAGAGCGAAGTCACCACACATCTGGTTTCCAAAACTGAAGATATAATAGAGGGGCTGGGAGAAGTAGAGAGGACATACAATGACCTCTCCAGAAATACACTGGTGAATGCTTTCAGAGACATCAAAGAGAGGCTGCGCTTATTTCAGAGCTCATTTAGCATTTACCAAACAGCGCTCATGAAAGCAGTGGCCAGGGTTTTGCCTGCTATACGAGGAGGAAAGGAGGAGAAATCGCTGGAAGACATCCTGACGAACTACAAAAGCTCCCCTTTTAATGCTGACAGGCTTAACCAGTGGATAAAAGGTGCAAAGTCTGAACTTAACCTCTTGAGTTCTCAAACCAAGAAGCTGGAGGGAATCAAAATTGAAGACTCAGACCATCTCAACTCCATCCTCCTTGATCCTGATATTGATGTTGTGGTGTGCTTGACTTTCACATCTCTGAAGTATGAAGACCCGTATCTTTCAACCCTGAAGGAGGTTCTGGAATCTGAAGAGTTTAAAGAGCTAGATGGGGAACAAAACATGGCTTCTGTGGCATCTGTCAGAAAGTGGTTCAACGATCCTGATGTCATCTCAAAGATGAGAGAGACCATGTCTCTTTTCAAAAGTTTTTCAGAGGCTAATAAAGATGAAAAGAGATACCGATTCATTATATCTGCCATCCCCGATCCATCCAGTCCAGCCTCCTCCATCCGTCTGTATGAAAAAGGGAAGCTGACAGACACACAGTTCCAGCCCGTGTCGAAGCCTCCCCCACCAGAAATGAAGAATGTCCTGGAGCACAGTGTGTCCCTGAAACTGCAGAAGTCCCCAACTGGAGAAACTGTGCAGTACAGAGTGGAGTACCGGCAGGTGAAAGAGGAACAGTGGCATGTCATAAACACAACCGGTAAAGACTTTACTCTGACTGGATTGGAGTTTGGAAAGCAGTACTTGATCCGCTGCAGGATAGTGAGTAAAGTGGGAGTGAGTGAAGCCAGTGACACTATCGGCCCCATAGTGCCTGAAGGTAAGTGTCATATGAACATTTCTTTGCAGTAATCTTTATCTTTTTTTTTTAAATATATAATTTGCTTCATTCGCACAGTCAATGTTTGTATTGACAACCATATTCCCTAACAGGTGTGGCTATTAATAAATGTGTAACATGTTTTAAAGTGTTTTCCACTTGAATGTGTATATATAAAGGTATTATTTCCTTCGTTTATTTGATTATAAATAGACCTTAAAGATGCAGACTATATTATGTATTCAAAGTCAAATTTAGGCTACTGTACTTAGTCATATGAAATTCACAATAAACAATACAAAGCTTTGAAAAAGTAAAACGTACATTTCTCTGTATGAAAACCATAAAGGAAAAAAGAATAAACAGCTCATAATTAAAACACACAAACAACAAATAATCAACACAAAAACTGTTAGGATCACTGTATCATGGCATTTCTGCAGAAAGACCAAAGTCATCCCTGAAAACAAAATTATGATTAATATAAATAATATCTTTACTTTAACAAATGCAAAAAAATCTCATATTTTAAGTCACACGTTGGAATACCGTTTCCATGAAAGGCTGTACATGGTCTCAACAATGCTTAGGTAGGTGGTACGTGTCAAAGTAACATCCACATGGATGGCAGGACCCAAGGTTTCCCAGCAGAACATTGCCCAAAGCATCACACTGCCTCCGCCGGCTTGCCTTCTTCCCATAGTGCATCCTGGTGCCATGTGTTCCCCAGGTAAGGTAAGCCACGCACACGCACCCGGCCATCCACGTGATGTAAAAGAACACGTGATTCATCAGACCAGGCCACCTTCTTCCATTGCTCCGTGGTCCAGTTCTGATGCTCACGTGCCACTGTTGGTGCTTTCGGAGCAATTTGAGCTCCAGTAGCTCGTCTGTTTGATCGGACCACACGGGCCAGCCTTCGCTCCCCACGTGCATCAATGAGCCTTGGCCGCCCATGACCCTGTCTCCGGTTCTCCACTGTTCTTTCCTTGGAGCACTTTTGATAGATCCTGACCACTGCAGACCAGGAACACCCCACAAGAGCTGCAGTTTTGGAGATGCTCTGACCCAGTCGTCTAGCCATCACAATTTGGCCCTTAGCTACAATAAACTTCATAACCTGTAAGTTGATTAAAGGGGTCATGAATTGAGAAATCAACTTTCCCTTGAGCCTTTGATATATGAAAGGTCATGGTAATATAAGAATATCCTGTAAGTTTCAGAGCTGAAAACTTACTTGTTAGTCAAAGAAAAGCTTTTATTGACAGCTGGCTCAGCAAACGAGAGATCTCAGAATGTGCCAGGCTGTGACGTCACACAGTATGGTGAAACACCGCCTTAACCTCGCCCACCGACTCGTGCATGTCATGACATGTTATAGATAAATAACACAGAGATTACATGAATGAATGAAGCAACACACTTATGTGAGTAAAAAATGTTTTTTATATGTGATAGTATTGCATTGTTACAGATCGTTTGATATCTACTGATTATGTGTACGTGTCTAACTGAACATTAGCACGCTGTCACAGGCTGGAATATCCGTTGTATTTGAGGTGTTGTTGGTTCATTGTGCTGCGATTCGGGATCAGACTAGAACATGTATGGGCCAGGGCTCGCAAAGCCCAACGTCCCGTTGCTATGTGTTTTCCAGACGGGCTACCAAAACATATCACCGCCCTGCCGATGGGCTATCTCAAATAGTGAAATAACATTCCTTTCTTGATGTGCGTTGTTCACTCTCTTGACTTGATATTTGAAGGAAAAATACAATTGCGGAAGTTTTCAACATGCTGATTTGTCTGACACTGCAGTGAGGCTTGTGCGTGCGTGTGTGTGTGTGTGTGTGTGTGTGTTAGTGATTCACGGTTCGTGGTTATATCCACCGATCGGGCGGGCCAAGTAATAAAAAATAACATTACAATCAATCGTGGGTGGATGAGTGATAAATCGTGTTTTGCGAGCCCTGTGGGCGAATCATTCTGGTTGCTGTTTTCCCACACGTTTTCAAAACAATTCCTCATCACGTGTAGCCTAATCACGGGGGAGCTGAAGCTCATTATAATATGCAAATCTTATCCAATCCTAGCTGTGGGCGATTACTTCCAAGTCTTCAGTGCGGCACACCCATAAAATCCGAGCGTTCCATGAGAGAGCCTCAAAACCAGGGTAGAAAATAGTCTGTTACTTATTCATTATGATGTTTTGAATGTTAAAACCACGCGAACGTCATAAGTTGACCTCAGACAACAGTATAAAAAAATTTAAAAAGCCAGTTCATGACACCTTTAAAATGCCGTTTTAATGCCGGACAAAACGCATGTCCAACATTCACTGATGGACAACTCAAATTGAGCTTGATTTTGGTGGAATGTCAATAATGTAATGACACACGCAAGTGTCTGACCATATAAAGCCACACTATCAACTTTGACAACACAGTGACTAATGAGTAGCACTACATTAACACTTCAGCTACTACAATTAACTAATATAGAAACAAGCTGAACTAATCAGTAAGTAATATCAAATTTAGGAGATATTTCCTTAAGTAATCAATAATTACTGAATGAGATTAGCCTCATTAATAACTATGAACTGACAAATTATAAAGAACATTATTGTGTGTCTGAGATGTGAGCAATTGTCTCTTTTACTCAGTATATACTCATAAAATGCCTCATTAATTACTCAAGTGTTACCTAGTCACTATGCAGGAACTAATAGTGATCTGGAC
This sequence comes from Rhinogobio ventralis, assembly GCA_039654625.1. Taxonomy (NCBI): domain Eukaryota; kingdom Metazoa; phylum Chordata; class Actinopteri; order Cypriniformes; family Gobionidae; genus Rhinogobio; species Rhinogobio ventralis. The sequence continues at coordinate 34,412,439 of CM077207.1, read as the reverse complement.
CATTATTTTAAAGTGAAAAAAACTCTTTTTCACTTTAAAATAATGGTCCAGATCACTAGCACTCCTTGAAGAGTGACTAGGTAACACTTGAGTAATTAATGAGGCATTTTATGACTATATTCAGAGTAAAAAAGACAATTGCTCACATCTCAGACACGCTAATGTTGTGATTAGTAATTAATTAGTAATTCTTTATCATTTGTCATAGTTACTTATTAGTTCTTAGTGATACCAATCTCATTCAGTAATTATTGATTACCTAATAAGGAACTATTTTAGTCCTAAATGTTATATTTCTTACTGATTAGTTAAGCTTGTTTCCATCCATCCATCATCTTCCGCTTATCCAGGGCCGGGTCGCGAGGGCAACAGTCTAAGCAGAGACGCTCAGACTTCCCTCTCCCTAGACACTTCCTCCAGCTCTTCCGGGGGAACACCGAGGCATTCTCAGGCCAGCTGGGAGACATAATCCCTCCAGCGTGTCCTAGGTCTTCCCCGGGGTCTCCTCCCGGTGGGACGTGCCCGGAACACCTCCCTGGGAAGGCATCCGAAACAAATGCCCGAGCCACCTCAGCTGGCTCCTCTCGATGTGGAGGAGCAACGGCTCTACTCTGAGCTCCTCCCGAGTGACTGAGCTTCTCACCCTATCTCTAAGGGAGCGCCCAGCTACCCTGCGGAGAAAGCTCATTTCAGCCGCCTTTATCCGGGATCTTGTCCTTTCGGTCATGACCCACAGCTCATGACCATAGGTGAGAGTAGGAACGTAGATCGACCGGTAAATCGAGAGCTTCGCCTTACAGCTCAGCTCCTTCTTCACCACGACAGACCGGTACATCGACCGCATTACTGCAGAAGCTGCACCGATCCGTCTGTCAATCTCCTGTTCCATCCTTCCCTCACTCGTGAACAAGACCCCAAGATACTTGAACTCCTCCACTTGAGGCAGGAACTCTCCACCAACCTGAAGCGGGCAAGCCACCCTTTTCCGACTGAGAACCATGGCCTTGGACTTGGAGGTGCTGATTCTCATCCCAGCCGCTTCACACTCGGCTGCAAGCCTTCCCAGTGCACGCAGTAAGCTTGTTTCTATATTAGTTAATGGAAGTAGCTGAAGTGTTAATGTAGTGCTACTCATTAGTTCTGCATTTCTTCCTGCATAGTTACTTATTAATGACGGACCATTATTCTAAAGTGTTACCCAAAAAATATATAGTGTTTTTCCATTTCCTGAAAAGTAGCGGTTTTGGGCATTTGAGGTTTCCGCCCGACATCGACGATATATTTAAGCTACTTGTTGGGAGGATATTGGGAGTGATTTTATTAGGCCTATGTCACAATATGAGGTAAATCTGGCCCTGCAGACAGCATAGGATGTAGCGGATCTTTCGCTGAGATGTAGGATGGAAGTCCTTTTGGGATTTTCTGTGATGACTCGAGATGAGTTTGAAGCACTTTGTCATACCTCACTACATGTACTGTGCCAGATTAACTGGGCCTGGTCACAGCACTTGCATACTGTGGTTCAACTGCTTCTATTGCTCTCCTCATTTGTTAAGTTGCTTTGGATAAAAGCATCTGTTAAATGATTTAATGCATCTGTTATTTCCTAGAAAACACCGTTTCTTTTTGGATCCGCTGACTCATCATGTCCACTAAAAGGGGGGCTTTTTGCTGAGATGTAGGATGGAAGTCCTTTTGGGTTTTTTCCAGGATGACTCAAGATGAAAGTGAAGCATGTTGTCATTCCTTGCCACTAAATCCATTATTTCCCTGAAACCACCTGTGTTTTTTATATTCTCTGATGCATCAGGCTAATGTGGAGGTTATATCTGTCAGATTGTGGATTAATAAAGACTTATTTTCACGTGGCTCCTTGCACAATATTATGTTAAGGAAACTTTGCTTACGTTGCAGTGCCTATTATAAATAATTTAGCCGTGTACATCATTATTTTTGAATTCCCTCATATGCCATCGTAATCTTTAATGAAAAACGTTAACCTCCCCTCCCCATAAAATAATGTCTGTTCTCGTGTGTCACGGTGGAGAGTGGGACTAAATATCCTCCACAACTGAGATCTGCCTCTGTTAGCAAACCCCAGCTTCCTACGACCCAGTGTTCATTTTGACGGCACATTTTGATTTAGTTTTAGTCATAGTCTTTTGACTAAAAGGCCATTTAGGCCACATTTACACTGCAGGTCTTGATGCACAACTCCGATTTGGTGACTATATCCGATTTTTTTGACGATCCGCTTACATCATCTTTTAAAAGCGACCTGTATACGATTGCATTATACACTGGCGAAACAATCCAAGACGTTCTGACCCGGAAAATGGCGCGATATGCAATGGATGCAGACGAGATTATTCAATGTTTTGCTTTCCGCACTATCTTTAAAGGTCAGCAAAACATTGCTCTCGTAAGGCGGAGAAAAAAAGAGGAGAGCCCTTGTCCACCGGAGTTGACATCATCATTCGCCTCCATCCCTTTTTCAATGACGTACGACTCGCATTTACTGGGGAATATCCGATTTGACCGCTTGCATGGCAGACGCAAATGCACGTATCTGAATCATATCGGATTTATTACCACATATGAGTGAGGACTGAATCCGATCTGAGGACATCAGAATTCATGCGTTTTTTTCCTGCTTACACACTCCCGTCATATCCGATCTGTGCCACACGAGAGGGAAAAATCGGGTCACTTGAACCATGCAGTGTAAATGGGGCCCTAGTTTTAGTCATATTTTAGTCCCCTGAATTGTTTTTAGTTTTAATCTAGTTTTAGTCTCCTAAAATCTAATGAGTTTAGTTCAATTGTAATGCATTCATTGAGCATTTAAGCATCACTTTGAATGTTATGTTACCGACTGTTACTTTTAATACATGTGTAAGAGCCAATTTAATATGGCAATAATTTGTATATTATTATTTGTTGATTGTGCAAGTAATAACTAAAAGTGTTATTTTGTAGCTTTTATTCCCTGTGTTTTATATGTTTCAGTATTATTTCCTATGTTTTCTGATGTATAATTTCTGTCCTGTCTCTTTAATGGTTATGCAGAAGATTGAACGGGTTCGGGCGTAGGAACAAAGGGAGAAACAGTTTTCTTACCGTCTTGACGTGTTTAAACATTTAAGGTAACACAAGATAAAGGTTTGACAAGTGTAATATCGTAGGATACAGGAAACAACATGATTTTGTACATTTTTGTCATTTTTTTGTGTTTGATTAAACTCGTACTTGTTTACGGATTTTTGACTGACTTATTTGACGAGTAAGAACCCATTTTTCCTGCCAAATAAGTTTGTTTATTTTTTTTATTTCAGTTAACATTTATTTAATTTCAAGTAATGAATTTTAGCTTTTCGCTAAATAAAGAAAACAATCAGGACGTGCGGTCTCCCGTCTGTCTCCCTGTGAAGTCCACTCTGAAATGCGTGTGAAAATAAACTCAGAACTCGGAGAAAACCTGCCACACAGACACGACAGATATCTCTTTATAAAGCTTGGAATGTCTACTTTTAAATGAATATAATGAATATAAATGTCATTTATATAAAAAACACATTCTCTGTTTATGTAATCCGTATGAAAACAGCGAGAGGTCCAGTTTCTCCAGCGGAGCCTCATTATCTTTAATGTGACCACACCCACGTGAGCGCAAAGCGATTCACATGCAAATTGTCCACGAGGAAGGAACGCGAACCTGTATACGCCCCCATCACCTCAAAACAAAGACTCAGCTTCATCATTCTTCTGATTTTCATCAAGTTTGGAAGACACGCTGTGAGTTTACCTTCGATTTACCCCAGAAGAAACAGAACGTGAGAATGTTAAAATTCTCATTTTACCATGAGAATTTTTAAGGTAAAACATTTCTTCTCACTTATATTAGCGTTATTGATGCATAAACTTCACATTGTAGGCTACTAGTTGAACTATTGCCAGACTAAAATGTGTGACATCAACGGAAACATGTTGAAATATGAAATATAGATAGGTAGGCAACCTTTCAATACAAAATAAAGATACACGTACGACATACGCCTTTGGCTTGCTCAGTTGGGGACACTACATTTTCAAATAAATATCCAAATAAATTGAATTACTAAACTAAATTAACTATATCAACTACATTACTTGAATATATATGATAACTGAAATGAGCTGATGACATCACTGTTTTCTCCAGAGCGGCTGTACAGCCCAATCAAATTCTGTTCATTATTTTCCTGTTGAACACTGTGAAGCTGCTTTGAGACAATCTGCATTGTAAAAAGCGCTATATAAATAAAGTTGACTTGACTTGACATGGGGATATTTTTATTCTCTGTAATATTGAACACAGCATGATATAAACGTAGGGTTGCCAACTGTCCCGTATTAGCCGAGACGTCTCGTTTATTGGGCCCAAATGTCCCGTTTATTGACTGCTATGCTGATGTAACCATACACTGACTAAGGGGCTGTTCACATGTGTTGCGTCTTTTGCGCGCTCACGTTCGTTATTTTAAATGTAGACGTGCGACAAGCGCGCTCAAATAGAGACTAATTAGTTTCCGTTCATCTTGCACTGTCCCTGTTTGCACTTTTGCCCTGAATGTCTCTTTTGCACTGTATTTTTTTTTTTTTACTACTGCTCCATGTGTTGTTTTCATGTGTAAATCCAAGTATATACACTACTGTTCAAATGTTTTAGATTTTATGTTTTCAAAAAAAATTCTTCTGCTTAACAAGGCTGCATTTATTTGATCCAAAATACAGCAAAAACAGTAATATTGCGAAGTATTTTTATAATTTAAAATAATTGTTTTCTATTTGGATATATTTTTAAAATGCAATTTATTCCGGTCTTCAGTTTCACATGATCCTTCAGAAATCATTGTAATATGATGATTTGCTGCTCAAGAAACATTTCTTATTATTACGAATGTTGAAAACAGTTGTGTACAATTTATTTCAGGATTCTTTGATAAATAGAAATTTCAAAACAACAGCACTTTGAACTTTCCGTTAATCAAAGAATCCTGAAAAAAAATACACAACTGACACAAATGTGTCTTGAGCATCAAATCCTCATATTGAATGATTTCTGAAGGGTCATGTGACACTGAAGACTGGAGTAATGATGATAAATTCAGCTTTGATCACAGGAATAAATTACACTTTACCATACAGTCACATAGAAAATATTTCACAATATTACTGTTTTTACTATTTTGGATCAACTAAATCCAGCCTTGGTGAGCAGAAGAGACTTATTTTTTCTTTTAAATATACAGATCTAAAACTTTTGAACGGTACTGTAGGTCTAAAGTCTTTATGTAAAGAAAATGTATAGTCAGATTACTTCTTTTAAATTAAACGTGATTTTGTGAATAAGCTACAAAGCATTAAATCATTAAGTCTCCTCACATTCATTCTCTATAGTTCCCTTTGTCACATTCCTCATTGATATTCAGGAGAGGAGTTGTTGACGCCTCAGGTGTGAATCACAGCATTATTCATGAGGATCCACACCCTCCCCGCATACAGCCATTCTGACAATAACTGTCTTACAAAAGTCAAATGACTATATTGTTTTGTATGAATGAGTGATCAAAATGGTTTTCAAAAAAACTCTAGGCAACAACATCCAGTTCTGAAAAGCCTTGTGAACAAATGTTTAAAGTGTGTTAGATGGCCTGATTTCAGTGATTTAACATTTTAGTTTTTTCAAAAACTACGCATAAACATTATTTCCTCAAAACTACACACTTTTATGTACATGTTGCTCACATATTACTGTAGCCCTGTTTGTGCTGAATCAGTGTAATCAGACTTTAGCCGTTAATATGCTTTAAAGCTTCAAATATCAGAGCATGTCAAACTTCTTCAGGGTCACAAAATATCCTCAGGATCCAGAGGGTTAAACGGGTATTGGAGAAATGATCAAATTAAGCATTAAAGCTTTATAACCTGTCTCTTACAGAAATGTGCCATGGTAATTTACCCCTAAATACTATAGTAAACTGTGGTAATGAACAGTGTGTGTCACCAATAAGAGGAGATTCTGAAAGATTATTATTTGCATACTGTTTGATATATATATATAGTTTTACACTATAACTAAGGCGTTTTGGCAGAAACTAGTTCCCACAGTAATTGCTTTTTCCTTATTTATTAATGTGTCAGCGGCCAATAACACCCAGTTAAATCTATTCATATAAAATAAAAATGTTGTAACCGACTACGCCACCTAGAGTTAAAACTGAGACCCTAGGAACTCACTATTAGCACAGGTTCTTTAGTGGAAAAACAACACCTGGCAAAAGTTCAAGCCAACTATTATTTATTACAATGAAACTGATTTGAAAGAATAAAA
>CM077207.1:34238566-34391066 GCA_039654625.1 Rhinogobio ventralis | reverse complement strand
ACTACACACACACACACACACACACACACACTATAGGTACTACACACACACACACACACACTATAGGTACTACACACACACACACTATTGTGTGACATATTGTGTCCAAAAGAAGCCTCTGAAGGACCCACACACATGCAAAGGCCAGCAAGCGTCTCTTAATGCTGACATTGGACCTGATCGGTCACTGGTGCACTTTATATGATATTGATAATGTATTTATATTAATAAGCTATCTATTTGATCTAGTTTCCCACAGGTGGTTATGAATAACAACAAACCTGTAAAATGTTTAAAAGCAAGTGAATTGAATTGTTGAATCATCGTTTGAGGCATAGTTCAGCACACATGAACAGAAGCTTGTCTGGTGAACGGTTAGACAGGATCTGTGTGGACAGGGATCTCTTCACGTGTTTCTGAAGATGGGTTTGGGACGGCAGGAGGGCGAGTAACCCGTCCTTTGAACCGTGGCCGTGGTTTGTTTGAGATCTGCTCTCATCTGTCCCGACAGACACCATCGAGCAAGAGATGCGGAAGCTGTTCAGTATTCCCGACGAGAAGGAAACGCGGCTGTGGAACAAGTACATGAGCAACACGTTTGAGCCGCTAAACAAGCCGGACAGCACCATTCAGGACGCCGGCCTCTATCAGGGACAGGTGAGGCCTTGCGTCGCCCATTCAGCAGCACATCAATGATCCCGCAGGCTTTTGAGTTTCCCTCTGTCCGTCCGCAGGTGCTAGTGATCGAACAGAAGAATGAAGACGGCTCGTGGCCTCGCGGCTCCTCAGCGCTCAAGTGAGTCATGTGACGTGCGGCTCATCAGATGGATCATCAGATGCTTTGACACACTGGCTTGTTTGCTTTCTCGATCTCCTTGATCTCTTCCCGAGGGTTGGCATCATTTCCTGTAACTCATGCTCTTCTTGTCTTTTGAAGGTCATCTGGTGCTTCCTCTCTCTCTGCTTTACCAAAGATCTGCCCTTCATCCCTCACAAACAATCATAACAGCAGCTTCAGCGGCCGCAAGTAAGCCTGCAGGGGGCGGGGTTTGTGAGTGGGCGGGGCTCAGTTGGGGTTTTATTAGTGGGTGGGGCTCAGATGGGAGGTTTATTGGTGGACGGGGCTCAGATGGAGGTTTATTGGTGGACGGGGCTCAGATGGAGGTTTATTGGTGGACGGGGCTCAGATGGAGGTTTAGGTGGGTGGAGCTCAGATGGAGGTTTATTGGTGGGTGGAGCTCAGAAGGTGTTTATTGGTGGGTGGAGCTCAGATGGGAGGTTTATTGGTGGGTGGGGCTCCGATGGAGGTTTATTGGTGGGTAGAGCTCAGATGGAGGTTTATTAGTGGGTGGGGCTCAGAAGGAAGTTTATTGGTGGGTGGAGCTCAGATGGGGTTTTATTAGTGGGTGGGGCTCAGATGGGGGTTTATTAGTGGGCAGGGCTCAGATGGGGGTTTATTAGTGGGCGGGGCTCAGATGGGAGGTTTATTAGTGGGCAGGGATCAGATGGAGTTGTATTAGTGGGTGGGGCTCAGATGGAGGTTTATTAGTGGGCAGGGCTCAGATGGAGGTTTACTAGTGGGTGGGGCTCAGATGGAGGTTTACTAGTGGGTGGGGCTCAGATGGAGGTTTACTAGTGGGCAGGGATCAGATGGAGGTTTATTAGTGGGTGGGGGTCAGATGGAGGTTTATTGGTGGGTGGAGCTCAGATGGAGGTCCATTGGTGGGTGGAGCTCAGAAGGTGTTTATTGGTGGGTGGAGCTCAGAAGGTGTTGGAGGGTGGAGCTCAGATGGAGGTTTATTGGTGGGTGGAGCTCAGATGGAGGTTTATTGGTGGGTGGCGCTCAGATGGAGGTTTATTGGTGGGTGGCGCTCAGATAGAGGTTCATTGGTGGGTGGAGCTCAGATGGAGGTTCATTGGTGGGTGGAGCTCAGATGGAGGTTTATTGGTGGGTGGAGCTCAGATGGATGTTCATTAGTGGGTGGAGGTCAGATGGAGGTTTATTGGTGGGTGGAGCGCAGATGGAGGTTTATTGGTGGGTGGAGCTCAGATGGAGGTTTATTAGTGGGTGGGGCTCAGAAGGATGATTATTGGTGGGTGGAGCTCAGATGGAGTTTTATTGGTGGGTGGAGCTCAGATGGAGGTTCATTGGTGGGTGGAGCTCAGATGGAGGTTTATTGGTGGGTGGAGCTTATGAATAGGTGTGGTTAATGAAACACTTTTTTCTCACGATGTGTGATGGCTCGTTTGAGTCGACACAACCTGCTCGTGTTTCACATCCTCAGACGGCGCTCTCCTGATCTCTTGTAGTTTCCTGGACAGCGAGGCGACTCTCTAGCGCTTCAGTTGGTTCTGCTTTACCTCGCCTGTCCCTGCATGCTTTGAGCTGTGGCTGCATGATCCTGATCATCTGCTTTCACCTGCTGCTGTGTGTGTGTTGGGTTCCTCTCAGTCGTCTGTGTGTGTCTCCGCAGCTTGAAGAACTCCAGCTACGGCCTGCCGTCCTACCCTCCGTACAGCAGCGGCAGCTACGAGTACTCGGATCAGGGCCGGCGCGCAGAGAAAGCCGGCCTCAGCGGCCTGACCAACCTGGGCAACACCTGCTTCATGAACTCAGCCACACAGGTGACCAGAGGACGCTAGACGCTAACCTTCCCTTCCTGTGTCTAATGACTGATCTAAATGCATCCTGAGCAAAGAGATGAGTGCAGTGTGTGTTTGTGTCCTAGTGTCTGAGTAACGTCCCTCCTCTGACCGAGTACTTCCTGAAGGACAAGTACCAGGAGGAGCTGAACGAGGACAATCCTCTGGGAATGAAGGGCGAGATCGCCAAGGCCTACGCCGAGCTCATCAAGCAGCTGTGGTCGGGGAAATACAGCTACGTCACGCCAAGACCCTTCAAGGTACAAATGAGGAGGAGTTGTGCGGTGACAGCGGTTAAAGGGTCTGATCCGTGACCCACGGTTCGACACGCATGTGATTCACACACTAAATGCAAAGTGGATTCTAGTGGAAGAGAACTCAATTCAGTACTCGCACGCTGATGCAAACTTCATCAAAGTCCCTGCATTGGCCAAGAGATACCAAATCATATCATTGGCCAATCAGGTTTTTCAGCCGCTTCCATTTCTGTCTTTCCTGCTGAATGATGGTTAAAGGTTGAAGCGCATGTGGTTTGGTTGTTTAGACTTGAATGAAGTCGGTGTTTGTGTTTTCAGACTCAGGTGGGGCGGTTCGCGCCTCAGTTCTCGGGCTACCAGCAGCAGGACTCCCACGAGCTGCTGGCCTTCCTGCTCGACGGCCTTCACGAGGACCTGAACCGCATCCGCAAGAAGCCCTACATTCAGCTGAAGGACGCCGACGGACGCCCCGACAAGGTCCATCACATCACACACACACACACGCATGAGTTTAATTTTTTTGGTTATAAATTCTTTTTTGAAAGTGTATATATCTAGCACTCTGCAGACCGTTTTGGCTTTCTCCACTAGATGGCAGCAAATACTGGAAAAAATAATTTAGTGACACTGGGATATTGCATTTATACCACTGTATATGGGTATGGGGAGACTTTAGATTTGAGTAGGCCAGGCGGAAATCCCCAAAAATGGTCCCAGAGCTTAATATATGGGAATAAAATATTATGGGAATAAATTAGGTCACTTACATACGTTATCAGCGTGTGTTGAAGTAGATGCATCTCTCGTCATCTCTGAGAGAATATGCGCCGTTAATGCTGTGTGATGAAAGCAGTTTTTACTTTCACTTCCTGTAGTGAATTGACTGAGGTTAAAGACTTCTTCACCGGTAACTCTTGCGTATAGTTTGCACACTGCTTGTGTAGTAGCCTATCCATTGGCTTTAAAACCCCATCCTCATAACCACCCCTTAGCAATTTAAAAGCCTAGAAATTACTTGTGACTAGAAATGTGACGCTTTTCTCAAATATGGCAGTCTGTTTAAATTGCACTCAAAAGTGTTGACTTCTTTCTGACACCAATACCGAATCTGACAAACCAAGAGCGTGGTTTTTCAGTCGATTCTTACAGTCGTCTCCAGATATAAGATACGCAGAGGGACGTGAAAGGTCAGTTTTATCCTGAACACGTGTGATCTCCTGCAGGTGGTTGCGGAGGAGGCCTGGGAGAACCACATCAAGAGGAACGACTCCATCATCGTGGACATCTTCCACGGCCTGTTCAAGTCCACGCTGGTCTGTCCCGTGTGCGCCAAGATCTCTGTGACCTTCGACCCCTTCTGCTATCTGACACTCCCCCTGCCCATGAAGAAGGAGCGGACGCTGGAGGTGTATCTGGTGTGGCTAGACGCTCTGGCCAAACCCACGCAGGTACCGTCTGTCAGGACAGATGTTGTGTAGCGCCGTGTGAAACGTGTTCGTGACTGTCATTGTTGTTCCAGTACAAACTGACGGTGCCTAAAGTGGGCTACATCTCGGACCTGTGCGCGTCGCTCTCGGCTCTGTCGGGCGTCCCAGCTCAGAAGGTAACCGAAGTGGGCATGAAGGAGGTAACCTCTCGCCTGCTGAGCCTCCCAGCATTCACTGTGTTTCCTCTGCCCGTCCAGATGATCGTGACGGACATATACAACCACAGGTTCCACCGCATATTCGCCACCAACGAGAACCTGAGCAGCATCATGGAGCGGGACGACATCTATGTGTGAGTGAGCTGCTGTCCTGGCTGAGAGGTCAGTGTGTGTTTCTGACATGTCTCTGTCCGTTCAAGGTTCGAGCTGGCCATCAGCCGGCAGGAGGACACGGATCACGTGGTGATTCCTGTTCATCTGCGGGAGAAATACAAGCAGTCGGGCTTCAACCACACCAGCACGCCGCTCTTCGGCCAGCCCTTCCTGCTCAGCGTCCCGCGCTCCGTCAGCGAGGAGAAGCTGTACAACCTGCTCCTGCTGCGCCTCTGGTGTGTAGCGGCTTCACACCATCACACACATCGCTGCAAAAACACTTCGCTTGCTTAGGATTCCTCTCGTTTCCAGTGCAGATAGCTGCAAGTTCTTCAATCAAACCCCATTGGCAGATCATTTTGCTTGTTTTAGACTCACTTCATTTTGATTTTATTTCCCAGAAAACGAGACATAATATCTTGTCATTTTACTCGTCTAGTAAAAGCATCTTGATTTAAGAATATTTAAACAGGAAACAAGGAATCACCAGCCAAAGTGCCTCAAGAATAAATAAAGGACGCTGTCGTTTACTCGCCCTCGTTCCTCTCCTCAGGGAGACACATTTAAGCTCATAATCCCCCGGGTTTCAGAGGCGAGGCTAAGCTAGTCTTACGTGAACAATACGCTAACATGAGTTACGTTTTAGACACACTATTGTCAATATTGTTTGATTTTTTTTTTCTTTTTTTCGCTTTGAACGAATCACAGGGCTTCAGACTGAGACCAAATGGTGGCATTTTGTGCGACTGAATTACCCAGAAATCAAGTAAAGATCACTATAATCACTGAAGCGGTCGGTCAGTTCAGAGGCTTTTACACATTACTGTTGATCAATTAAAGCTCAGTGCTTCACTTTCCAATAAATCTGACATAAAAGGTGAGGCATACATCTAATAAGTTTAGAAGAAATGCCCTTATATTGGCAAAAATGCCCCTGGAAATCAATTTAAGGTGGCAAATATTGCCCCTTAATAATAAGAGTTCATTTCTGTTGCGGTTGTGAACTGACTAGAAGATGAACAGGCCTAAACCAGCACAAAAACACACTCCGCAAAACTAATCAACATATCTTTGAAAATATTGAGATCAATATTGCACACCCCTAATGTACAGTACTTTTTATTTTATCAGGTCTGAAATCTGGCTTTAAACCCTGCTCCTGTCCAAAAAGCAAATAAAAGTACCATAAAACTAGTCCATATGATGTAGTTCCCAATCCCAGTCTCTCTCTCATCTAATGTTTATTTGTCTGGTGTGTTCCAGTCGTTTTGTTCGGCCGGCTGCTGAGGACGAGGAGTCGGAGGAGACGCTCTCGCCCAAACATCTCTCCATCAACGGCAACGCCACCAATGGTATAATGGAGGAGGGGTGGCCTAGTAAGCATGCTGTTTGACCTCACTAACAAGCGCCGCCGTGACACGTTTGAGATGGGAGACGCTGTCCTGACTGAAGTGTCTGTCTCACAGGTGAGATGGAGACGGACGAGCCAGACGACGAGTCCAGCCAGGACCAGGAGCTGCCCTCTGAGAACGACAACAGCCCGTCGGAGGACTCTGTGGGCGGCGGAGACAACGAGCTGGAGAACGGCGTCCCGCCGACGGAGAACTCCAGCAAAGGCCAGAAGAAGAGGCTCTTCACATTCCAGTTCAACAACATGGGAAAGACAGACGCCAACTTCATCAAGGGAGGAGAGCCGCGGCAGATCCGCTTTGACGAGGACCACATGAGGCTCAGCGGTGCGCGCCCGCCGTGCGACTCTACAGCGCGTGTGGTTTGCTGCTGAACGTGAGCTGACGTGTTTGCCTTGTTTTCTTGCAGATAGATGCTATCTCTCCTTGGACTGGGAGCCAGAAACCAAGAGGAAGCACTTCAACGAATCGGCGGCTGAGGTAAATCTCTCCTCTGCTTCCAGTCAGAGGTGGTTTGAGATGCTCACCTCAGCTGTTTCCTCCGCAGGACTTCGACAAGCACGAGAGCATGGAGTACAAGCCTCAGAAGAAGAGCTTCTTCAAGCTGAAGGATTGCATTGAGCTCTTCACCACCAAAGAGAAGCTGGGTGCAGACGACCCGTGGTGAGTGGCGTTCCTCATGCTAGCGTGTGAGACCTCCAGTCACAGGGATTGAGGTGTGTGTGTGTGTTTCAGGTACTGTCCCGACTGCAAGCAGCATCAGCAGGCCACGAAGAAGCTGGACCTGTGGAGTCTGCCACCGGTGCTGGTGGTCCATCTCAAGCGCTTCTCCTACAGCCGCTACATGAGGGACAAGCTGGACTCGCTGGTGGACTTCCCGCTGCGGTACGTCCCGCCACGCAGTTAAAGCGTGTATCGTACGGCGTGTGTGTCGGTGTGTGAACAGTGTTGCTCTGTTGATCCTTAGTGATCTGGACATGTCGGAGTTCCTCATCAACCCCAACGCCGGGCCCTGCCGCTATGACCTCATCGCCGTGTCAAACCACTACGGAGGCATGGGGGGAGGACACTGTGAGTATCACACACACACACTAGAGGCATGGGGGAGGACACTGTGAGTATCACACACACACACACACACACACACTGGAGGCATGGGGGGAGGACACTGTGAGTATCACACACACACAGGAGGCATGGGATAAACTGTTGCGAATGCAAATCTGATGAATCCTGATGTGGCGGTTGTCACAGTCATAACAGTTAGAGGATTAGTAGACTTGTAGGGTTAGAATAAGTTGGCATGCAGTTTCCATGTCGGTTGGTCTTCCCTGATGAGGATTGGTTTGCATGAGGACACTGGTCTGATGTGATCATAGCAGACACTGTTGAATGTAACGCAGCTGATTTCCTCGTCAGACACTGCCTACGCCCAGAACAAGGAGGATCAGAAGTGGTACAACTTCGACGACAGCAGTGTGTCGCCCACCGGCGAGGACCAGATCGTGGTGAGAATCTCAAGCCATGTCAATGAGTTCCTTCAGCATTCACTCGCTCTCAGAGGAACTGTTGTCGTCCATGCAGTCAGAAACAGCACTGACACGCGTGACGTGAGGCCGAGTGAATGCTGGTGTGGAGTCCGATGAATGACGCTTCTCCTCGTGTCTGTGTGTGTGTGTGTCCAGTCCAAAGCAGCGTACGTGCTCTTCTACCAGCGGCAGGACACGGTCAAGGGCACAGGCTACTTCGCCCTGGACCGCGAGGCTCCTGACGAGACGGAGGCGCCGCAGGACGACAGCGCCGCGGCTCAGAGCGAGGAGGATCTCAACGACAACGAGCAGGAGGAAGAGCTCGCCGCCGACCACCACGTGTCCATGAACACCAACTGAGGAGGTGGAGCGCACACCCAAAGCCATACCCGCACCTGCACAGACGGGGCGGCACGAATGTAGAGACACCCCGGTGCAGCCGCCGGGACAATGCTCCAGATGGTTTCCGCTCGGGTTCTTTAGTTTGGCATGAGTGAGAGATTGACATGTACGCTTGTTTTACCTGTATATACTGACTGACTGTTTTCTCGCACAATCACTCGTTTGTTTTGCCCGTGTGTCGCCAGTCACAAACAGCCGTTGGTCTGGGGGAAGTCCAGTCTAGGCCTGCTCGTTTTCTTTCACCTCAGCCTTAACCGCGCGCTCAGACTGTTGCCTTTCTTTGCTCGAGTCTCCATGTCCGTAACTCATAACACACCATGTGGGTCCGATCGCCTGTCCTCGGGTGAGGCGCCCCCCCTTCGGATGAATGTTCTCGGCTTTGGCTCGGCCGACTGCTTTATAAATACTGTACATAAGAGTTCACTCTGTGAGTGCACATTTGATAAATCTATTTATTTATATGGAAGATGTGTTGAATGTGGCTGTGCATCCATTGACCGGTCGGTGGGGTTTTGTAAACCGAACGGACGGACGGACGTCCTGCATGATGAACGCTGCACTCGAGTTCACTCTGGTTTACATTTGAAATGTGCATGAGTATTTATATACAGACTTCAATAAATTTGGGTAAAGTCTCCAGTTGCGTTGGTTCTTTCTCGGTAGGCGTTTGCGCCCGAGGTCACGCTCAGTAGCTGCACAATCAGAGGCACTTCCTGTTAGCGGTTTGCTTGTGTTTATAATACCACTTGTGTTCGTCCCTTGCCTTTATATGGGATCATTCACCGAGTCATGTACTCACCCTGGTGTTGTTCCTCTGCCATATGACCTTTCTTTTTCAGCCGCAGAAGGAGAATGTTTAACACGCGTCCTGCTCCAGCTCGCCCGTGTCCATGGCTTTACACATCACGACCCGTTTACAAACTCTTCACACAGTTCTCAAATATGAGTGGATGGAGAAGAGCACTGACATCAGACTCGTTGATCATTGGCTAGTTTACAGTACAGTCACTCTCACAGCAAACATGGTGATGTTTTATGGGCAAAGAGGAACCAGTGGAACATGGTATGAGTCTGCGGGTATAAAAGGGAAAGACATCTGTCGTGCTGATCCACACTCCATGCCAGTGGGTGGTGGTAATGCAGAAGAAGAACAGGTGTGTGCAGTCTGAACACACACATCACAGCACTCTTTATAGGTGAGTCCAAATGTTGTGCAATACAGTGTTCATTATTCATCAACGACCTTTCTTCACTGACGCAAACGTTTAGTTTAGGACAGAAACTATGAGGAAAATCTACTGTCATTTTCGTCAGTGAATAAAAACGAGACTCAAATGTGAGGGAGGGCCGATTAGGGAAGAGATCCCGTAAGAACTGATGTAACGTGCGGATCTAACGACGGGAAAACACGCAGCTGTTGAGCTTCCACCGGCTCTCGCGACAGCGCTTCAGAGTGGCTCGATCAGTGAATAACACACATTTATGACAGGCAATGTTTATGAGCTAATGCTGAGGAATAATCACAGTGTTTGCGTTACCATGTTTATACAGTAATGTGTTTTAGATGGTTGTAACAATGCTCATCTGAACTGCAATAGTAAGGCATTTCAAAATAAGTGTGTATCTCGAGCTTGTTTATAATTAAAAGTCACGCATTATATATGCGTTTAGTTGCACGATAAACTGTATTTCATTTAATTCCCATTTAATTCATAGGAGGAAAGACTAAGAACAGTATTTGACACATTATTCAATAAAGTATCAGGGTTATAATATAATGTGTGTGTGTGTGTGTGTGTGTGTGCACCTTTGAGCAGCCCGTGGTTGTCCACCAGTCCCAGGTACACGCACTGCCCATCTGGTACTTGTCCTAGCTGTCGAAGCCCACACACACACACACACACACAGTGAGTAGGATCCTTGCCATCTTTAGGGATAAGGGAGATTGAGGCCTGCATAAACGTCGAGGGAAGATTTGCTGTATTGAAGGTCTCAAGAAGCGGGCCCAGTAAAGCTGCAAACTGTAAAGCTCTGTCGGGAGTGCATCAGGTCCCGGGGCCGCAATAGCCTCGGCTCTACCCAGATCACAGTTAGGGTCAGAGTTAATGAAAAATACAGCAATTCCGCCTCATCTGAATTAAGAATATGGGTTTCTTGTGGAAAAAAAATGTCTGCGCTTAATTGCCGTAAGTGAGACAAGACCTTATTTCTTTTAATAGCGTTGTTAATACCTTCCACGTTATAACATTTACGCCACGTTTATTGAACATGGTAATTGTAAATGAACAAGACAATGAGACTGAATCCGTCATAACAAACCACGCGAGTTTGACACCAAAAAGGAAAAAAAAGAACAAAAAACCCTAAGCCGTACAATTTCCCTCACCTCCCCCCACCCCCAAACGACATCTTAACATCCTCAAACAACCATCTGCTGGTTTACTCAGAACCATAACTCACCAGCCCGTGTTTCTGCTCCCTTGGAACTAAACTGTTATTGACAACAGAAACAAATGACATTTTAAGTCACAAAGAGTGTGGATCAATCCAGACTTAAATTAGTCTCTTCAATTTTACATCATCCACTGCAAGAGTGGATACACATTCCCTTCGGTGACGTGCATTCCTACTCACTCCTCACAAATTCCAAAGCTTGTTGCGGAGAGTCTGGTTGCCTGGTTGTCTGGTTCCATCATGATTGATCTGTAGGGAAGAGCAAGCTCTTCGGAGTTCAGCTTAACCTGGTTAAAAGCCACTCTCCGCTTGGCGACCTCAGCGCTGATATCCGGGTAAAAGAGTATACGCGATCCCTTGTATGGCACCTGTCCCCTTCCTTGTCCCAGATGGAGAATCAGTTCCCTCACCTGGTAGTGATGCATTCGTCTGATGAGCGGTCTGGGGGCTCGATTAGCTTTCAGCGCTAAGCCCTGTCCACCTCCGGCCTTTTGGCAAAACTCTGATCCCCGAATACCTCGAGCAACAGCGCATCGATAAACGCAGACGGATGAGTACCCTCTGTGCCATCGGGAATACCAATCACGTGAATATTGTTCATCCAGTTTTCCATTACCTTCCGTCAGCGCAGAGCACGTAGATTCAAGGGCAGTAACTCGACCATCTACGTCTGTAAGGGATTCCTCCACATCCTTCAGCTTGTTCTTGCTTTAATAGTGCAGTTTTCACCGCAGATGATTTGAGCTCTGTAAGGATCGCTATTTCTGACCTGATACCGCCGGAGTTCTCTGCTGTCCCCCTGGCTCCAGGCGGCCTCGTCCACACTCTGTGTATCGCCAGCATCTTCAGTAATATCAAACGTTTTTTCTCGGCATGTTGTTCTTCTAAGGGTCGCGAATAGTATTTTTCAAATTATGTCATCCAATAAGTGCTAATTAAGCTGCTGAATAATAAGCAATGTGTGGAGCAGAAAACTTTACAACTTTGAGTTACATTGTGTACTAAGACCGACGGAAAATGAAAAGTTGCGATTTTCTAGACCGATATGGCTAGGGACTATGCTCTCATTATTATATATCAATGATAATACGCAGCGCCTGAAAATAGTCCCCAGCACGCTCTCTGTGCAAGCAGGTTGTCACGTTGGTTATGTTCACTGCTGCCACTAAAGATTTCTTTATAAATAATCTTCCTCATCATCTCCTCAGCATCCCAGATAGCCCAGAGGAACTCGATGTTGCAACAGAAACTATTGACTCTCTCTTTTCCATTGCGGTCTCAAAACTCTGGCCAGTTGATAATACCTAGAATATCAAAATCAACTGCAGGCGGTCGATCCTTTTCCTATTTAGCACCTAAACTCTGGAACAGCCTTCCTAGCATTGTTCGGGAAGCAGACACACTCTGTCAGTTTAAATCTAGACTAAAAACACATCTCTTTACTATGGCATACAAATAAAACATTTTTAATTTATATTTTATTCAAGTCAATTAAATGATTGTTAGGCTGCATTAACTAGGTCAGCCGGAACCGGGAACACTTCCCATAACACCTGATGTACTCGTTACATCATAAGAGGAATGGCATCTACGCTAATGTTAGTCTCTCTGTTTATCCCAAGGTTTACTGCAGTCAGCCGGATCCGGGCCGTATCCAGATCAGATGGTGGACCAGTGCCCAGACATGACCAACGTATCCCTGAAGTGTCTGCAGAGACCGTGTCAATGAGTCTACCCTCTGAAATTGCTCATCGAAATGGCATCCTCAATGGATCCATCTCCGGCGTGATGCCTCCGATCTTTCGAATAATCCGATCGAATATTACTTCTGACCTGTAAGGCTGCCAAAATAATAATCATACACTGTTTGTTAATTGGCCAGAGGAGAACTGGCACCCCGACTGAGCCTGGTTTCTCCCAAGGTTTATTTTTCTCCATTAGGACACCTGATGGAGTTTTGGTTCCTTGCCACTGTCGCCTCTGGCTTGCTCAGTTGGGGACACTAAATTTTCAAATAAATATCCAAATAAATTTAATTACTAAACTAAATTATATCAACTACATTACTTGAATATATATGATAATTGAAATGAGCTGATGACATCAGTGTTTTCTCCAGAGCGGCTGTACAGCCCAATCAAATTCTGTTCATTATTTTCCTGTTTAACACTGTGAAGCTGCTTTGAAACAGTCTGCATTGTAAAAAGCGCTATATAAATAAAGTTGACTTGACTTGACATGTTGACGTAAGTTAGCCTGTTTTCAGGCGCTGCGTAATATCATTGCGCCGCTGCACCCACGGTACGGCAGCAAAGCTCCTTAATTATTATGCAGGAATGAGAGTATAGTCCCTAGCCATAGCGGTCTAGAAAATCGCAACTTTTCATTTTCTGTCAGTTTCATCTCCTCAGCATCCCAGATAGCCTAGAGGAACTCGATGTTGCAACAGAAACTATTGACTCTCTCTTTTCCAGCACTTTAGACACAGTTGCTCCTCTGCGCTTAAAGAAGATTAAAGAAAATAGTCCAACGGCGTGGTACAACGAGCACACCCGGGCCCTTAAAACAGCAGCCAGAAAAAACTGGCTTTGAATAAAACAAGCACATCCATTCGAGTTGAGCGGTCATTATAATAATAATAATTTGAAGGTCCCCAGGGCCTGACGGGCTTCCTCTCTGAGCCGGCATTTCATCGACATAATGAGTTCATATGGATGCTGTTGAGTAGCGTTAGTGGATGGCCACTATCTGACATCTATAGCTGTCTATACACTTACCATTTTGTGAAACACTAACGTTCCCTCAACAGGTTCACTAAACACCTTTCTGTATTTCCACCTATTTTAAGACAGATTTATACGCACAAAGCATCTTACTTATTGTGATTGATACATTACTCTGAATTTTCCTCTGTTAATAGTTGTGAGGCATGGATGTGAAATGATTGTTTTACTGGCGCACAGTGGGAGTGGGAAAACCGAACACAATTAAAGGGATGGTTCACCCAAAAATTGAATTCCTGTCATTAATTCCACACCCGTCAGACCTTCGCTCATCTTCAGAACACAGATATTTCTGATGAAGGTAATCATCACTTTCAAGGGCCAGAAAGGAAGAGAAGACAGCGTTAAAACGGTGGACGAATAGAATAACACTCAGGAGATGTCAAATTAACTCCACGAGGGTTAAATGTTGAACTCTGAGGCAGTGTGGATTATACACACCAGAAAAGAGTTCAAATGAGCACTGTCAGTGTGTGTGTGTGTGTTAGGTACTATGCCAAAAAAAAACTTTTAGAATAGTTAAAATTGTTTTGAATGTATTGTTAGCCTTTTCAAGATATATGCATAACTTGATTTATTTAATCATTTATTTTTTTTATGATACTGGGCAGTTGTGCATATGATACCTTTCATGTGCCTTTGATTGAAGGACTTAGATCATGCTTGTTTTTGTAGAGGTTAGCAGAACCAAATGAATACAGTTGTAGTGTGTGTGTGTGTGTAAACGGTTCATGATTATGCACTCAATTAATGGTTTTGTGCCAACAGAAAGAGTCATCGAAACTAAGAACAAAAACAACAAAATATGTAAAGTTACATTGATGAAAGATTGTTTTCATAGTTGCTGTAAATCGTCAGTGCCGTAGAAGATTATGCTGATCTGTTTGTACCATCGAGTAAATGTGCCTTTGTGTTTGAGAAGTCTCAATTGAATCTTTTTTCACCCACTAATTTAACTTATGTGAAGGTGTAACAGCTAATAATATGTATAATAATTATTCATTTGAAAAAATATGTAGATTGTACATTTCCTGAGGAAAATGTGAGTGGTGCTTGCCGTGGATTGTAGAGTTTTTTGCTCGTTACCATGGCAACTCAAACGCTCTCAAAGTGCCGTCCAATGCATCTAAAACAACTCTTCATTACAAAAGTGAGGCGACTGAGGGCTGGCGGATTCATCATTTAATGTTACTTTGAATTATTATGGCAATGAACCATGGTTTTACTAGAAAAACTGTACTTTAACATTTTTGTGGTTATACAAATGGTAACGTTAGTCAATACAATACAGTTAAAGAAATAGCTGCAATGTATTCTGTAAGTCAAGGAACAATCCGGAACGGAGTGACGCAGTTATCTTACAGTGACGTGATGGATTTCATTGCCAGCTCTCCTAATACAAGACAAAACATGCTCATGGGACATCTTAAAGCCAGAGGTATGTTTCAATGTTTGAAGCAAGGTTATGTATTACTATTGTTTGGACCAGTAAGTTTGGGCACTGCATAAAGAAATGTGTAACTTTATTATTATTTGTTTAGTTATGGCTTAAGCTCATTCATATCCATCAGGGATGGCTAGCTTCATTGCCTGTACAGCCACACCCTGCATCCCAATGAGCATACCATCCACCCTAAAGAGTAGTATGCACACTGAGACGCACCCACAGCTCCAACCCTACCCAAACACCTGAACAAGCTAATCAAGGTCTGATGGGCTGCTAGAAAGCCACTGGAAGGCTGGAATCCCATTTGTTCGTCATAGACATCAAGTGTAGTGTTACTTCTTGCAGGTGCCTGATCCACGTCTACCTATTCATATCATGGTATCTTCTCTGTTCCCAGCTCCACCTCTGGTCAAAAGCAGGACTTCTCAAATGAGTGTCAAATTATATTGAATTATTGTCCATAAGAACATTAATGCCATCTGCTATTCGTTTGGTTCTGTTCTGTTTACCCTAGTGCAGTGGTCTCAAACTCCGCTCCTGGAGGGACACAGCCCTGCACAGTTTAGCTCCAATTCACACAAGTTTCTAATAATCCTGAACACCTTTATTGATTAGCTGGATCAGGTGTGATTGATTAGAGCTGGAACAAAACTGTGCACAGCTGTGGCCTGTAGTTTGAGATATATGCTCAAGGGACTCTGCTCCTGGAAAGGACTTGAGTTCCAACCCAGCTCTAACACATCTGTCTGTAATGATCAAGCAACCCTTAGCGCATTCGGGTGTGTTTGATTAGTGTTGGAGCCAAAATCTGCAGGATGGCAGCTCTCTAGGAGCAGGGTTGGAAACCCTACCCTAGGGCAGTGGCTCTCGAGTGTGTCACCCCACAACCCCCTCATCTAACACACCTAATTCAAGTCATCAGCCAATTAGTTGGGACAGCGAGAGTTGTGTGATGAGGACAGGTTTGAGAACCACTGCCCTTAGGGAGGTATAGCTGCTCATATCCATTGTGTAAGTTACTAAAGAGGGCAACTTTTGCATGTTATTATAACAGGGTACAGCAACGAAGAGTCCGTGAGGCTATGAGAGATCCGGTACGAGGACTGGAACTGAATATTGTGCCAAGACGCCCTTATTCAGTTCCGGCACCTCTCTCCCTCTGGCATATTGAGGGCAACCATAAACTCATCCGGTAAGACTTGTAAAAGGAGCAGTGGTGGGCCGTCTGCTGGCCTAATCACTATCAGAATCTCTGACTTAAATTTTAATATACTTTTTCCATGAATGTGTGTTAAATTATTCCCAATAGTCTATTTTCTTAATTTCGTGGCTTTTCTCTTGGTCACACTGCTTCCAGTAGTGTTTGTTTATGTTAGAGCTTTTATCCAATCATATTTCAGGCATCATGTGTTGCCGGGGTCACAGAAATCTGCCTTGAGGCCTTCAGAATCAATAGTGCGGGCGCCTCTAGCCTTAAATGAACCTGTGCGCTTTAACCAATCAGATAATCACTACGATTTAAACAGCCAATCCGAGTTCCCAGGGCATCCCATCTAGCAGGCGTACAATAACGTCTGCATTTTCACGTCCTTTGATTGGATGGTCAGAGAACGTACTATAACTAGTGGCCTAGACAGAATAACTAGCAAACAAGATGAAACATCTGTTGTTTTAGTAGCATTTGTTTCAAACCCCAATGGCTGACAGAGGAGAAGAAATTAATGTATTAATTAACATACTTACAAAGCCATTTTCAAATTTCCCGCATACAGCCTTCTCCAGCTGCACAGTCACGGAGCGCTATTCGATCTGTCCCGGCTAAAAGTGAACGAACTGCCAGTCCCGTGGATCTCCCTGATTTATTTGAGAGCATGGGTCAGCTGCACACATTGTGTACAAATAATCATAGCCTATTTTGGTGAGTAAGCTATAATGCATTTTATTTACATTTTTTATATCCTAGTCAACCCTGGGCTGGCTAATCCGTGCCCTGTTTTTTCCGTGATGAATTTGATTTTTTTTATTTTTTTTATTTATGATCGAAATTTTTTATTATAATGAAAAACTTTGTATTATCTTTGAACCTCACCTGAAATAAATTTGCTGGTAAGATTTTTCAAGAACCATTTATGCTGTTGCGTTTTCTTTCCTGTATAATTTGCACAAAAAACGCACAATTTGGGAGAACTCAAAAGGTAGCCTACTACAAAAATGCACGGAAAACATGGAGCGGATCGACGCTTCCGTTAGATATGATGGATGTGGCGCAAGTGGCAACCTCCCGCAGTTTCTCTTGAAGCCAATACGGAAGTGATTTAAACTGGCTCCAGAAGGGAGCAGAATCTCATTGAGCCCCATGTTAAAATGCCCAACTTTACAGCAGAAACACATGTCTACAGCCTGCTACAAATTGTGGTTTTGGTCTATACGGCTAATTTTGCCCTTTATGACAACTGTGAGGGGGGTGAATTTTTTTATAGCTCATTCGTTTACATTATATAAAGCCTTAAAGTTCTGCATAATTAAGGGCATGGCCACTTTGAGTGACAGGTGGATAGCCGTTTGTCTGCTGTCTGTTAGTCATCGCGTCACCTTAGCTCCGCCCATGTCCCGCCTCTTTGCCCATGTTCTGTTATCTGGGAGTGACGCATTCAGTGATGTTATTGAGAGGTAAATTCATTCAGGTGGGACGTCACTGAAGGCTAGGGGTGAAATGCACGGCCCGCCTCGGAAAAGGTTTTTGTTTTTGTTTTTTTAATCAATGTAAGAGACCTGTGAAATGTTTTGTGACCGTTTACCCGCCGTTTTTCATATATATTTTTTTTAATTATAAAATGTATATTTCTAGTTCTAATTATTTCAGCATATTTTTGAAATTGTACTAATCTTGGTGACTTTAGTGCCATTTGCTTTCTCAACCACAAATGAAATAGTTAACATGACTACAAAAAAGTCTTAAGTAAGAACTACTTAATAATATGACAATAAAGCACTTCATGGGAAAGTCTGCTCATTACCCATGATGCATAAAAGGCACAGAGCAAGCAAGGGCTGTCACACACTCACCAAAATGTCTTAATACGTTTTCAGAACTGAACATAACTCCTTAAACAATTGTGGCCCAAAAAGTGAAATGACATGCTCAGTGCGAAGTATGCAAAACTAATGCAGAAGTCAACAGTTGAAGAAGAAAAGCAAAGGAATTAAGGATTAAGTGTGAACCCATCGGCAACCCTTTAGTCTCCAGCGCTACCATTTTCCAGAACTGAACCCACCTGGAGTCTCCAGAAGTGTCAGGGTCAGGTTTCAGAGACTTTGCTATGATAAGGAATCCTGAAATTTGACCCGCACTTAATAAGAATCGTGTGCTAAAGTGTTGTTTTTTTAATAGGCTTCATTGAATGATTCAACAGGCCCATGGGAGCATGTTTTCTTCTGTGTTGCACTAATGTCTACAGGAGACCCTGATCCTTCAAAGAAGTGGACTTGGCAGGAAAGTTATAACAGTTATAACATTTCCAGGTGTAAAAGAAAAACTTGAGGAAGCTGTGTCTCTGCAGACACTTCAGGGATGCGTTGGTCCTGTCTGGGTGCAGGTCCACCATCTGATCTGGAAAGAAGTGTACAGGGTGAAGAGCAACGGTCCTAGCACTGAGCCCTGCGGTACTCCATACTGAACTTGTGATCGGTGTGACATCTCTTCATTTACTGCTACAAACTGATAACGGTCAGATAAGTATGATTTAAACCCTGCCAATGCAATTCCACTAATGCCATCATAATTTTCGAGTCTATTCAAAAGAATGTTGTGGTCGATGGTATCGAATGCAGCGCTAAGATCGAGTAACACTAACAGAGAGATACAACCACGATCGGATGATAAGAGTAAATCATTTGTAACTCTAATGAGAGCAGTCTCAGTACTATGATACGGTCTAAATCCTGACTGGAAATCCTCACAGATACCATTTCTTTCTAAAAAGGAGCATAATTGTGAGGACACTGCCTTTTCTAGTATTTTTGACAGAAAGGGTAGATTTGAGATTGGCCTGTAATTGACTCATTCTGTAGGGTCAAGTTGCGGTTTTTTAATAAGTGGTTTAATAATAGCCAACTTAAAAGTTTTCGGTACATATCCTAAAGTCAAGGATGAATTAATGATATTAAGAAGAGGATCTATGACCTCTGGAAGCATCTCTTTTAGTAGTTTAGTCGGTATAGGGTCGAGCATACATGTTGTTGATTTTGATGATTTAACGAGTTCAGCCAATTCTTCTTCTCCTATAGCAGTGAATGAATGTAATTGTTCCTCAGTGACACTACAATGCTCTGTCTGATGTGGTACAGTAGTAGACGGCTACATGGTTATAATTTTTTTCCTAATATTATCAATCTTTCAAGTAAAGTTCATAAAGTCATTACTGCTGTGCTGTTCATCAGAAGTTGAAGCTTTATTTTTGGTTAATTTAGCCACTGTATCGAATAAATACCTAGGGTTGTGTTTGTTTTCTTCTAAGAGAGTCGAGAAATAAGCAGATCTAGCAGTTTTTACGGCCTTTCTGTATGCAATCATGCTCTCTTTCCATGAAATGCTGCGCTTCTTCCAGCTGCGCTCCATTTTTCTGGCTGCTGTTTTAAGGGCCCGGGTGTGCTCGTTGTACCACGGCGTTGGACTATTTTCTTTAATCTTCTTTAAGCACAGAGGAGCAACTGTGTCTAAAGTGCTGGAAAAGAGAGAGTCAATAGTTTCTGTTGCAACATCGAGTTCCTCTGGGCTATCTGGGATGCTGAGGAGATGAAACTGATGAGGAAGTTTATTTACAAAGAAATCTTTAGTCGCAGCAGTGATAGTCCTGCCATATTTGAAGCGAGGGGACGGCTTTGCAGCCTTTGCTAAATTAAGTATACATGATACTAGGTAATGATCTGAGATGTCATCGCTCTGCTGCAGAATTTCAACGGTATCAACATTTATTCCATGTGACAATATTAGGTCTAGAGTATGATTACGGCGATGAGTGGGTCCTGATACGTGTTGCCTAACTCCAATAGAGTTTAGAATGTCTCTAAATGCCAATCCCAATGCGTCTTTTTCATTGTCTACATGGATATTAAAATCACCAACAATTAGGACTTTATCTGCTGCCAGTACTAAATCAGCAAATTCTCTGATAAAGTGTGTATTGTGCCCTGGTGGCCTGTATACAGTATATACACTATATACAGTATTCTATTTGAAACTAGACTTCTGAGTAATACTGAAGATATTATTATAAATTACAGCAACACCTCCCCCTTTACCTTTCAGACGCGGCTCGTGTTTATAACAATAATCTTGTGGTGTGGACTCATTTAAAGTAATGTAGTCGTCAGGTTTTAGCCAGGTTTCTGTCAAACACAGCACATCTAGATTATTATCTGTAATCATATCATTAACAATAAGCGTTTTAGAGGAAAGGGATCGAATATTCAGCAGCCCGAGCTTTATCATTTGATCATCTGTATTATATTTGTTGTTTATTTGTTGGACATCAATTCATTTTTTACCGTTCAATGGTTTTGATGTTTTTTTGTATTTACTAATTCGTGGAACAGACACAGTCTCTATGTGATAATATCTAGGTGAAAGAGTCTCTATGTGCTGGGATTTATCTGACTTCTGTGATGTGAGACAGCTAGCAGATGGTCGGGTAAGCCAGTCCGTCTGCTTCCTGACCTGGGCCCTAGTTAGTCAAGGTTTAGCTTTAAGACTATGTGCCAAATTACTAGAGAGAAGAGCGGCACCACCCCAGGAGGGATGGATACCATCTCTTTTC
Organism: Rhinogobio ventralis; assembly: GCA_039654625.1. Classification (NCBI taxonomy): domain Eukaryota; kingdom Metazoa; phylum Chordata; class Actinopteri; order Cypriniformes; family Gobionidae; genus Rhinogobio; species Rhinogobio ventralis. The sequence continues at coordinate 34,370,528 of CM077207.1, read as the reverse complement.
AACAGGTCAGGTCTGCCGCAAAAGCTTTTCCAATTGTCTATGAACCCTATGTTATTTTGCGGACACCACTTAGACAACCAGCCATTGAGTGATGATAGTCTGCTAAGTATCTCATCACTCCTTTTAACGGGGAGGGGACCAGAGCAATAAACGTCATCTGCCATCATACTTGCGAGTTCACACACCTCTTTAATGTTAATTTTGGTGATCTCCGACTGGCGAAGTCGAACATCATTAGTGCCGACGTGAATAATAATCTTAGAGAATTTACGATTAGCATTAGCCAGCACTTTTAAATTTGCTTTGATGTCAGGCGCTCTGGCTCCCGGTAAACATGTGACTATGGTGGCTGGTGTCTCTATTTTCACGTTCCGTGTAATAGAATCGCCAATAACTAGGGCACTTTCAACAGGATTCTCAGTGGGTGCATCACTGAGTGGGGAGAACCTGTTTGATGTTCTAGGGCACATAACACACACCGTTTCTGCCTATCTTGTGTTTCGAGTGAATTTGATCAAACAGTCGAGGAGAAGGTTTTTATTATTTCAGAGCTTGAGATCTCTGTGACTTACAGTCTCTGACGCCCAGACGCATTTAGAGCAGAAAAACAATAATAGACAAAACAGCACAAACACAATAATGTTCTTGAACCTCAAACACACCTTTTACAAATCACAATTACACACACATGAATTATAAACCATTTGATCAAACTAAACAAAGCTGATGTTCATCAATACAAACAGAGAAAAGCACAGATACACACCGTCACACACACTGATCTTACTGTCTATATGAGGATTTATTACACACACACACACACACACTGATCTTACTGTCCATATGAGGATTTATTACACACACACACACACACCGTCACACACACTGATCTCACTGTCTATTACGGCCTTCCATTAAGCCGCTGGTGTCGGTGGCAGAAGTAAGCAAGTAAAGTACGTGTGCAAATGAAGTCCATACACACAGATGTTAAAGGGTTACTTCAGCGATTTAGCATTAAGCTTTGTATCAGTAGAAACCCAGTAGTATATTCAAATTATCGTACTTCCCCCCTCATATCCCCCTGAGACGAGAGAATTATGCATTTTAATTCTGGAAAAAATCCTCAGATGACGCAAATATCGTCATTTTGCGTCATCTGAGGATTTTTTGGCCAGAGGCTAGAAACTACAGCCAGTAGAAGGAGCTAGTTCTGCATGTTTTCAACCCGCCCACAGGGGTGGGATCACACACACAGCGCTCGGCTCGGGCCTCGGGCAGCTGCGGGCATTCGTGTAAACGGAGCCGTGCGGATCAAAGTGAGTGTTTCAACTTTTCAAATGAATTTCTATGAAAGTTAAGCTTCCATAGGCATGATCTGAAAATGCCCCAGACTGAACACGCGCCATGAATGTATGCTGCGCCCGCGCTTACCTCAGCTTTTCGCTCTCGTGATGAATGTAATCTGACTCCTGCTGCGTTTGTGCTGTGACACTCGCTCGGCTCACTCACATTATATTGAACAGACACGTTCAGTTTTTAATTGTAGAACGCACTACAGTTTATGTTCTCTAACTGAACTAAATGATTTTATATTATGGAAATGAAAACAAAGGTAGGGGCGGTGCCGCGGTGGGCAAGTGATCCAGTGAACCGGTAGCAGTGGCTTTGGGAGTGGCCTCGTAGGGCAGCGAAGCAAGTGCATTCTGGGAGTTGTTGTCTTTCATCCACATGAGCCAAAAATACATTTTCTGGCTTTTTTAGTCTAGAAGGCACCAAATTCAAAAATAATTTCACATTTCTACTACATAAATGACCCAGTTTAAATACACATTCATCTTCCCAGCGCTGAAGTACCCCTTTAAATGCAAACAGTGTCTCTTTATTTTCTTCCAATCAATAATCGCTTCCAATCAACTTCCTGTGAGCTCTCTTTCTTTACTGTTCATGACACAAGAATAAAGTTCATACCTTGCAGCCAGAACAACACTTTGTCCATAATCCATGTGCACAGTCAGTAAGCACCCATCTGTGCGTTAAAGCACGGTCAAAAACTTCCTTCCTGCCACCAAACACACCTTGGTCGTCTCATTAACCCAGTGCTTTACATATACAGTGTTACTAGAGCGACACCCAATGGACAAAACACGTATTGCTTTAAAATGGCTCCTACACACTGGCCCCTTAATTGCTTATGGTAGACAGACATAACAATTACAAAAAATACATAAAGGAGCCATAATACAACATTTGAAAATAAGTTGTGACATTGTTATAACCACACATCTTTATTCACCTTAATCATTTGTCAATAAAGGGCAGATCTTTCTAACAGGTCGTTCTAAAACGCTACTTTTAGTTTTAATCTTTACTGTACGTACGTCATCTGGAAACATTTCCAAGACTCTACCAAGTGGCCATGAACCATGGGGTGCAGTGAGATCTAACAAAAGAACAATATCCCCAGGAATAAAACTTCTTTGTTCCTTTGTCCACTTTTGACGTTTTTGTAACAGAGGTAGATACTCCCTTATCCACCTTTTTCAGAAAAGATCAGCTAAATACTGAACTTGTCTCCATCTTCTTTTCACGTATAAATCTGACTTTTCAAAAAGACCAGGCAGTAAAGCAGGTTTGCCTTTCAGAAGAAGAAGATGATTTGGGGTAAGGGCCTTAAGATCATTAGGGTCATTAGAACTCTTGGTGATCGGACGATCATTTAAAATGGATTCCACCTCACACAAAATAGTATGGAATGATTCTTCATCCAGTATCTGTTGATGAAGTACAGAACACAGAATATTTCTAACCATACGAATGATTCGTTCCCATGCCCCTCCAATGGGAACCTGCTGGAGGATTGAAACTCCATTTAACTCCTAATTGAATGAACTCCTTTTCAATTTGCTGCTTATTCCATGTAGAGAGGGATTCTTTCAACTCTCTGTTGGCACCAATGAAATTCGTTCCATTATCTGATCTAATATTAACCACTTGACCTCTCCGGGCAATAAATCTCCTTAAAGCATTTATGCATCCGTCAGTGTTCAATAAGTAAGCTACTTCCAAATGTACTGCTCTGGATGCCATACAAGTGAAGATTACTCCGTATCTCTTTACACAACTACGGCCTCGTTTTACTTCAATGGGTCCAAAATAATCAACCCCTGTGTTAGTAAAAGGTGGAAGATCGGGGGTAATTCGTTCAAGAGGAAGATCTGACATCTTTTGATCCCCTGTCTTCCCTCTATAGCGCCTGCATACAACACATTTAGAAATGACCTTTCTTGCAGTGGCATTGGCATTTGTAATCTAATATGTTTGTTTTAACTTGGATAACATATGATTCCTGCCAGCATGTCCCAATTGTTCATGAATGTAGCGAAGTAGAAGTTGTGAGATATGGTGATTCTTACTCAGTATAATGGGATGTTTGAATTCAACAGGCATGGTTGACTTCCCAAGTCGTCCTCCCACTCTCAAAAGTTGACCATCCAATACAGGATCCAGTCTATATAAACTGCTATCCTTCCTGACTCCATTAGAAGCTCTCTTCAGTTCTTCAATTTCATTTTGAAACAGTTGTTGTTGACTGAAGCAAACAATAGCCATTTCAGCTCCAGAGACATCCTCCAAGGACAAAGACTGTCCACCTTGAGTTGGCTTGAACAGATTCATCTGTACATCTATAGTAGCACTGCGATCCTTTCCCAACACTAGTAGTTCTTTTCTTTTAAGACGTAGTTTGTTCAACAGTTTTTTCAACTTGAGCATCCAAGCAACAGCCACTTTCAAGTTTTTCCATTCTGAAGAGTAAGTGATGAATTAACTGGTTGGATTTTGTGTCATTTGCAGAACAACAGCATTTACCTTATGCTCTCGTTTGATCTCTGGATCATTTTCTTGAATACAAATTTCATTCCTTTGAAGTGTATCCTTGATAATCCTCTGCACACCAGAGGAAACTAGGACCTTTAATCCATCGTTTGTTCTGCATAAAGGTCTTTATCTGCATTCCACGTGACGCATCGTCCGCAGGATTCTCCTTTGTGGACACATATCTCCATTGATGAGGTAGTGTCCTGTCTCTTATGTAAGATACCCTATTTGCCACAAAGGTCTGAAAGCGCTTATTCTCATTTTTGATGTATTTAAGCAGTCTGACTGTCAGTTTTTTGGACTGACAGTCAGACTGTGCTTAAATACATCAAAAATGAGAATGTCTCCAGCTGAAGTCTAAGTTCCTTTCTCACCATGCTGTCCACTTTTACTGCAAGTACAGTTCCTGTTAGTTCCAGACGAGGAATGGTTATCGGTTTAAGAGACACCACTCTGGCCTTACCGAGCAAGAATGTCACATGCACTTCATCTTTACAGCTGATCAACTTGAGATAAGTAACCACACCATATCCCTTTTCGCACGCATCTGAAAAATGATGTAAACAGGCATGCATGATTTGTCCAAAATCTTTAGGTTTTATGCATCGATCCACTTGAAACTCGTTTATATTATTCACATCAGAAATCCAACTATTCCATTGAGTTTGAAGTATCGGGGGTATGTTCTCATCCCAGCTCAGATTTTTTCTACATAACTCCTGTAAAAGTAGCTTAGCAGGTAACATAATAAGGGCAAGAAACCCCATTGGATCATACACAGAACAAACTGTAGACAAAATTCCTCTTCTTGTACATTGCTGGAACTTGAGCTGCAATCCAAATTTAAATGCATCAACTTCTGTACACCATTGAAGACCCAAAGCCCTTTCCACAGGTAACTTATCTTGATCTAAATCCAAACACTGAATGTCCTTGCTTCTGGATTGTTCTGGAACTGATTGCAATACCTTTCGACTGTTACTGCTCCACTTCGTGAGGAAAGCAAAAACCACCCTTTTGACAAAGAGCAGTAAGATCTTGTACCATAGCAACAGCTACCTCCTCCAAGGAGACACTACGTAGAAACTTTCAAAGACAAAAATGTACAAGAATAGCCAGCACAGCGCACCTGCAGCACAGCTAAACTGACTCCTCTTCGGTAACTTCTCCATCATCCGATCCTTCATCTCTGGATGTGAAATAATCCATTATATTATCGTTTAGGGCACTGACATCATCACCAGGATTAAGCAGATTGAGATAATTTAAGCGATCAGCTACATTACTTCAGGCTGTGTTGTTCTGCTCCGCCATCTCACGATACGATCAACGTTTTATTGAACAATCTTTGCGTGCCGTAGTTTGCATAGGACTGGCGGGAAATGTGCTTTGATACACCTTTATTCTACATGTAATAGGGTTTATTTTGATGGGTGAACTGTCTTTGTGGTGTTAAGAGAGCGAAAACTATGGCCGTTCTTTTTTTGCACCTCCGGCGGGCGTGTTCTAAAACATTAGAGAAAGACACTCTTTTCAGCTTGCCGCTATGAAGCGCTATTTTTCTGCACTAAACAAGTGAATTTTGCCAAGATATTTTTAGAAATGATAGGCAAGATGTTATAGAATAATAATTTAATGAAAACTCAAAAAATGGACATTCAACCTATTCTTCGACCTAGCTGAAAACGTTCCAGCGCGATGTCGTGGCAAAAATTAACTCTCAGTTTCATCACTGAATAAGAGACAAACCTTAGCCAATTGTCTTTATAAAGATTTATTTTCTTGCAAGAAAAGAGTCACAGTCATACAGCCATCCTGAATGTCTGTAGAGTGCTAACTGAAGACATAACAGAAACCACAATCTCTTATACCCCCAATGTGTAAACAATCCTTCTCAGTAGTTTTCCACACATGGTAAAAGACAGAAACACAGCACACAATTAACCCCCCATCTGTCCTGATTTCCTTACACCTGGCTCTTAGAATTAGTTCTGCCCGACACCTTTGGTTCGGGAGAGCCCTCAAATAAGGTGTCCCGTGACCCCTAAGGTCACAAACCAGTCTCTGTGTCTGTTAAGTTTAGTGGTGAAAACACGTTAGCTCCTGTGTGATCTCAAACATATGTCTAAATAATTAATCTTCCTCTGTGATTAAATTTTCCCACCACAATTCCCCCTTTTATCATTCATTTGATAATCTTACAAGAAAAATGTTTTAAAAATGTGTATACATAAATAATAGTAATAATAATAATAGTAAAAAAATAGAAGTAATAATGAGAAATTAAAAGAATACAAGTAATAAAAATAATAAATGGTAAAAAATAGAAGTAATAATAATAAAATAAGCAAATTTAAGTCACTCATCACACTTATACCCTTCATCTCTGATTTTCGTATAAATGATCACTCTCTTAAATTTGTGAAAGAAGAAAGAAAACGCTTAGGCTGTTTTTGTGGGTAAAGTCCCTTAAACTTAGCAAGCAAAAACAGTTTTTCAATCTCTTGGGGCCTTTCATTCCCAAATTTAAAGTAGGAAAGTCTTAATGCATTTCACTATCACCGCTGGTTGTATCATCATCAAATGCATCTGGAGATTCATCACCATCATTGTAAATAGACATTTTAACCATCTGGTGTGACATGCTGGATTTCACCAGTCTCTGTACTGAGCTGGAAATACACTGGAAAGTACATTGCAGACACATCAATATCAGCATTACTATTTCAAGGATTGGCAACACGGTGAAACATAACCAATATCCTCATCCTTTCAGATTTCTTAACCACCCAAACCATTATTGGTCAGCTTTCTCAGGTTCTCTTACGGCCTTTCTCATAAAGTTCGTTGTCATCCCGCTGATTGTCACTGTACAGTTCTCTGTGGTTTCATTCTCGTCTTTTCACAGTGACTGCTGCCTGATGATCTCACCACTCTGAAGGGTTGGTGACCTTGTGTGAACTGATAATTGCATCTGTTGTTTAAACAGGATTTCGGCATACGCTGACATGTGCCTCTGGCTCCTCTCCTCTCTGTTCCTCCTTCTCCTCGATCGCTGGTGAGACTCTCCTGTCGTGGCTCGCGTGAACCCACGTCACCCTCTCAGCTTCCTTCACGGCCATATGAGTCGCCTGCAACAGAAAAAATCCTAGCCACCTTTCCGCCTTCCAGCTCTTCCTTCTGTGGTCCTGTATCACCACAAAATCGCTTGGCTTGATGTCGTATAAAGGAGTCTCAGCTGGTTTCCCCTGCCTTTACCTACACACAGACCTTAGATAGCAGAGAAGACATTTCTTTGCAGTAATTCAACATTCTGTGGACGGAAGCTGTTGGTTACCCCCTTCCATTGCCATGAATGGTGTTCTTCCAAAAAACAATCTCATACGGGCTCAGATTTGCTCTAGGCCTCTTCTCGTTCTCATGTACAGTAATAAGCATCAAGGTGCGAAAATTTTCAGCGAATGCTGTAACCCATGAATCTTTCATTTACCATTCCCCCTTTGGTTGCATGATCGCCCATGCAGCCATTTTGTATAAGTAACGAAAAAATTGTCGGGGTAACCAAGGCTTGCCATCACCACTTGTCCACACGCCATTTTGAACCGTGCATGACACACTGTTCCCATCGTTGTTTCTCTGGCCCTGTGGTGAAAGACTGCATAATCTGTAAAGAAGACAAAGCATTGTTGTTTATTTCAGATACTAAAAGACATTCTGATTCTTTTGTCTTCCGCGCTGCCTCGGCCTTCGCAGCAGCGTCTGCTCTCACGTTTCCTGTTGAAATAATATCTTTGTTGTTAGTATACGCTGCGCATTTACAGATAGCAACCTGGCCAGGCAAGAGAGTTGCGTCTAGCAGATTAGACACAATAGAAGCATTCAGAATTGGACGTCCATCAGATTTATATACAAAAAAAATGTCTGTGTCCACAGCGCCCCAAAATCATGTGCAACCCCGAACGCATACCGCGAGTCTGTGTAGATTGTAACCTTTACCCTCCATCAGCTTGCATGCTTCTGTCGGGGCTACAAGCTCCAGTCCTAACCAGAAAGTTTCACGAAACATACTGAAAATATCCTATAAAATGAAAGACAAATCCATATTTCATATCTGGAAGCCGGGCTAAGTGAGCAAGCACTGTCACTGCACTCCTGTCATATTAGGGGTGTGTGATACCTCCAAAATCCAAAACCCGACAACTTGTCGCTATCAAGTGTTTAGTGACACATCACACATCCCTAGGCCAGACCCTCAGTCACTCCTCAGAGACCAAATACACACTTTAGAAAACATACATGAAGAAACAGCAAAAATAAGAAAGATAGATAATAATAATCCATCTAAGCACTTTAAGTCTCTACATAAAACATCCTTCAGTTTTACAGCCTACATACATATAGCATGTACCTTTCTTCTTCAAAAGTTGAAAATAAAAGAGAACATTCATATCATTATTTCCACCAAAACATAGACTTACTCAAGAACCCTTTTGTTAAACTTACTATTTCCAACCGACCCATTTTCAATCCTCATAGCTCACATCATATTTAACTTCATCAGCTCGTTCACTCATCTTTATCTCATGACATTATGCCTAATCATACCCAATTCTTTATCAAAATCACATTTCAGATCATGTTATCAGTAAAACATTCAAAATCAATTAATTAGGATTTCCTTTAAAGTACATTATTCTTTCAATGTCTTGTCCATTAAAACTCTTTAAGCGTAAGCTCCAAATGATCAAAATCTTAAACCTTGCCACACCAAAATTGTTATAATATTTTACAAAGAACTTACAAATTTTCATAATCTCCCCTATCACTTTAAATTTGTACTATGAGGCATCATCAGTTTCTTTAAAGCTGTTTTAACCCAATCTGTATTTTGAAAAGCATTCATAGCTCAATATATATTAACTTAATTTGCTTCATGTGTTTATAAATTCTGTCAGGAGTTTTATTCTCACAACATTAATCTTTGGGGCTATTTCTCTCCTTTAACTTACTTGTCACATTATTCCTCTATCAAATAGTCAGTCTGCAGATGCACCATATAATCATTATTGTTTCAGTCATATCTCTACTGCTCTGCAGACACCAGAATATTATTTCTCAATCCCAGTCACACAGAAAGCCTTATAGCCACTTGCTTCTTCAACATTAATTGTAGTTCTCTATATAAATCAAATGTCATGCCTCCATTTAAAGGAGGAAACATAAAATAAAAAAATAAAATAAAACTTTTCTTTTTAGAAGTTATCCCTTTGTTCGCCCTCCGGCCTTTCATAAATATTAGGGAGTCTCTGGATATTTTGGGTAGTGACATTAGTTAATTTGTCACTTTGTCTTTGCCGTCCAGTCTATAAAATTGACCTCAGACTCTCTGTTGAATTTAGACAAGGGTGTTAACCCCATGCTGGACGGCAGTCTTATCTCTACTGCTCCAGAGAGTAATTCAAATCATATCATAAATGACAAAAGTACTCATAATTACCAGTGACAGACAGAGCTGGATACCCAATCCACTTAAAGCTCGTCCCATGTTCTGGATCATCTTTTCACCAGATTCCTTCAGAAGTATAAGCTTCTTTAAAGTTTGTCGTTTCGTTTAACCCATCTGTAACGATAAACACTCATTCCAGAGGTGAATGACCCCATACACTCAATCAGGACAGAACGCTTTCACTAACCAACACATACAAAACATAAAGTTCAGTCACCAACGTACACACACATATCCATTAACTGCTCATTTTCAAATGTTCCTTTTAGTTTAAACTCTAAAAAATATTTAACCCTAGCTTTTACATGGACTCTTAACCAATTTCAAATCATGTGTGTTCATTATTCATTTGTCTTCACACACTCATCTGGTTTGTTATGGTTCTTTGTTTTGTTTCAGCTTTAACAGGACGATAGCAGACACAGTACAATCCCTGCTTCCACTCATGCAGTCTCTCTCTCTCTCTCTCTCTCTCTCTCTCTCTCTCTCTCTCTCTGTCTCTCTCTCTCTCTGTCTCTGTCTGTCTCTCCTCTCTCTCTCTCTCTCTCTCTCTCTCTCTCTCTCTCTCTCTCTCTCTCTGTCTCTCTCTCTCTCTCTCCAAACCAAATCATCTTTTCACAGCCTCCTAAGACTTTACTCAGACAACTGTAATATTAAATTCCTTGACTACGTTTAGAAAATTAAAATGTTTAACTTTTCATATTAGAGCTTTAGTTTAAATACCTTTTGTTATCCAGACCTTCTCTTTAAACTTCAAAAGCTCCTCATCTTTAGGCGCCACCATGTCTCATGTCATATCTAATGACCTGCAGGAGTAAAAAACTCACAATAACATTAGTTCCTGATCACACAGTTTTACTGATACCAATTAATACATTTTGTTCTGCTCTCCACAGGAGTTAATGACAATCACCACATGGTCTCAGCCGGCTCTTGAAAGCCCTTTCCCACTCTTTTCCTCAGTGAAAAAGCTATTCACTGAATGCGGTTCCTGGGTGAGTGGTATGGAGGAGCATTTCTGGGGCAGACTGCTGTATCTGTCACAGCTCCCCCTGATGATGCTGCTGGCCTCACAGACATCTGCTTCACACACACACACCCCTCACATAAAAACACCCCCCTTTAGGAGGTGCCCAGTGGCGGCGATGACCCTCTGGCTTAGGTTGCCCTCTATCTGGCCAAAGAAAGTCTTACCCGTCTTTGAGAAATCACCTCATGCACACTGGTAACCGCTCGAGATCTTTGACCATTTCCTTTAACAGGATCAGATGTTTTCTGGAGCTTTGGGGAAAGTGCACTCAAGAGTCACCAGAGCCACTTGGTCTGCTTACTATTGGTAGAACATAGAGACAGGTTAATTACAACACAACTTAATCACTAACATCCATCATACCTCTTCAAGGCCGCAACCAGTGCGTAGATTATACTCAGTGAATTTAACCATAACAGCTGTCCATTCAATTTAACCTTTGGCTATCTCTATAATCAAAGCCTTCGGTTTTGTGCATGGTGGAGGCTAAGATCAGACAAAGATGTTACTGGTCAGAGAATAAATTAGTCAAAAATTTCAGTTCATTTAAAGTCTGTATTTAAAGACATCACATTTCATTTTACCTGAAATATTTATCATTGCCCTCTTAATGGCAATTCTTTCTTTTAACAAATCACTGTCTATTATTTTCACTGATGCCCTGTGCTTTGCTATAAATCTCTTATCACCTATGACACAGGCTCAGATATCAGCTTTGAGCTGACTTTACATGAGAGAGAGACTCTGAGGCATTCAGGACCTGTACTGCATTTTCATAACCTTTTAACTTCTCACTCCAGCACAGCGTAAGACTTGCCTAGAAATTATATTTGTTTTCAAATAAACATTATCCTTTTAACTCTATCCTTAGCCAGAAATGGCGTTTTCAAATAACCATAATTTAATATTTGTCTTTTGCTCATACAATGAATTTACAAACTATAAATTTCCACTCAGATTGAGTCTCTGTTACACAGCAAGTTAGGCCCCAGCACCAGAAATGACATGGTGGGGCCGGATTCAGATTGATTATCTTTTGAAACCAAAACATCATCTTCTACGGTTTTCAACATATTAACACCAATAAGGGGGGATTTTCTCATAAATTTGTTATTTAAAACCCTCTACGTAACTATTTGTATATATTTACCACTCAGATTTTTATCACCATTGTCTTTAATTTTAACCTCATTTATATTAACATTGTCAATCAATCAATCAATCAACTTTATTTATATAGCGCTTTTTACAATGCAGATTGTCTCAAAGCAGCTTCACAGTGTTAAACAGGAAAATAATGAACAGAATTTGATTCGGCTGTACAGCCGCTCTGGAGAAAACGCTGATGTCATCAGCTCATTTCAATTATCATATATATTCAAGTAATGTAGTTGATATAATTTAGTTTAGTAATTAAATTTATTTGGATATTTATTTGAAAATTTAGTGTCCCCAACTGAGCAAGCCAAGCCAAAGGCGATCTATTATCATAGATCTTTCCTTCAAAAAGAATGAAAGAATTCAGTTTATTGACCTTATTATTATCTCATTAGTTTCTTAGACAGAGTGTAAGTCTCTTCTTTGTTTGTAACCAATCAAATTGTTGTTCAACTTTCCAATCAAAATTAAAACATTGCTGCCCATTTCCTTAAGTCTTACAAATTTCTTTGAAGTGAGGGCTTCAGAGCAGAGCTGCTTACAGCGTTTGCTCTCGTTCGTCTCAAAATCTTTATCCCGACTGATCAAGTTACTGATCATGTCACTCAAATTGTTAGCCATATAGTGCGCGTGCTATAATCTGTCGGACGTCTCCGTTCAGATCTGATCCTTCATCCAAGACCAGACGGGCGGACGCTTGCAATAGCGCCCTAATTATTAATAGCCCACGTGATTTCAGCTTCTTTTTCTACCTAGTAAAAGACCAACCATTCTGCCTTTGCCACAGATTCAGGCTCCCCCTATGGTTTATCCCCCCAATTTCCAATTTTTTTAATTCAACCAAAATTCTTCCCCGAGTTTGTCTCTTACCAGAAGCGTCCCGTTACCACTTCGGGTTCGTTTTCTCTAATTCCCGGACCCCCTGAGCGGTCGGCCCCTCTCCCTCAATCTGTCGGGGTAGGGCTGTGACTCTAACGTCCAGGATGATCAGTCACTGTCCGCTCTCGGGGTCCAGAAGGCACATCCAAGGAATCCCACTTTCCTGACACCAAATTGTCGTGGCAAAACTTAACTCTCAGTTGCATCACTGAATAAGAGACAAACCTTAGCCAATTGTCTTTATAAAGATTTATTTTCTTGCAAGAAAAGAGTCACAGTCATACAGCCATCCTGAATGTCTGTAGAGTGCTAACTGAAGACATAACAGAAGCCACAATCTCTTATACCCCCCAATGTGTAAACAATCCTTCTCAGTAGTTTTCCACACATGGTAAAAGAAAGAAACACAGCACACAATTAACCCCCCCCCTTCTATCCTGATTTCCTTACACCTGGCTCTTAGAATTAGTTCTGCCCGACACCTTTGGTTCGGGAGAGCCCTCAAATAAGGTGTCCCGCAACCCCTAAGGTCACAAACCAGTCTCTGTGTCTGTTAAGTTTAGTGGTGAAAACACGTTAGCTCCTGTGTGATCTCAAACATATGTCTAAATAATTAATCTTCCTCTGTGATTAAATTTTTCCACCACAGCGACATCCGACACACACACACACACGTTATTTCAGTGACAGAAGTTCAGCTGTAGTATTAATGTAATGAAGAGACTCTATAACATCTCACTGTTTCTGATTTATCATGAGCTCAAAGCATTATGGGTAGAATCTCTCTACAATCTATTCTGAATCATCAACACAGTTTCACTAATGATTTAGGATTATAAACCCTAAACCCAGGATAGAGCGGCTGAGTGAATGTGGTCTGGACTGTGTGGATGAGGCTCATTGTGTCTCCAGAGACGATGTAGAAGGACAGAGTTCCTGCACTGGGATCCACATACACTCCTATTCTACTGCTGGACACTACTGGGAGTTCAGTCTCTATGTTATTGTGTGTGAATGAGTAACTGTCAGGAGAGCAGGACAAACTCCAGGACTCCTCATTATATCCAAACAGACACTTATAACCCTGTCCCTTCCTGCTGATGCTCTTATATGACACTGATATACACACACATTCACCACTCCACTCAATCTCCCAGTAACAGCGTCCACACACACTCTCTCTACACAACACCTGAGGATAATCATCAAATCTGTCTGGATGATCAGGATACGGCTGCTGTGTGTAAGCGCCAGTAATCTCTCTGTTGTCCTCAGACAGACGGAGCCATTTATTCACTGTGTTCAGATCCGGATTGAGCTGATGATAATCTGATGGAGAGAAAACACATCACAATCAGGAATTATGAATTATGAATCTTTTAATGTAGCTGAACTCTTCATGTTCAATATATCAGCAGTGTCTCAGTTCAGTTTAATCATCATTTATATGATCAACTCTAAAACTCTTTTGTCATGTTTTCTTTCCCCTTCTCCAGGAAGAACATGAACACACTCATGAGTTTTTCTGCTTGTTTTCTCAGTGACTTACATTGTAGGAAGTCGCTCCTGGTCTTGGGATCAGGATCTGTGGAAATCAACAGACACGAAGAGTGATATTTTAACAGTAAATTGACAGAACGATCTGACCATTCATGGATCCAGCGAGAGTATCCGAGTTACAGGATTATCTGACCTCCAGCAACCAGCGCATGGATCAACAGGATGAACAGACGGCTGCTACTGCACGCGCGGTGCAGGCGATAGTGACGCAGGTGTCCGAGCTCACCAACCGGATGCAACAGCTAACTACACCCACTGCGCCAACCCCACCGTCCGTTCCCCTTAATCCAGCGCCCATTACCAGCAAACTCGAGCCACGCATACCCACACCAGAAAGGTACTCGGGGGAACCCGACCTTTGCAGATCATTTTTGAACAGATGCTCCGTGTTTTTTTCATTACAGCCGATTACATTCGCTACTGAGACTTTGAGAGTGGCATTGGTACTAACATTACTGTCCGGACGTGCGGCTCGCTGGGGAACGGCGGTGTGGGAGAATAACCACCATTGCTGTTCCTCATTCCAGGCACTCTCTGAGGAAATGAGGCGGGTCTTCAACCGCGCAGTAGTGGGTCGCGAGGCGGTCCGGAGGCTCGCGGATCTGCGTCAAGACAATCGATCCGTATCAGACTACATGATTGAATTTCGCACCCAGGCTGCTGAGTGCCAATGGAATGCGCGATTACAGCTACATGATCAACTCTCACAAACAAGAGGAATCTCCGCATTCCACGAGTTTGCGGGGGAGAACACGGTCAGCCCACCGGTCGATCACGAGCCCTTGCCGGTAGGTCGAGGTCGGCTTTCCCGAGAGGAGAGAGAACGTCGCGATCACGAGGACTCTGCCTCTACTGTGGTGCGACGGGGCATTTCCTCAACAATTGCCCAGTAAAAGATCAAGCCCGGCAGTAGACAGGAGGTTACTGTCGGGTAGGTCCACGTTGGGGAAATCCTCGTCCACCACCCTCCTCTCGGGAAGACTGCAATGGGCCAACGGGACCCACGACTGCCAGGCGCTGGTGGACTCTGGGGCCAAAGGTAACTTTTTGGATTATTCACTGGCAGTTCACCTCGAGATCCCCATTGTCTCCCTTCACCACCCCATCACCGTGAACTTGTCAAACGTGCCACCGGACTACCTCGACCTGAAGGAAGTGTTCAGTAAGTCCCGGGCGGCTTCTCTACGTCCTCATCGTCCCTATGACTGTGCGATAGAGTTACAGACAGGTACATCTCCGCCTAAGGGCAAGTTATACTCACTTTCGATTCTTGAAAGGGAGGCCATGGAGAAATACATTTCTGATTCACTGGCTTCTAGGTTAATCCGGCCTTCCTCTTCTCCAGCGGGGGCGGGGTTCTTTTTTGTGGGTAAGAAGGATGGTTCTTTGCGACCTTGCATTGATTACCGAGGGTTGAACAACATCACGGTTAAGAATACCTATCCTTTGCCGTTGATATCTTCAGCTTTCGAGAGGTTGCAGGGAGCATCCATATTCACGAAATTGGACTTACGTAATGCATATCATTTGGTCCATATAAGGGAGGGGGATGAGTGGAAGACTGCATTTAATACCCCCAGGGGCCATTTTGAATATTTGGTCAACTCCCCTGCGGTCTTCCAAGCACTCGTCAATGACGTGCTGAGAGATATGGTCGATCAGTTCATTTATGTCTACCTGGATGACATATTGATTTTTTCCTCTTCTCTCCAGGAACATGTTCAGCACGTCAGACGAGTGCTCCCGAGGTTGCTAGTGAATGGGCTTTTTGTCAAGGCGGAGAAATGCACATTTCACGCACAGTCAGTTCCTTTCCTTGGGTATATCGTCTCATCCGAGGAAATGCGCATGGATCCCGACAAAGTTAAGGCTGTGGTAGATTGGCCAAGTCCAGATTCCCGTAAGGCCCTACAGAAGTTTCTGGGATTCGCCAATTTTTACCGATGTTTTATTCATAATTTCAGCCAACTAGCCGCGCCTCTGACGGAATTGACCTCTCCCCGAACTGCGTTCAGGTGGTCTGGTGCAGCCGAAACTACATTTTCCAAACTCAAGAGCCGCTTTGTTTCGGCTCCCATTCTCATAGCCCCTGATCCTTCACGTCAGTTCGTGGTGGAGGTCGATGCGTCGGAGGTGGGAGTAGGTGCGGTTCTTTCACAGCGCTCTTCCTCGGATGACAAGATGCACCCTTGCGTGTTTTTTTCCCATCGTATGTCACCTACCGAACGTAATTACGACATTGGTAACAGAGAGTTGTTGGCAGTCAAACTTGCATTGGAAGAGTGGCGTCATTGGCTAGAAGGGTCGGGGGTGCCTTTTATTGTTTGGACTGATCAAAAGAATCTGGAGTACATCAGATCTGCTAAAAGACTCAATTCCAGGCAGATTCGGTATTCCCTTTTTTTCGGTCGTTTTGATTTTTCTCTTTCGTACCGCCCGGGTTCCAAGAACATCAAGCCCGATGCTTTATCTCGCGTTTTTGACCGCTCCGAACGCCCGTCCACTCCCGAGTATATTTTACCTGAGAGACTCATTGTCTCCACACTCACATGGGAGGTCGAATCGAAGGTCAAATCGGCCTTAGAAGGGGTAACGCCTCTGCCCGGCGGACCACCGAGTCAATTATTCGTGCCCGAGGGTCTACGGTCCGACGTTGTACGATGGGGTCATTTTTCTAATGTGGCTTGTCATCCAGGAGTTAATCGAACCAGTTTTTTGGTTAAGCAACGATTCTGGTGGCCTGGTATGGCTCGTGACATTCGGGAATTTGTTTTGGCCTGTTCGGTTTGTGCCATTGGTAAGACTTCCAAACGTCCTCCAGATGGGTTACTCCAACCGCTGTCAGTCCCTTCGAGACCCTGGTCCCACATTGCGCTAGATTTTATTACCGCCCTCCCAGGGCAAGACGGTCGTTTTGACCGTCGTGGACCGGTTCTCGAAGGCGGCTCATTTTATTCCCTTGCCCAAATTACCCTCTGCCAAGGAGACAGCGGTAGCTGTCGTAGATCACGTCTTTCGTATACATGGCCTCCTGATAGACGTGGTTTCCGACAGGGGGCCCCAATTCTGGAGAGAGATTTGTAGATTACTGGGAGCGACTGTAAGTCTGTCCTCGGGTTTCCATCCCCAGAGCAATGGTCAGACCGAGCGGGCCAACCAGGATCTTGAGAGAGTGTTGTGATGTCTGGTATCCAAGAATCCTTCCTCCTGGAGCCAACAACTGTCATGGGTTGAATACGCACATAACACGTTACCAGTGTCGTCCACGAGCCTCTCTCCGTTTGAATGTAGCGTAGGTTACCAGCCACCAATATTTCCTAGTCTGGAATCCGAAGATGCGGTCCCCTCCGCTCACGCCTTCGGCCAGAGGTGTCGCCACACATGGAGCAGAGCCCGTGAGACTCTGCTCCAGGTGGGAGTGCGCACCAAGGCCCAAGCCGATCGCCACCGGTCTAAGCCTCCCGTCTACGTCGTAGGTCAAGAAGTGTGAATAAACTTGCTCCCAGATTCATTGGTCTGTTCCCTGTTACCAAGATCATTAGTCCGGTGGCAGTCCGCCTCAAACTACCTCCAGCGTACGGGAGGATTCATCCCGTGTTCCATGTATCCAAATTAAAACCTGTCTTTCATTCTCATATTAACCCGCCTGCCCCGGTTCCCCCACCGCCGCGACTCGTAGATGGGGAACCGACCTATTCGGTCAACCGCATTCTGGACTCGAGATGGAGGGGACGCGGATTTCAGTTTTTGGTGGACTGGGAAGGTTCTGGTCCGGAGGAGAGAAGTTGGGTTCCTGCTAGGGACATACTGGATCACTCTCTTATCGATGATTACAATCGACAGGTAGGTTCTCCTGGGAGCGTCAGGAGGCACTCCTAGGGGGAGGGGTACTGTCACGGTTCATTGATTCATTCTCTCTCTGTGTTTGTGTGGTTGTGTTGGAGGAGTGGCTACTGATTGCGACTCACTTCATCACCTCCAGCTGCACCTAATTATCTCTCCCTATTTATTCACCTCACTCACCCACATTCATTGTCAGATCGTTGCAGGCTTCCGTGTCCTGTGTGTGTGCGCGCATCTGTTCGGTTTCTCCTGGGAGTTCTGCCGGTTTCTGGTCTCTGTAGGATCACCGCCGTGGAGTGGCCCATTGCATCCCTGCGTCACAGCCCAGCGTGCCTGCCTGCCTGTTCCTCTGCCTTCCTGGACTTCCTAGTTTCTCTGTGCCTTTGGACTTCCTGCTTGATCTTCCTTTGTGTGTTCTGAGAGTAAATAACACTATTAACTCGCTATTGGATCCTGTGTATCTTTCCCTGACATAAATACGGGCTACAGTCGGTCCATGTTAGTGGTGTTAGAAGTGGTGTTTTATCAGTCTCTTCTCCCTTCTTTCTTTGCAAATGCTAAAACAACACACTACCACAACAAAATCAACAATTGCTCTGACTCTCGCACTTTTCAAAACTTTCTCCTCTCTTCTTTGTCCTCCCCCCCTCCTTCATCAACTCTTACAGCTGACGACTTTGCATCATTCTTCACAAACAAAACCTCCGCCATCAGCAGCCAATTCTCCACACCACAAACTGACTCACACATCTTAACAACTAACACACACACACACTCTTCCCTCCTTCTCTCCACTCTCAGAGGCAGAAGTCCTTTCCAATCACCCCACTACCTGTCCGCTTGATCCTATCCCCACGCACCTCCTTCAGGCCATTTCTTCTTCAGTTACTCCTGCACTCACTCACATTCTCAACACTTCTCTTCACACTGGGACCTTTCCCATAGCCTTTAAGCAGGCTTGGGTAACCCCACTGCTTAAGAAACCCTCTCTGAATCCAGCACTTTTAGAAAACTACAGACCAGTATCCCTTCTCCCTTTCATTGCAAAGACACTTGAGCGAGTTGTGTTCAACCAACTCTCTATGTTTCTTGAACAGAACAACCTCCTGGACAACAACCAATCCGGTTTCAAAAGCAGCCACTCGACTGAGACTGCCCTGCTCTCGGTTACTGAAGCACTGAGACGGGCAAGAGCAGACACAGTCAACCATCAGATCCTCCTGCCAACTCTCATGAAGATGGGCGTCTCAGGAACTGCTCTCCAGTGGGTCACGTCTTACCTCTCAGGTAGGTCCTTCAGGGTGTCGTGGAGAGGTGAAGTGTCTAAGTCACAACACCTAGCTACTGGAGTTCCACAGGGCTCAGTGCTTGGACCACTTCTCTTCTCCATCTACATGTCATCATTAGGATCTGTCATTCACAAACATGGCTTTTCCTATCACTGCTATGCTGATGACACTCAACTCTACTTCTCATTTCAACCAGATGATCCTACAGTCGGTGTTCGTATTGCAGCCTGCCTGACAGACATTTCTGGCTAGATGAAGGAGCATCACCTTCAACTCAATCTTGCAAAGACAGAACTGCTTGTGGTGTCAACCAACCCAGCACTGCATCAAAATTTCTCCATTCAGCTAGGTTTATCAACCATAACTCCTTCCAGGACAGCCAGGAACCTTGGAGTTGTGATTGATGATCAGTTAAACTTCACTGACCACATTACTGCAACATCCCGGTCCTGCAGATTTGTGTTATACAACATTAGAAAGATTAGACCCTTCCTATCAGAGCAGGCCACACAACTCCTGGTCCAAGCTCTTGTTCTCTCCAGACAGGACTACTGTAATGCTCTTCTAGCGGGCCTTCTGGCATGCACTATCAAACCCTTGCAACTGATCCAGAATGCAGCGGCGAGGGTGGTCTTTAACGAGCCGAAGAAAGCCCATGTCACTCCTCTCTTCATCAGTTTGCACTGGCTGCCAATAGCCGCTCGCATCAAATTCAAGGCACTGGTGCTCGCCTACAAAGCAACCACCGGCTCTGCACCAATATCCCTAAACTCACTTGTTCACACTTACACACCCTCCAGAAGCTTGCGTTCTGCAAGTGAACGACACCTAATGGTGTCATCCCAAAGAGGCATGAAATCACTCTCTCTGACCTATTCCTGGACCGTTCCCACCTGGTGGAACGACCTGCCTATCTCAATTCGAGCCGCCGAGTCTGTAGCCATTTTCAAAAAACATCTTAAGACACATCTTTTCCAGCAGCACCTGACCAATAAAGACTAGCACTTAACTATTTTATTCATTTTTCTGTTTGTTTGTTTGTTAAAAAAATAAATAAAAATGTATGTGTACTGTACTATGTGTACTGTACTATGTGTACTACACTATGTGTACTACGCTACATTAACTGAGACTTGTTACAGCACTTCACGCTGTTGCCCCTTGTTTGTTTAGTTGCTTCTATTGCTCTCCTCATTTGTAAGTCGCTTTAGATAAAAGCGTCTGCTAAATGATTAAATGTAAATGTACTAATGATCTGTTTGATTTATTTCATGATTTACACTTTTTAAGATAATTTACAACACATTTGTAAGTTTGATGGTTCTAGCTTTAAAGCTGTAGGAGGAGTTACATTTCAGTCTCAGAAACTCTGAGTTTAAATAGCATTTCAGTAAAGCCAACTTAAGTATGCAAGAGAACAGTAGTGATGCTTCGCCTATGGGAAGCTCCACTAACTAGAGATGCTGTTCTCACGCCACATGCACATTCTCTCACGCAGTGAAAAACATCACAGAGCAAAGAGGATGCGCTGAACGAACTACTGAAAGTACTGAGAACAAATGGGCTACTTTTAACTTTTTCATTTTGAGAATATATCAATAAATTGTGTAACCGTATTGTAAAATGTTTCCATTGCACTGTATTATGTGATGGCTAATATAATTTCCTTCCACTGATCTATAGACACATTTATACAGATCAGTGTTTGCTTCATGTTCACAAATGCATTGTTGTTATGAATAGTGTCTCCTTAAAGTCACAGAGTATGGGCCTTTAATGTCAGATATCGGCTAATGTATTTAATCAATGCAAAGAACGACAACTGACAACAGAACAACAGAGAATACGGTGAGTTGTGTTGTCTGTAATATTGCTGTCATGATGTGCTGAACTAATTCATACAGTATATTAAGCTTTTATCTGCTAAAATATTGAATCTGTTCACGTCTTTCTCTTTTTATCATTGAAGCTTGAACTTGTTGTCATGCCTTATTTTATAGATTCACAATCAACTTCTGTATGCTTTGCATTTATTATCAATAATCAATAATAATAATTATTAAAGAATATAAATTATGAGACTGGTGAATATATTATTTATATTAACTTAACTGTGTTTGTGTTTTAAGTTGATTATTTGTTTGTGTTTTGTTTTAATTATGAGACTTTTTTGTATTTTTTATGTTAGCTATATTTTTAACTGTCCTATTGGTTTTCATACAGAGAAATGTACGTTTCACTTGTTCAAGGCTTTGTATTGTGAATTCTATATGATTAAGTGCAGCAGTCTACATTTGATATTGAATACGTAATATACAGGTGCTGGCCATATAGTTAGAATATCATTAATATCAAGGTGATTTATTTCACTAATTCCATTCAAAAAGTGAAAATTGTGTATTATATTCATTTATTACACACAGACAGATATATTTCAAATGTTTATTTCTTTTAATTTTTATGATTATAACTGACAACTAAGGAAAATCCCAAATTCAGTATCTCAGAAAATTAGAATATTACTTAAGACCAATACAAAGAAAGGATTTTTAGAAATCTTGGCCAACTGGAAAGTATGAACATGAAAAGTATGAACATGAAAAGTATGAGCATGTACAGCACTCAATACTTAGTTGGGGCTCCTTTTGCCTGAATTACTGCAGCAATGCGGCGTGGCATGGAGTCGATCAGCACTGCTCAGGTGTTATGAGAGCCCAGGTTGCTCTGATAGTGGCCTTCAGCTCTTCTGCATTGTTGGGTCTGGCATATCGCATCTTCCTCTTCACAATACCCCATAGATTTCCTATGGGGTTAAGGTCAGGCGAGTTTGCTGGCCAATTAAGAACAGGGATACCATGGTCCTTAAACCAGGTACTGGTTGCTTTGGCACAGTGTGCAGGTGCCAAGTCCTGTTGGAAAATGAAATCTGCATCTCCATAAAGTTGGTCAGCAGCAGGAAGCATGAAGTGCTCTGCGTTGACCTTGGACCTCAGAAAACACAGTGGACCAACACCAGCACATGACATGGCACCCCAAACCATCACTGACTGTGGAAACTTTACACTGGACCTCAAGCAACGTGGATTGTGTGCCTCTCCTCTCTTCCTCCAGACTCTGGGACCCTGATTTCCAAAGGAAATTCCAAATTTACTTTCATCAGAGAACATAACTTTGGACCACTCAGCAGCAGTCCAATCCTTTTTGTCTTTAGCCCAGGCGAGACGCTTCTGACGATGTCGGTTGTTCAAGAGTGGCTTGACACAAGGAATGCGACAGCTGAAACCCATGTCTTGCATACATCTGTGCGTAGTGGTTCTTGAAGCACTGACTCCAGCTGCAGTTCACTCTTTGTGAATCACCCCCACATTTTTGAATGGGTTTTGTTTCACAATCCTCTCCAGGGTGCGGTTATCCCTATTGCTTGTACACTTTTTTTCTACCACATCTTTTCCTTTCCTTCGCCTCTCTATTGATGTGCTTGGACACAGAGCTCTGTAGAACAGCCAGCCTCTTTTGCAATGACCTTTTGTGTCTTGCCCTCCTTGTGCAAGGTGTCAATGGTCGTCTTTTGGACAACTGTCAAGTCAGCAGTCTTCCCCATGATTGTGTAGCCTACAGAACTAGACTGAGAGACCATTTAAAGGCCTTTGCAGGTGTTTTGAGTTAATTAGCTGATTAGAGTGTGGCACAAGGTGTCTTCAATATTGAACCTTTTCACAATATTCTAATTTTCTGAGATACTGAATTTGGGATTTTCCTTAGTTGTCAGTTATAATCATCAAAATTAAAAGAAATAAACATTTGAAATATATCAGTCTGTGTGTAATGAATGAATATAATATACAAGTTTCACTTTTTGAATGGAATTAGTGAAATAAATCAAATTTTTGATGATATTCTAATTATATGACTAGCACCTGTACTCTGCGTCTTTAAGGTCTATTTGTAACAAAGGAAATAATACATTCATACAGTATATACAGTCAAATGGGAAATGCTTTACAATGTTATTAATAGCCACACCTGTAAGGAAATATGGTTTTCGATACAAACATTGACTGTGTTTATGAAGCAAATAATATATATTAAAAAGATAAAGATTAATGCAAAGAAATGTGCATATGACACTCACCTGAAGACGGTATGGGGCCGATAGTGTCACTGGCTTCACTCACTCCCACTTTACCCACTATCCTGTAGCGGATCAAGTACTGGCTTCCAGACTCCAATCCAGTCAGAGTAAAGTCTTTACCGGGTGTGTTTATGACATGCCACTGTTCCTCTTTCACCTGCCGGTACTCCACTCTGTACTGCACAGTTTCTCCATTTGGGGACTTCTGCAGTTTCAGGGACACACTGCGCCTCAGGACATCCTTCACTTCTGGTGGGGGAGGCTTCGACACGGGCTGGAACTGTGTGTCTGTCAGCTTCCCTTTTTCATACAGACGGATGGAGGAGCCTGGACTGGATGGATCGGGGATGGCAGATATAATGAATCGGTATCTCTTTTCATCTTTATTAGCCTCTGAAAAACTTCTGAAAAGAGACAAGTTCTCTCTCATCTTTGAGATGACATCAGGATTGTTGAACCACTCTTCTGATACTCGAAACGTGATAGAATGTAGCCTTACCACATCTAGCTCTTTAAACTCTTCAGATTCCAGAAACTCCTTCAGGGTTGAAAGATACGGGTCTTCATACTTCAGAGATGTGAAGGTCAAGCACACCACAACATCAATATCAGGATCAAAGAGGATGGTGCTGAGATGGTTTAAGTCTTCAGTTTTGATCTTCAGTTTGTTCAGCATCTTGGTGTGAAAACTCAAGAAGTCAAGTTCAGTCTCTGCATGATCTAACCACTGGTTAAGCATGTCAGCATTAAAAGGGGAGCTATAGTGGATCTTCAGGATGTCTTCCAGTGACTTCTCCTCCATCTCTCCTCCTCGTATAGCAGGCAAGACCCTGGCCACTGCTTTCATGAGCACTGTTTGGTAAATGCTAAATGAGCCCTGAAATAAGCGCAGCCTCTCTTTGATGTCTCTGAAAGCATTCACCATCGTTCTGTTAGACAAGTCCTTGCATGTCCTCTCTACTTCTCCCAGCTCCTCTATTATATCTTCAGTTTTAGAAACCAGACGTGTGGTGACTTCGCTCTCCAACCGAGCAGCTTTTGTATCCAGTAGAGAAAGAGGATAGAGCCAGACTTTGATTGGAACTGCATTCTGTGGATTCTCCTTTAGGATAGTGGGGAGCTTCTTGTACACCTCTAGGGCCTCCATGTAAGTGGTGGGGTTCTGATCAAGATGGAAGTCACCATGAAATGTGCAACCAATGCTCTCAGCCGTTTGCTTATCACCATCTGTCATTTCTACAGCTCCTTTTCCCTCAATAGAAAATTGAGGAATCTTCTTGACCATGACATTCAGTTGTCCCTCAATCTCCTGCTTTTCTTCCTCTTCTGAAAATGTCCAATCAAACACCATGAAGGCCTGAGCTCCGTAGAGTACAGCCGTGACCACATGAGTTGCAGTTTTCTGTTCAAACACCTGAGGGTAGGTGATCTGGCCCAGCTGAGTCATAGTGAGCTGTTCAAATCTGGAGGTTTCACTGTAATACATTGTTACTCTGGACTGTTGGTTTGAGGATTTGGTGTCACGCAGAAACTTGGCAGATCCTCCCACCTCCACCAGCCCTCCTAAGAAGCTGGCCTTCAGGGAAGCACTTACATCCAGGAGACTGGACTTACTAGAGAGAGAGTCGGAGCTACTGAACTTCAAATCTGTCTTGGGCTGTGGACGGGTGTCCAAATCTTCTCTCAGTGACTTCTTATCCCACAGAGTAACACCTGAAATGAGAAATGACTTTAACAGTTACGTACGAGAACACAATGTACTGTTGGAGAAACATGATGATGTTTGTGGCAGAGGGGGCGTGGTTTAGCGAGGTCTGCACAGAGAGAGAGAGCCAAGGGAGTGGCGGTGAGTAAGTAGGTCAAGTGCAAACAATGAACACCTGTGTTTGATTGCAGTGATCGGCATGGAGAGACGGTATAAAGCCAGAGGGAAAATAACCATGGAGAGAGACTGACTGGAAACTCGTGCTGACGCTGGCAGTTTGGACAATGGAGAACAGTTTGTTGGAAACAAGTTATTGAGAGCACTGTGAGCGCGACTTTATTTTGTATGAAACAACAGCTTGATAAAGCTGGGTTGTACCAAATACCTGTGAGTATTGAGGGGGGAACTTATCAAGCTTTGGTGGATTCAGGTTGTAACCAGACCTCCATGCACCAAAGCTTGATTCCGCTGGGGGCATTGGAAAGTGGCCGCATGGTTCCGGTACGGTGTGTGCATGGGGATGTAATGGAATATCCATTGATGCCGGTCACTATTCAATTTCGGGGACAAAAGCATAAAGTGGAGGTGGCAGTTAGTCCGCACCTCAGACATCCGCTAATTTTGGGGACAAATTGGCCAGGTTTTAGTTTATTATTGGGAACGTTATGTGCGGATGTCTCTTGGGAAAACAGAGAGTGCGGAGGAGACGCGGTTGTGCAGGTGGGGGAAACTGAACCGGGACCCCTGGGGATGGCTTCAGGGGAACAGAGCACTGTTGAAAGGCTGAACCTTTCGGAGCGCAATAACTTTCCTCTGGAGCAATCACAGGATGAATCGCTGGAACATGCGTTTGAACAGGTCCAGTCCATTGATGGTCAGCCTGTCCACCCTGCACGGCCACTCTCCTATCCGTATTTTGCTATTCTAAAGGATAAATTGTATCAAGTGACCCAAGACGCTCAGACAAAGCAGGATACAACTCAGTTATTAATTCCAATGCTTTTCCAGGCGGCTCATTGTAATCCTATGGCTGGGCATTTAGGAATGGTCTCCACATTAAATCGTCTAATGACCCGATTTTTCTGGCCGGGCATTCACGAGAATGTGCGCAGATGGTGTCAACTAGTTAATCCACCGGCTGCCCCAAAAGCGCCCTTGCGCCCTCTTCCTCTCATGCAGGTCCCCTTCAAGAGAATTGGTATGGACCTCATCGAGCCATTAGAGCGGTCTGCACGGGGACATCGATTTGCATTAGTCCTAGTGGATTATGCAACTCGATATCCAGAAGCAGTGGCGCTCCGCAACATTTCAGTAAAGAGTGTGGCGGACACATTGTTTAGCCTAATCTCCCGAGTAGGGATCCCGAAAGAGATCCTCACTGATCAAGGCACGGCGTTTGTCACGTACGTTACACAAGCTGTATGAATTATTGGGCATTAAATCGATTCGCACCAGCGTCTATCACCCACAAACGGACGGGTTGGTGGAACGATTTAATCTCACTTTAAAATCCATGATTCTTAAATTCGTTCAGGAGGACGCCAAAAATTGGGATAAATGGTTGGAACCCCTGTTATTCGCTGTACGTGAGGTCCCACAAGCCTCCACAGGGTTTTCCCCCTTCGAGCTTCTGTATGGACGTCATCCATGCGGGGTGCTTGACATCATACAGGAGGCTTGGGAGGAGGGACCCTCTGAGAGTAAAAACGAAATTCAGTATGTGCTGGACCTGAGAGCAAAACTCCACACTTTGGGGCGGCTCTCGAGGGAGAATTTGCTACAGGCCCAGGACAAACAGCATCGGTTGTATGACGGGGAACTAGACTGAGATAATTTGCACCGGGAGAAAAGGTACTTGTTTTACTGCCCACATCTAGCTCTAAATTACTCGCCAAGTGGCAAGGACACAAAACGAGTGGAGGATCTCGATTATGAGGTGGTTAGAGCGGACAAGAACGGGGCACGTCAAATTTATCACCTCAATCTCCTTAAAAAATGTAGGGTGGTTGGCGATGGCGGTGAGCGGGGAGGAGGATCTCGGGTCAGAAGTGAATACCAAAGTGCAATCGCTCGCTCTGGACCCAGGGGGAGATCACCTCTCGCCCTCGCAACTCACTGACGTAGCCCAGTTGCAAGCAGAATTTGCAGACGTGTTCTCGCCCCTGCCCGGTCAAACAAACCTCATACAGCACCATATTGAGGCCGAGCCGGGCGTCGTAGTGCGCAACCAGCCATATAGGTTACCTGAACATAAGAAAATAGTTCAAAAAGAATTAGAGGCAATGCTGGACATGGGCGTGATAGAAGAATCCCACAGTGATTGGGCGAGCCCGATAGTTTTAGTTCCTAAAACGGACGGCTCTATTAGATTCTGTGTGGATTATCATAAGGTGAATGCTGTGTCAAAATTTGACGCATATCCAATGCCTCGAGTGGACGAGTTGCTTGATCGGTTAGGCACGGCTCGCTTTTATTCGACATTGGATTTAATGAAGGGTTATTGGCAGATCCCCTTGACGCCATTATCCAAAGAAAAAACAGCCTTCACAACGCCGTTTGGATTACACCAATTTGTGACGCTTCCTTTCGGCTTGTTCGGGGCACTGGCCACCTTTCAGCGTCTCATGGACAGAATTCTGAGACCGCATGCATTGTCATCTATAGTAATGACTGGCAGCGGCATATGCAGCATTTGCGAGCTGTCCTGGGATTGCTGAGAGGGGCTGATGGCCAACCCGAAGAAGTGTGCAGTTGGGCGTGTGGAGGATCTTTTATACTGTGTTTCAATAAAAGTGTGATGCATATCCGTGTTCGAGGCTGAACTCCGTGGTGAAGACTACACATGTTTATGTTGTAATTTTTAATGCTGAAACTTTGCTAAGTAAACCAAAGCCTTGAATGGGGCAATTATTTTCTACCTTAGGGAGGTCCATAGGGAGGGGAATGGCACAGCAAGCCGACACAAGAACGGGCACTTTGGTGTTACTGGCTGGTTGAAGCGAGCACACGGGAAGAAAACGATTCTACACGGAGGCTATAAAATCTAGCGAACGTGTTAGGTGTCGCCCAGCCCGCAGCTCTACATATATCTGTCAGCGAGGCGCCATGTGCCAACGCCCAGGAAGAGGCAACACTCCTAGTGGAGTGGGCCCTCAACCCGACCGGGCAAGGCACGCCTTGGGTCTCATACGCCAAGGCGATGGCATCCACTATCCAGTGGGCCATCCTCTGCTTGGAGACAGCCTTTCTCTTCTGCTGGCCTCCGTAACAGAAGAAGAGCTGTCCACGCATAACCGCAGAGTGCGGACGGGACAGAGAAAAGCTAGGGCTGGGTCTGCCTCCTCCGGGGCAGTGATTGCAGGTTCACCACCTGGTCCCAGAAGGGAGTGGTGGGAACCTTGGGCACATATCCGGACAATTCCAGGCACGATTCGTTGACCAAAAATGCCTGCAGGTCCCCTATCCTCTGATGGCCAGTGCAGTCAGGAGTACTGTCTTCTAAGACAGGATTTTCAACT
This sequence comes from Rhinogobio ventralis, assembly GCA_039654625.1. Classification (NCBI taxonomy): domain Eukaryota; kingdom Metazoa; phylum Chordata; class Actinopteri; order Cypriniformes; family Gobionidae; genus Rhinogobio; species Rhinogobio ventralis. Next base: position 34,342,032 of record CM077207.1, on the reverse strand, counting down.
CCGCTGACTGCAAAGGTTCAAGGGGCGCTCTCTGCAGTGCGGTTAGCACCAGAGATAAGTCCCCAGAGGGTATAGAGTGAGAGCGAGGCAGATTTAGTCTCCTCGCCCCCTTCAGGAACCTGACGACCAGATTGTGCTTCCCCACAGACTTGCCTTCAACTACCTCATGATGTGCGGCAATAACGGCAACAAACACTTTGAGGGTGGAGGGAGACAGCCTTCGCTCCAGCCCTCCTTGTAGGAAGGAAAGCAGAGAACTTATCGAACATCTTCGGGGGTCTTCTCAGCGAGAACACCATTCGACGAACAGGTTCCACTTACAGGCATAGAGGCGCCTCGTAGAGGGGGCTCTAGCAGAAGTGATGATGTCTATCACAGCCTGTGGTAGGCCTCCTAGAACCTCTGCATTCCGTCCAGGGACCAGAGGTCTGGACACGTGTGCCATAGGGTGCCCCATCTCTGAGTTACTCAGAGGAATGGGCCAAAGAGGGGCTGTCGCGAGGAGCACTAGTTCCAGGAACCAGGTCCGGTTGGGCCAGTACGGCACAACTAACAAGACCTGCTCCTCGTCCTCCCTGACTTTGCACAGGGTCTGTGCAAGAAGGCTCACTGGGACAGAGTCTGAATCGTGTAGCCAAGCCCAATGGTGCAGGTGAGCCAGCGGGATGGCCCTGGAAGCGCTAACTAGGCTTCCAGAAACCGTACCAACGGACCCACCTGCACCACAGAAGTACCCGCGGTAGGGCAGCAAAATGGAGGGCAGGGACCCGACCCAAGAGGCATAGCGTCCTGAGGTGGGGCCTGAGTGCGTAGCAGCACCTACCTGCCCCCACGGTTTGACAGAGGGTACGAGAGAAGGCATTGTAGTGTTCTCGAGCTGGATGCTGCTGTTCGCTGGCAGCTGAAGGAGAGGCTGAGAGTGGCAAGGCTTTGTGGCATCGCACACTGTCTACCTTACCTCCTTCCTCAGGGGAACGAGAGTGGCGAGGCATAGCGTCCTGAGGTGGGGTCTGAGTGCGTAGCAGCACCTACCTGCCCCCATGGTTTGACAGAGGGTACGAGAGAAGGCATTGTAGTGTTCTCGAGCTGGATGCTGCTGTTCGCTGGCAGCTGAAGGAGAGGCTGAGAGTGGCAAGGCTTTGTGGCATCGCACACTGTCTACCTTACCTCCTTCCTCAGGGGAACGAGAGTGGCGAGGCATAGCGTCGCGCACTGTCATTCTCACCCTCTTGTGGGGAGGGGAACGAGAGCGGCAAGGCTTTGTAGCGTCACATGCTGCCATTCCTGGGCTCCCGAGACCCAGAGGTATCAGAACTGCTCTTAGAATTTGGGAACCACTGGCTATAAACACCAGAGGCGGAACAGAATTTTTCTACACCGGGGAAGAGCAGCTCCAACAAAGTCTTGGTCACCGAGAAACCGATGCCCATGGCGACAAGCAGACCGAGGGGCTGTCGCTGAGGAACAGCTACCTCAGCCTGCTTTGAACTGTGGAGACTGCTGTTTGGCACAGTCACCGACAGTGTCGCCGAAAGGGTCACCTTGTGAGATGGGAACATCGCGAAAGCGTGGACCAGGGTGGACATCGTCTGGCCGAGGGCCAGCGCTGTGACTTTAAATATGATCAGTCACTGTGCGCAGCTCAACCTCGGCTCAGAACTACCCTCGTCTCTTTTAAGAGTGCAGGGCAGAGGTGGACTGCCAGTGACACTGCCACCCCACCGATGAAGGTAGTGAGAGAGGGGAAAACTTTATACAGAATTACGGTCCCTTTGGTGTTCCATATTTTGGCACCAAATAGTTCCACACTGCCAAAGCTTTCCAATGCACATCCGGGGAAAAGGCAAAGGCAAGGCGATTTACGCGTTGCACTACGCCTCAGCCACCCGGGAAAGCATGGCTGTCAAGTCTGAATCTGATTCAGCATGAGCACACACTATTATAGTGGGAATCTCAGCCTCATCTTCATTTCCAGCACATAACAGCTCTCTCTCCGATGTAGCTATTGACATCTGTCCTCTGCAGCTATTGACATCTGTCCTCTGCTAGAGCCCCAAATGAAATGCTAGGTCCCTTTTTTAAAGACCAGCAATTCCATCTGAAAGCTACCAGCAGGCATGTGAGACAGTGAGCGTGGCCGTCAGACGGCACACAGCGCGCTGGACACTCAAGCCCCTATGAAAAAGGCAAGGCGAACAATGCGCTGACGTGGCCATGCTCTCATGAGAGAACATGACCACCCACGTACACAGTTTCAACATGCTCGCAATGCGATAGAAGAGTGGGGGCCCACGGAGATGTACTCGGCAGGGAAGAGGGCATGTCCGGAGCGCAAGATGCAAATCTCACACGCCAATGACCATTGGCCCGTTCTGTATACTCTCGAAGCTGATAGGGGCTCCCAGAAGTGACGTACATCGAACGTGACCAACTGAAAGGCAAAGCCATAAAGCTGGTTTTACAAACTCTTTTAAGGTAAAGAGACACCTTTTAAGCCACCAATGTTGGGGTCTGTCCATTTACCTGCAGGCTACCGTGAAGAAGACATGAACATGCTTAATAACTCAGAGATCATGATTAATGAAAAACACTATTTCTCACATTAATTGAAATACTGGTCTAGCCTGTGCATGCATGAGGTAATATGGATTTTTGTATATTACTTTAATAATTCAAGTAGTTTTACATGCATGAATTCATGATGATTATTATAACTGTAGCTTTATCCATGGATAGTAAATACCAATGTTTTTGTGAACAAAGAAAACATCATGATCATGCGTAATAAACCATAATTCATGATGATGTACTCATCTTAGTTAATGTCTTAATTAAGGTGTTGTTCATCCATGAAGTCATGAATGAAAGACTTTGAACTCCTGTTAGATCCTGATGATTCATGAGATATTAATGCAGGTAGCAATGCAAAAGTCATAGATGAATTAATGCATGAATTCATGATAATTCATGTACCCTTACTGTAATGTGTTACCAAAGCATTTTAGTAGGTACAGTACAGCACCTGGAATGAAGGTATCCTTGCGGCAGTCATACAGCATACCAGGAAACAGAGGTCTTCCTAGAGCTGCCACTTCAATGGGCTCTGATGCCATGGCTGCAGCAAATAACAGTGAACAATGGGGATATTTATACATTTGAAGTTTATTAATGACTACTTTATCATTCTAAAGTTATTTTTACTTGTTACTGATTTCATTAGTTCTCACATTGTTTTAAAATCCCTTAAAATGTAATCTAATTCAGTGTTTAAAAAATCCACTACTTCCTGCTTAGCTACTGTTTGGACGCTCTTGCTAACTGCTCCGCGCTTTATCGCTTTTTATATTTTATCTCCTCATTTTAACTACAGCAAATCAGCACAGTGTTCAAAAGATAAAGCTTGACGACAACGTTAAATTAGAAACTTTTGTGACTGGAAACCTACCGACAGCAGCCATCAGCTTACATTCCGGAGAAGGGAAAACACAGCTGCCCACAGTCAAAAGGATAAGAAAGAAAATGCCTCTTCTAGCTCAAGAATCTACCTGCTGCACAAACTGCCACAGCCTCTTACAAAGGATTGCAGTTCTTGAAACAAAGTTACTTGCGGGACTACCAAACCAGACAGAACACACAGCAGAGCTTCGTCATGGACGCCCTCAGCACACAGCCGGTGAGTCCCATGAATCTAGTGCTCCTAAACAGGCCAAAACGAGTGTAGAGAAGCAAGCCGTAACTGATCAACACACTAATCGATGGCACAAACAGGGAGTTTCACTGGGGATTTCAACATTCACATAGATAATGCAGTAATCAATATGGCAAAAGAACTCATAACTGTTTTAAATACTTTTGATTAGACTCAGCATGTAGATGGACCCACACATGATCGTGGACACTCTCTAGATTTACTCATCAGTAAGGGTCTAAACATTTCATCGATTGTTATTAAGGATGTGGCACTGTCTGATCATTTCTGTATTTTCTTTGATATATTGATCTCTCCTGCCATTGAAGCTAGATCTGTCTCTATCAAAAAGAGATGCTTAAATGAGAACACTCATGTGCTGTTTATGAAGGCTATATCTCTGACACTAAGCATATCTGCAGACTCTGTTGATTTTCTCCTTGACTCCTTTAACTCAAAAGTTAAGAGTGTAATTGATGATATTGCTCCTCTGAAAGTCAGGAAAAAGAGTGGCAGACAGAAAGCACCTTGCAGAAACTCAACAGCAGTGCAAAGTATGAACAGACAATGCAGGAGAGCTGAACGCATGTGGCGGAAGACAAAACTTGTAGTCCATTATAACATCTATAAAGACAGCCTTCATGCTTTCAATGTGGAGCTAGGCACAGCCAGACAGACCTTCTTCTCAAATATTATAAACAGAAACATAACCCTAGTCAAAACATCCTAAAGGATTCCAATAAGAAACCTGTACAGGATTCCATTTAGAATATCTATCATATTTTGCAACCGTTCTTATAGGATTCCATTAGAAATAGCCTTATAGGATATTTATGTCTTAGATTTCTCATCTAATTCCTATTGGATTCTGTGGGAATTGTCTTATAAGACAATACATAAATATCCTGTAGGATAATTTCTACATGATTTTAATGGGATCCAATTGGGTCTCTCTCTCACACACACACACACTGTTACTCTAAAAAGTTTAAGGGATAGTTCACCCTGAAATGAAAATAAAGTAATTACTTTTACCCTGCTGCTGTTGTCCTTCTATCTTTTTTGAAATGTTGATAAACGTCCTGCACGCGCTCCTCCATATAATGGCAGTGAATGGCGACCAGGCTAAAACGTTACAAAAGGATACAAAAGTATCACGCAATGATACAGGGAGACGTGTGCCGTATATGGAAAGTGTTCAGGAGGGAAATCACTGGCTCCAGACGCTCTATTCGCGTTCGGTGTGAACGCAGCATAAGGTTTTGCAAGAAAGAAACCGTAATATTCAGTCAAAATACCGATCTCGGCCGTTACTCTGTGCACGCGTTCCTCTGAGTGTGTGCGAGCCGTCAGCGCTCACGCAATGTTGTCATGACAACCGGTACAAAGCATTCACCTCGTACTCATATAGTATTATTTCTTATTATTTACCTTATAAAAGAGACGAGAGTCGCGTTTGTTTCTATTGAGTCTGATTTCTCAAAATGGTGTGTGTGTGTGTGCGTATCCTGGGTGCCATGACAACAGCGCGAGTTATAGTAACATGCTGATGGCTCGCGCTCACAGGAACGCGCACAGAGTAACGGCCGAGCTCCGCAAACCCTTGTTCTGCGTTCACACCGAACGCGCACAGAGTAACGGCCGAGCTCCGCAAACCCTTGTTCTGCGTTCACACCGAACGCGCACAGAGTAACGGCCGAGCTCCGCAAACCCTTGTTCTGCGTTCACACCGAACGCGCACAGAGTAACGGCCGAGCTCCGCAAACCCTTGTGCTGCGTTCACACCGAACGCGCACAGAGTAACGGCCGAGCTCCGCAAACCCTTGTGCTGCGTTCACACCGAACGCGCACAGAGTAACGGCCGAGCTCCGCAAACCCTTACGCTGCGTTCACACCGAACGCGCACAGAGTAACGGCCGAGCTCCGCAAACCCTTGTGCTGCGTTCACACCGAACGCGCACAGAGTAACGGCCGAGCTCCGCAAACCCTTGTTCTGCGTTCACACCGAACGCGCACAGAGTAACGGCCGAGCTCCGCAAACCCTTCTTCTGCGTTCACACCGAACGCGCACAGAGTAACGGCCGAGCTCCGCAAACCCTTGTTCTGCGTTCACACCGAACGCGCACAGAGTAACGGCCGAGCTCCGCAAACCCTTGTTCTGCGTTCACACCGAACGCGCACAGAGTAACGGCCGAGCTCCGCAAACCCTTACGCTGCGTTCACACCGAACGCGCACAGAGTAACGGCCGAGCTCCGCAAACCCTTGTTCTGCGTTCACACCGAACGCGCACAGAGCGACTGGAGCCAGTGATTTCCCTCCTGAACACTTTCCATATGGCGCACACGCTTTGGCCATGGAGGAGCGCGTGCAGGACGTTTTTTTTATATTTCTGCTTATGAGGTCCGAAAAAGATAGAAGGACATATGGCCAACAGAAGGGTGACTTTATTTTCATTCCAGGGTGACTCTAAAAAGTAATTAATTAATTAATAATTTATTTATTATAAGTAATAATAAAAAATATCACGGGACAAAGTGAAATTCCATTAAATAAAAACACAATGTCCAATAAGATTCTAAAAATCCAGTAAGATCCTACAGGATAAACTGAAATTCCAACACACTCTTTTTGCTACTGTAGAGAGACTAACAACCCCCCCCCCCCCCCTCTCCGAGAAAATCAATAATATCAGAAAGGCGATCAGCACATCCTTGAGCTGCTCTGGGGTCAGACAGATCAGAACACAACTTCAGAAAGTCACTATGTCTGATTTCAAAGCAATCGACGGTTAAATTTGAGAAGAAATGGTACAGCACCTTAAAACATCAACCTGCGCCCTTGACACACTCCCCACTTCTTTTTTCAAAAGTGTGTTTAACTGTTTAGAAGCAGACTTTTCCAAACTGACAGATAAACTTGCCTTGCCATAAACAAATAAAGGCATAAACCCTTCCTTCACTGAATGCAATCCATGTCGCCTCTGGCTTGCTCAGTTGGGGACACTAAATTTTCAACTAAATATCCAAATAAATGTAATTACTAAACTAAATTAACTATATCAACTACATTACTTGAATATATATGATAACTGAAATGAGCTGATGACATCAGTGTTTTCTCCAGAGCGGCTGTACAGCCGAATCAAATTCTGTTCATTATTTTCCTGTTTAACACTGTGAAGCTGCTTTGAAACAATCGGCATTGTAAAAAGCGCTATATAAATAAAGTTGACTTGACTTGACTTGACATTAAATAATTGCTAACCATTGCCTGCGGTGAAATGTCATATGCATGTGATTAGTTTGAAGATATATTTTAGTTCCTAATGCATTTTGAGTCTTCCTGCAATACTGTTGAGATCTGTGCGTATCATTTTAAAGTGCCGTCTCACCTGGGGTCCTTGCGTGTATTCGGTATGTTGATGAATGACGTCGTCTGGTTGAAGTCTGAAGCCAACTGGTCTCTTTGGTCATATTTATAGTACTATTGTTCAGGAAATGTTTCCCTAAATCAATCTTTAAAGAGAAAGAGAAATCTGATTGGATGGTGTATTGCTCAACAAGAGGGGAATTACCTGGCTCTGATTACCATCTATGAATCTTTCAGACTAACCCACTCAAGAGATGCTGATAAACTCAACGAACAGAGGTACAGTCCAGCCAAAACATATTCAGACACCGGATATATTTTTTACTAGTGTGTGCAGGACACTATCGTTCATTTATGTAAGTGAGGAGAGCAAAATAAAGTAAATTGTGACATACCCAAAAGTGGACTACCAGTAAAATTGATCAGACACTTTGAGCTGAGCATGTTTTGCTGAAGTGTTTTTTCTTTAATTGCTAATGCGACCTTTGACGCCACAGACTGAACAAAAGTAAGCATTGCTTGGTCATTGGTTGAGCTAAAGTGGTTTAACTCTGAGTTCTTGTCATATTTTCTCAACAATAGCGAATAAACTGTGATAATGTGAGAAAATGTTGTCTGCTGTATATATACTTATACTTATCTTGTTAATTGGGTTGATTAACTGAATGCGCTCGGAGGGCTAGTGGTACCCACATTTTCAACAAAAGAGCAATTTTCTTGCCACTCTCAGCTCCCTCTTCTCTCACCAGTAGGCAGGAGTCTGCGATTCGAGGACGCGGTGCCTTCTCCTGCTTCTCCTGCCATTCCCTCACTGGAACCGTGGAGCCAGGTAAGTGTTGCATCGCATACTCAGATCCCAATCCGTGACACTATCCCTGTCACCCACCTTCTATTATATTTTAGTTGAGGATGGTGTTGTTTAAGTGGCACCAAATTAAATAACTAATCAGTTTTTACAACAGAAATTAATCAATCAAAAACGTTCCTATTATCACTGTGAAGCTGCTTTGAAGCAATCTGTGTTGTAAAAAGCGCTGTATAAATGAAGGTGACTTGACTTGACTGTAGGTTATCTAGGAAAAGAGATGAAGGGAACACTTTTTAAAAATGAAGGAATCTTTCAATGGGGACCGATTAAGGGTTAAATGCAGTTTTCAATAAATCTTACTCCTGTTTCTTCTTTTGCCATTTTGAAGCACTACTCACAACCCGGTTACAATCCACCAGCGCGAAATGCGAATACTTGCAATGTTTCCCCCGGTCTTAAGATTTTGTGTAATATGAAATGTTACAATATGTTTGGAATGAATTGTTGATAAATAAAGATAGGCAGGTTCCAGTTTAATCTAATATTACAAAAATACAACAAAATGGTAATACAGAATATACATTTTAGGGTAAACTATCCCTTTAACTAAGTTCATAGTTTAATGCAAGAAATCATCTCATTATGAAGAGAATCAATGGCTGTGTGAATCAGTGTATTTTCTTCTGAGGATGATGAGGAGGCGGGTGGAGATGTTGAAGGTGAAGATGAAGAAGGAATGTGATGTCATTAAGTTGTAATTGAAATTGAATTTCTTAAACTGAAAGATCCTTCCACTTCATAAGACCTCAGTGTATCAGCTAAAGTTGCAAGGATTATTTTGGTGTTGCATGTATCTGCTTTCTGAACCTTCTGTCCTTATTGACTTCCACTGCTTGACTTTTTAATGAAATCTAAATGTCTCCAATTGTGTTCCTCTGAAGAAAGCAAGTCACGACAGCTTGGGTGGCCTGGGGTGAGTCATTTATCAGCAAATGTTCATTTTTAGGTGGGCTATTCCTTTAAAAGCATATGTCCTGGTGTGCTTAAAACAGAGGGCATCATGTCGAAAAATAAAAGCCAATCACTTGCAAAAGAAACTGAGAAAGAAATAAAATAAAATAATATAAGAATCCATGATGTAATAATAATAACTATTATTACTATTATTAGACACAATTTTGGCAATAAACTAAATTAAACATTTTTACTTTGGTGTGGAGAACTGTGTAAAATTACTTGTATTTGCTCTAGTGTCAATTTAATATTGGGACAACATTACTTTATTATGCTTCAATATACAAAAACATACAATATCTACAAAATAAATACAAATAGGAAAAATATGATGTGCCACAATCAGCCTGTCACGGGTGGCTGAATCAAAGAAGCTCACAATGACGAAGAAATTCAGGAAATAGTACTTTAATTCAAACATGTAGAAACAGGCAGGTACAAACTCAGGGAACAGAACGCACCTCAACACTGACGAGATCGGACACTGACTGAAAGAAACACTAGCCGTGTCCCAATCTGGGGGCTGCATCCTTCAAAGGCCGCATCTGAAGGCCGATTGCGTCACCGCAGCGTGACGATGGCTGTCCCTATTCGAAGGGGCCTTCAAATGCGGCCTGCCATCAGTGTTGCCAAGTCCGCCGAATTAGGCTACTTTTAAGTTGTTGCCGCTGGTAAACATTATTTCCGCGGGTTTATTTACACCCCCGTAAGTAAGATTTCGCTGCTCCAACACCCCAAACGCACAAATCCAGTGGAGAATTCAACCGCTTTGGGAGTTTTGGACTACTTTTGTTGCAGAGACCTGGCAACCCTACCTACGTCCTTCTCCCCGGGCCGCGAAGGATAGAACCAGAACAAGTGGATCCTTCGCAGCCTAGCCTATCCCGCGGCCGAGGAATACACTTATAAATGTAAGTGTGGCAAGCAGCGAGGCGAGGGACCGTGAGAGCGGGCCGGTGGCGAGTGATAATGAGCGCCAGCTGCGCGCCACACCGGTCTCGTCCCACGGAGGAGTGACGGGAGCATAAAAGGAGGAGCGACGACAGTGCAAGACGAGAGAGGACCAGGCCTGGATTTTACGTTGTGTTTTATTTACGTTTGGTTATGTGTGTGCGCGGCAGTCATCCGTGAGGGCCAGTGTGGATTGGAAGTAACGACCCACTTGTAGTATTTCCACTGGTTCTCGTGTATTATAGCCCCCCTCATCCGATACAAAGCCCACAACAAAGAGACAACCAGTTGATAAGCCAATAGTCTGTCATGCAAACTGTGTTTACAAATGTTTTAACCAAATTTGAGTATCCAGAAATATGATTTCTGGAGTATTTTGTATGTACTGCTGCATCATATTTTTAAATTTTCTTAAGATTGGCCTTGCAGGCAAAAAAAAATAACTTTAAAAAAAATACAAAGTATGCAAGTTAATAGTCACATATTTGCTGAAATGTATTGTGCTGTTGTGTTTGTTGTTAACAGACATGTTTATTTTCTCTGTCTTTTGATTGCAAGTGTCCTGGGACAAGTGAGGGAGTGGGAAACTTGGCCATGGTTTGTCCTCATGGATGAGGTGTTGGGACAGGCATTCATTGCCTCCATCCCTGAGGACACACCAGTTCAGCAGCGGATGACCAGATGAGGAGGAGCCAGAGCCAGCCCAGAGGAAACGTAAATTAAAATTTGTAAATGAAACACATTATCGTTCAACACATTATTTTTGTTATCCAAGTTAACCTTTTAAAATGAAACCAAGAAGAAATCGTTTTTTACATATTTTTTATGCAAGTTATAATTTGTAAATGAAATAAATTATTCTGTACATTTATTTTTGTCATGTCAATTAATTTGTAAATGAAACAATAAATTGTTCTATACATTTTTATTTATTTGTGTTCTATACAACTATTTACAAGATAAGTTACGTTTAAGATTAGAAAAACAAAATAAAAATATTAAATTAACAGTAAAAACAGATTGGAAGAAAACATTTTTCTGTAGATTTTATTGAGCTGGCAGGGAGACCCTGGTGAAGCCTCTGTCAGCGGGACATCATCTGGGATCAGTGCATATTCCCACTGTCTGCCCACAGGTTTGCAGTGCTGACTCTGTCGACGGCTGCCATGTCGCTAAGATGTTTTCAGAAAGAGGGAAGAATAAATGAAATGAACATCCTCAAAAATCAAACCATAAAATATTTTACCATGCAGAACTGTTCTTCGAGCTGAACTCTGCAGTAACATTTATACTGGACTAAAAACAAAACAATAAAGATGTTCACCTCGGTCCATTTATGTACATAATAAAGAGTATAAACTACCTCTTACACACGGGTCAGCACACTTCTGAAAACACTGGGCTCATAATAGCATTGAATTTGTATTACCTCAAACAGAACAGTCCCTGAAGACAAAAAGATGAATGTCATGTTTACAAGGCGCCCTTATATACTTCCAGGTCGCACCTTGATGACATCATGGGCTGTCGCCGGTCAATAGGATTGTCGTGATTTGATAGTTTCAGACACCTGTCACACCGAGACGTTCCCCAAAGCGTTCTAGGATGCAGACAAGAGATCAGAGGCCATTCCTCCATACAGAATCTCTCCAGATCCTTCAGATTCCCAGCTCTTCTCTTCAGTTCATCACCTGTTCTCTTTAGGGACTGGGATGGTCAGGCAGAAGCTTCATTGACACATTTGTGTGTTGATTTTGATGTTTGATTTGGATCATTGTCCTGATGGAAGATCCAGCCACGGCCCATTATAAGATTTCTAGCAGAGGCCGTCAGGTTTTGATGTTTTATCTGTTGGTATTTGCTAGAATCCATGAACAAGGTGTCCAGGACCTCTAGCAAAAACAAAAATAGACCCACAGCATTAAAGATTTAACCGTGGACATGGGGTACTTTTTATCCCTGTTTACACCAAAGCCATCTGGTGGGTTTGCTGCCAAAAGCTCTTGTTATAGTTTCATCTGACCACAGAACCAGGTCCGTCTGAAGCTCCAGACGTGTCTGAGAACTGAATATGCTGGAGTTTGTTTCTGGATGAGCGAGGAGGACTTTTCTTGAATCCCTCCCAAACAACATGTGGTGATGTAGGGGCTGTTTGATTTTTTTTTTCAGGCTTTCTGACCCCAAGACTCATTTCCTCTCTGCAGTTCTCCATCTGTGATCCTTGGACAGTCTTTGGCCACTCAAACTCTCCTCATCGCCGTGTGTTAGGACGATACACACACGTACTCTTCCAGGCAGATTCAGAACATCTTTAGAACATCTGAGAACTTCTTGAAGGAGTAGTTCACTTCAAAATGAAAATTTACTGATGATTTACACGCCCCCATCCCATCCAAGATGTTCATGTCTTTCTTTCTTCAGTGGTGAAATGAAGTTTTTTAAGGAAAACATTCCAGGATTTTTCTCCACATAATGGACTTCAATGGGAAGGTCCAAATCAGTGCAGTTTCAGAGGAAGAGGCTCTGCACGATCCCAGACGAGGAATAAGGTCTTATCCAGCCAAACCATCTGACATTTTCTAAACAAACATTAAACATTTATATATTTTTTAACCTAAATTGCTCATCTTGCGCTGCTCTGCGGCGGATTACGTCATCACGTCAGAAATGTCACGCTAGGAAGTACCGCCCCATGCAAACGTGCGAAGACTTTTTATTTCAAATGAATTTGCTACTGTGATAATTTTCCTTTTCTGTGTAAAGCACTTTGTGTTACCATTGAGTATGAAATGTGCTATATAAATAAACTTGCCTTGCCTTGCCTAAAGCATTTTCACTGGAAGACAAACTTCCACATAAATGTATCTGTTAGATGGTGTATTGCTCAACAAGAGGGTAATTACCTGGCTCTGATTACATCTATAAATCTTTCAGACACTCCTTTCTGTTGCCTGAGGTTCTCTAATCTTGTTTTTCAGAGTCTTGTTTGGCCTTGTATTAAAGTTTATTCAAGTGTGCCATTAGTATACTTTTTATGCACTTCTCAGAAATACACTTAAAAGAGTCACGTGACGCGGTCGAGGTGGATGCCAGTGTAGTTTAGCACTGCTTGTAGCGGCACAGTTTATTTATCCTCTCTTATAATCCTAAACGGCTACACTGCAAAAACATGCTCTTCTTGCTTAGTATTTTTGTCTTGTTTCTAGTCTAAATATCTAAATATTCTTAAATCAAGGTGCATTTACTAGATAAGTAAAATGACATAAGATATTTTTTCTTGAATATAAAATCAAAATTAAGTGAGTTTTTGATTAAAATAAGCAAAATTATCTGCCAATGGGGTAAGAAAAATAATCTTGTTAGGGCCCGAGCACCGATGGTGTGAGGATGGACCCTATTGGAATTGCTCCGTTTATTATTATTCTTCTTCTCCCAAATGAATTGCATTTTTGGGGGCCTAAACATGCTCGAAAACTCACGAAACTTTGCACACGCGTCAGAAGTGGCGATTAATTTACGTCTGTTATGCGTTTCAGAATTAGGCGTGGCAAAATGGCTCGATAGCGGCAACTACAAAATTTGCCCCTCCCGCTACGTCTCACGTACAGGTATGAAATTCGGTAGACACATGTAACAGCCCAATGCCTACAAAAAAGTCTCCTGGTACGAAATCTGAAAACCAACAGGAAGTCAGATATTTAGAATTTTTTGTACTTTAATCAACTCCTCCTAGAGATTTAATCAGATCATCATCATATTTGCACAGTCTAATCTAAAGGCCTTTGTGCTTTGGCGGCCTGACAAAGTTCGATGTTTTGCTGTGAAACAGGACGTTGTTGTAAGTCAGGCATACAATGTACGATTTGCCCCAAACTTCACGTTTTATGAACACTTCTACATGCCAATATTCAGTTACAGTCATAGTGCCACCTGCAGGCAACAGGAAATGCCTTGTTTTACACTGTGATTAACTCCTCATAGTGATTTAACTAGATCAACATCATATGTGGTCAGTCTATCTTTAGGCCTTAGTGATGTTAAATTGTGAAGATCTTGAGTTTTCGCTGAAGGGCGTGTCTGTGGCGGCCTGACGAGCGGTGAGTAAGTAGGTCAAGTGCATAATGACAAACACCTGTGTCTTGTTGCAGTAACTGGATAAAGCCACTCTGGAACAGTGGCTGCGTGGAGAGAGACAGCTGAGGACTCGTGGGCTGAAACTCTGGAGAGCTGACAGCACAATTGAGTCAAAGAGACTGAATTTATGACCAGCGTGAGAAGTGCGACTTTGTGTTTGATATTTTTGTGCTTTGAATAAAAACCCACGAGCCTCAGACAAAAGCCAACCCTGCCTTCTTCCTTCCTTCATACAAACATTGTTACAGACGTAATGCAGGCTTTGCAAAGAGGTTGTTATTAAGCATGAAGCAGTTAAAACAATGAAACAACAACTGAACATTCATTATAAGCTAAATGAGTAAGTAAAATGATAAGAAATGTGGATTTGATGTGAAACGAGTCATTTCTCTCTGGCTTTCTTTCTATTTTACATTCTGCCTCTTTCAGCACAAATGCCTGCTTAGTAATTGTAAATAATTATAAATATGACGTGAATATGCGGTTATCTTAACAACAAATAATTAGTTGTCTGTGTTGTTTGTTCTCCTCGTGTTGAAGAGCGTCGTACAGTAGGTAAAGCGGCCTGTCATCTCTGTATGAATACTGCTCTGTGTTGGGCAGTGTGATAAAGCTTTATCTGTCCACGTGTTGAAGAACACAGCATATGTAATGCTGGCTGATGAAATACTGATGCACTTTTTCATTGTCGGTTACCTGGAAAAGGGTGGCATTAGGTTTGTTGACGAGAATCGATAGGAAACGTGTATTCTTGAGTACAAAGTAGTCCAAAACCCACTTTGGTGTATTTGTGCTTTAAAAGGCAGCTCTGCACACCAAATAGATTGAAAAATAAGCAGATCTAGCCGTTTTTAACGCCTCTAGTTTTGTTTTCTTCCAGGGGCGCTCCAGAAGGTGAAGTAAGTAAGATGTTGTGCAGAATTATTAGGTACTTTTAAATGAAGATAAAGAAAAGCATCTTGAATGGGCAAGAAAAGTACATGTTAATGTTATGCTAATGTCATGCTGTCTGTTAATAGAAAGCAATTACAGAACATGTTGAATGTTGAAATTAAATGTTGAAAATTGTTTTTTTTTTGTGTGTGTATATATATATAAAACACAATGTTATCTATTGATTGGGTATGTTGCTCTTATGAAGGTTCAACTTACATTTGTTTGACAAACTGTTTATTGTATAGTAGTAAAATAATAGTTTAATGCTTTTTCAAAAAATTGCATCAAACTAAAAATGAAAAAAGGTGATTAGTGTTTTGCAATTTAGACACACTCACATATTATATGTGTTTCATTGTTTTTTCCCAACTAATCACTGAAAATGCTTTTAAATATGTATTTCACCAATAATTCAACTTTGAGCCGCGTTGATATGTTTTACTATTTGTATGTGAATTTGAAGCGCTCATCACCACACGCTGATGACATCTGCTGGCCAAACAGTGTAAATACAAGGACAACAAACAAACGTGTAATGACAACGTTTACTAAGCGTAATCTATTACATGTAATCTAAAAGTTATTAAATACTGAAGTGTTTGTGCTCTTTTATTCATTTGTAGTGCTAGTTTTGAGTGTTTTTTTTGGCTAATTGGGCCATGTAAGGCCATTACCATAACTGACAGACTCCTTTACCATTATTCTCATCTTAAAGATGGTGTTTATTAAAGAGGAGAGTGAACATGTGAGGACTGAACAAACATTCAGACTGAAACCAGAGGTAGAAATGTGGGTCGTTTTACTGTGGATCCTCCTGAATTCAGCAGCAGCTGTTGATTCATCTTACAATAGCGTCCTCATGTGGGTTGTTTGAGAACTGCAGTATTAATGCTATTGTTTCCACTAATCCTAGTAGTACCGTATTTTTTATTAGTTATATGGCCTTTCGTGTTGAGGACATCACATCAGAACACAAGCTATTCATCAATTTTAGAGCATGCCAACAATGCATTAACTTCATGAATGCAAGCAATGCATTGTGTTAACAGGATGCCAAGTGCATCATCATGACACAATGCACACAGTGCATCCAGAATACACCATCTCCACACAACTGAAAAAGAATGTGTGAAAAACAACATTGAATTAAATGGACAATGTACCACTGCTTTGGGCATTAATAAAGATAGCCCAGGTCAGGAAGCAGACGGACAGGCTTACCCGACCGTCTGCTAGCTGTCTCGCGTCACAGAAGTCAGATAAATCCCAGCACATAGAGACTCTTTCACCTAGATATTATCACATAGAGACTGTGTCTGTTCCACGAATTAGTAAATACAAAAAAACATCAAAACCATTTAACAGTAAAAATGTAATTGATGTCCAACAAATAAACAACAGATATAATACAGATGATCAAATGATAAAGCTCGGGCTGCTGAATATTCGATCCCTTTCCTCAAAAGCGCTTATTGTTTATGATATGATTGCAGATAATAATCTAGATGTGCTGTGTTTGACAGAAACCTGGCTAAAACCTGACGACTACATTACTTTAAATGAGTCCACCCCACAAGATTATTGTTATAAACACGAGCCGCGTCTGAAAGGTAAAGGGGGAGGTGTTGCTGTAATTTATAATAATATCTTCAGTATTACTCAGAAGTCTAGTTTCAAATATAATTCCTTTGAAGTTTTGGTGCTTTATGTAACGTTATGTAGTGAAATTGATAAATCCCGTTTAACATTTGTGTTGGCTACTGTATACAGGCCACCAGGGCACAATACACACTTTACCAGAGAATTTGCTGATTTTCTATCAGAGTTAGTACTGGCTACAGATAAAGTCCTAATTGTTGGTGATTTTAATATCCATGTAGACAATGAAAAAGACGCATTGGGATTGGCATTTAGAGACATTCTAAACTCTATTGGAGTTAGGCAACACGTATCAGGACCCACTCATCGCCGTAATCATACTTTAGACCTAATATTGTCACATGGAATAAATGTTGATACCGTTGAAATTCTGCAGCAGAGCGATGACATCTCAGATCATTACCTAGTATCATGTACACTCACCTAAAGGATTATTAGGAACACCTGTTCAATTTCTCATTAATGCAATTATCTAATCAACCAATCACATGGCAGTTGCTTCAATACATTTAGGGGTGTGGTCCTGGTCAAGACAATCTCCTGAACTCCAAACTGAATGTCAGAATGGGAAAGAAAGGTGATTTAAGCAATTTTGAGCGTGGCATGGTTGTTGGTGCCAGACGGGCCGGTCTGAGTATTTCACAATCTGCTCAGTTACTGGGATTTTCACGCACAACCATTTCTAGAGTTTACAAAGAATGGTGTGAAAAGGGAAAAACATCCAGTATGCGGCAGTCCTGTGGGGGCGAAAATGCCTTGTTGATGCTAGAGGTCAGAGGAGAATGGGCCGACTGATTCAAGCTGATAGAAGAGCAACTTTGACTGAAAGAACCACTCGTTACAACCGAGGTATGCAGCAAAGCATTTGTGAAGCCACAACACGCACAACCTTGAGGCGGATGGGCTACAACAGCAGAAGACCCCACTGGGTACCACTCATCTCCACTACAAATAGGAAAAAGAGGCTACAATTTGCACGAGCTCACCAAAATTGGACAGTTGAAGACTGGAAAAATGTTGCCTGGTCTGATGAGTCTCGATTTCTATTGAGACATTCAGATGGTAGAGTCAGAATTTGGCGTAAACAGAATGAGAACATGGATCCATCATGCCTTGTTACCACTGTGCAGGCTGGTGGTGGTGGTGTAATGGTGTGGGGGATGTTTTCTTGGCACACTTTAGGCCCCTTAGTGCCAATTGGGCATCGTTTAAATGCCATGGCCTACCTGAGCATTGTTTCTGACCATGTCCATCCCTTTATGACCACCATGTACCCATCCTCTGATGGCTACTTCCAGCAGGATAATGCACCATGTCACAAAGCTCGAATCATTTCAAATTGGTTTCTTGAACATGACAATGAGTTCACTGTACTAAAATGGCCCCCACAGTCACCAGATCTCAACCCAATAGAGCATCTTTGGGATGTGGTGGAACGGGAGCTTCGTGCCCTGGATGTGCATCCTACAAATCTCCATCAACTGCAAGATGCTATCCTATCAATATGGGCCAACATTTCTAAAGAATGCTTTCAGCACCTTGTTGAATCAATGCCACGTAGAATTAAGGCAGTTCTGAAGGCGAAATGGGGTCAAACACAGTATTAGTATGGTGTTCCTAATAATCCTTTAGGTGAGTGTATACTTAATTTAGCAAAGGTTGCAAAGCCGTCCCCTCGCTTCAAATATGGCAGGACTATCACTGCTGCCACTAAAGATTGCTTTGTAAATAATCTTCCTCATCAGTTTCATCTCCTCAGCATCCCAGATAGCCTAGAGGAACTCGATGTTGCAACAGAAACTATTGACTCTCTCTTTTCCAGCACTTTAAGTCAAGTCGTCAACTTTATTTATGTAGCGCTTTTTACAATGCTTGATTGTTTCAAAGCAGCTTCACAGCGTCAAACAGGAAAATAATGAACAGAATTTGATTCGGCTGTACAGCTGCTCTGGAGAAAACGGTGATGTCATCAGCTCATTTCAATTATCATGTATATTCAAGTAATGTAGTTGATATAATTTAGTTTAGTAATTAAATTCATTTGGATATTTATTTGAAAATTTAGTGTCCCCAACTGAGCAAGCCAGAGGCGACAGTGGCAAGGAACCAAAACTCCATCAGGTGTCCTAATGGAGAAAAATAAACCTTGGGAGAAACCAGGCTCAGTCGGGGTGCCAGTTCCCCTCTGGCCAATTAACAAACAGTGTATGATTATTATTTTGGCAGCCTTATAGGTCAGAAGTAATATTAGATCGGATTATTCGAAAGATCGGAGGCATCACGCCGGGTTTATTGAGGATGGCGTGTCGATTCAACAATTATTAAATAGGAATATTCAAAATATGGAGTCCTCACGCCGGAGATGGATCCATTGAGGATGCCATGTCGATGAGCAATTTCAGAGGGTAGACTAATTGACACGATCTCTGCAGACACTTCAGGGATGCGTTGGTAATGTCTGGGCGCTGGTCCACCATCTGATCTGGATACGGCCCGGATCCGGCTGACTGCAGTAAACCTTGGGATAAACAGAGAGACTAACATTAGCGTAGATGCCTTTCCTCTTATGATGTAACGAGTACATCAGGTGTTATGGGAAGTGTTCCCGGTTCCGGCTGACCTAGTTAATGCAGCCTAACAATTTGAATAGAATATAAATTAAAAATGTTTTATGTGTATGCCATAGTAAAGAGATGCGTTTTTAGTCTAGATTTAAACTGACAGAGTGTGTCTGCTTCCTGAACAATGCTAGGAAGGCTGTTCCAGAGTTTAGGAGCTAAATAGGAAAAGGATCGACCGCCTGCAATTGATTTTGATATTATCAACTGGCCAGAGTTTTGAGACCGCAATAGACGTGATGGAGTATAATGCGTTAAGAGCTCGCTCAAGTACTGGGGAGCTAAACCATTTAGTGCTTTGTAAGTAATTAGCAAGATTTTAAAATGTATGCGATGTTTAATAGGGAGCCAGTGCAGTGTTGACAGAACCGGGCTAATATGGTCATACTTCCTGGTTCTAGTAAGAACTCGAGCTGCTGCGTTTTGGACCAGCTGCAGTTTATTTATTAAGCGAGCAGGGCAACTATCCAGTAGAGCATTACAATAATCTAGCCTTGAGGTCATGAACGCATAAACTAACTGTTCAGCATTTTGCATTGAAAGCATATGCCGTAATTTAGATATATATTTTAAGATGGTAGAATGCAGTTTTACAGATGCTAGAAACGTGGCTTTCAAATGAGAAATTGGTATCAAAGAGCACACCCAGGTTCCTCACTGATGACGAGGACTTGACAGAGACACAGTTGCTCCTCTGCGCTTAAAGAAGATTAAAGAAAATAGTCCAACGCCGTGGTACAACGAGCACACCCGGGCACTTAAAACAGCAGCCAGAAAAATGGAGCGCAGCTGGAAGAAAACAAAACTGTAGTTTTTTCGCATTTCGTGGAAAGAGAGCGTGATTGCATACAGAAAGGCAGTAAAAACTGCTAGATCTGCTTATTTCTCGACTCTCTTAGAAGAAAACAAACACAACCCTAGGTATTTATTCGATACAGTGGCTAAATTAACCAAAAATAAAGCTTCAACTTCTGAAGCTTTATTCTTTATGACTTTATGACTTTATGAACTTCTTTACTTGTAAGATTGATAATATTAGGAAAAAAATTATAACCATGCAGCCGTCTACTACTGTATCACATCAGACAGAGCATTGTAGTGTCACTGAGGAAAAATTACATTCATTCACTGCTATAGGAGAAGAAGAATTGGCTAAACTCGTTAAATCATCTAAATCAACAACATGTATGCTCGACCCTATACCGACTAAACTACTAAAAGAGATGCTTCCAGAGGTCATAGATCCTCTTCTTAATATCATTAATTCATCCTTGACTTTAGGATATGTACCGAAAACTTTTAAGTTGGCTATTATTAAACCACTTAGTAAAAAAACGCAACTTGACCCTACAGAATTAGTCAATTACAGGCCAATCTCAAATCTACCCTTTCTGTCAAAAATACTAGAAAAGTCAGTGTCCTCACAATTATGCTCCTTTTTAGAAAGAAATGGTATCTGTGAGGTTTTCCAGTCAGGATTTAGACCGTATCATAGTACTGAGACTGCTCTCATTAGAGTTACAAATGATTTACTCTTATCATCCGATCGTGGTTGTATCTCTCTGTTAGTGTTACTCGATCTTAGCACTGCATTCGATACTATCGACCACAACATTCTTTTGAATAGACTCGAAAATGATGTTGGCATTAGTGGAATTGCATTGGCATGGTTTAAATCATACTTATCTGACCGTTATCAGTTTGTAGCAGTAAATGAAGAGATGTCACACCGATCACAAGTTCAGTATGGAGTACCGCAGGGCTCAGTGCTAGGACCGTTGTTCTCAGTGCTAGGGCTCATTGTTATGCTGACGATACTCAGCTCTATATTTCTTCACGCCCTTACCAATTCACAAGATTAACGGAATGCATAGCTGATATAAACAAATTTGATGACTAGTAATTTCCTGCAACTTAATTCAGAAAAAAACTAATTTTTAATTATTGGACAAAAAAACTCCACATGTAGTAACCTAGAATACTGTCTAACACTTGATGGCTGCTCTGTCAAGTCCTCGTCGTCAGTGAGGAACCTGGGTGTGCTCTTTGATACCAATCTCTCATTTGAAAGCCACGTTTCTAGCATCTGTAAAACTGCATTCAAGACCTCAAGGCTAGATTATTGTAATGCTCTACTGGGTGGTTGCCCTGCTCGCTTAATAAATAAACTGCAGCTGGTCCAAAACGCAGCAGCTCGAGTTCTTACTAGAACCAGGAAGTATGACCATATTAGCCCGGTTCTGTCAACACTGCACTGGCTCCCTATTAAACATCACATACATTTTAAAATCTTGCTAATTACTTACAAATCACTAAATGGTTTAGCTCCCCAGTACTTGAGCGAGCTCTTAACGCATTATACTCCATCACGTCTATTGTGGTCTCAGAATATCAAAATCAACTGCAAAATCATAACCTTTTCCTATTCAGCACCTAAACTCTGGAACAGTCTTCCTAGCATTGTTCGGGAAGCAGACACACTCTGTCAGTTTAAATCTAGACTAAAAACACATCTCTTTACTATGGCATACATATAGCATAGAACATTTTTAATTTATATTATTCAAATCAGTTAAATGATTGTTGTCCCCCTGTAAATGCCGCATCCACACAACGTCCTCATTAAACCCGTCTCCGGCGTGACGACTCCAATCTTTCGAATAATCCCACGAATATCTATTGATCTAATATGACTTCTGACCTGTAATGTTGCCAGAATCATAATCATATACTATTTGTTCGTCGGCCAGAGGAGAACTGGCACCCCGACTGAGCCTGGTTTCTCCCAAGATTTTTTTCTCCATTCTGGCACTGAAGGAGTTTTGGTTCCTTGTTCTGTGATTAAAGGAATTATTATTAATTATTAACACTTAATTTTGAAACTTAATCCTCATTTCCAACAGGTGTGTTATTAAGACTTATATGTTTTTGTTAAATATGATGTTTCATTATAAATATGGTGATTATATCTAAGGTGGAACTCTTGCGGAAGCTCACTTTTCAAGATGGCGCCAGTGTGTTTGTCGGCTTGCGGTCAGTTCCTACCTGTCCGAGTGCTGTTGTGTCTGTCTGTTTTCCTCCTGTTGTTGCTCTGGCTCTGCGCCGATGCCATAAGGACTTATGATCGCTCTATATTGCTACATATTCAAAACTCCCTAGAGTTACAATCCCTTGGGCGGCTTGGCCCTCACTTCAGATATCACCCAACGTTTATTAACACTCCCACGGACTGCGTTTGTCAGCTCTCCTGCTGCACTTTCCACTATAAGAAGCGGTGAAGGAAGCTAGGAAAACGCGCCGCTGTGCGAGTACGGATCAGGGGAGTTGCGAGCATCTCCCATGCGCAACCGTCACCTCGCTGGACTTCCATCGATATTACAGGAAGCGGAGGCCTCTACCTGGCTCGTCGATCATGGGACCTGAGATACTCCTGTCATCTCTCCATTTCTCCAGTTTGTTCAACGACGCCTGATTGCACCGTAGCCCCACCGAGACTGCACATCCGAAGCGCCGGGGTGAACTTCCTGAACATTCGCCCATTGCAACGCTCTCAACTTCCACAGCCTTTGGATTACCTTGTGGCTAAGGTGACGCTAATGAACTGCAGGTCCGTGTCAAACAAGACCTTTATTTTAAACAAATTTTTTACCCAACGAGATCTGGACATGCTGTGTTTAACGGAGGCATGGATTGGCTCCGGTGCTGGTGAGTCATCTGTTTTTGGTGAACTCTGCCCCACAAACTGTTCATTTATAAGCACTCCGAGAAGTTCAAGAAGAGGAGGCAGAGTGGCTTTGATCTTTAAAAATCGACTTAAGGTACAAACACTTTCTGCCGGGAGCTTTGCTTCCTTTGAAGTACAATGTGTAAAAGTAGAATCTGCTACCACACCATTGTTGTGCGCACTTGTTTACAGGCCTCCCAAATCAGATAAACAATCAGATAAACATTTCATAAAATAATTTTCAGACTTAGGGTTAGGGTTATCTTATTATGTAACATCTTATGACCGTCTGTTGATTTTGGGTGATTTTAATATCCATGTCTGTTGCCCAGGTAAACCTTCGGTTAGTGAGTTTTGTCATCTAATGGAGTCATTTGGCCTCCTCCAGCACATAAACCAGGCAACTCATGTGCATGGACACACTCTTGATTTGATTTTATCCCATGGGTTTTCCATTGATAACATCTTTTTCTGACCATATGCCTATTGTGTTCAGTGTTAAACTATTTAATTCACTGTATACACCCAGATCGTCTGGCCACTATTTTCGTTATATTACCCCTCTTACTGCAAATAAATTATCTGAGTGTTATCTGGGAAATGATATCACTACCTTTATCACTGTCCATGATCATCTCTTGAGCCCTGATGAGCTAATAATATCTTAACTCCTGCCTTGCCACCGGAACTGTTCCTACATGTCTCAAGCATGCGGTTGTCCAGCCTATGCTAAAGAAACACGATTTAAATGTAAAATGCGCTAATAATTTCCAAACTACCATTCATATCCAAAATTATGGAGAAGGTAGTGTTAACGCAGCTGCTTCCATACCTCAACTCAACAGATCCTAGAACCATTTCAATCTGGATTTAAAGCCCGTCACAGCACTGAGACAGCCCTGTTAAATGTGACAAATGACCTGTTGCCCACCCTTGACACAGGTGATAATGCCATTCTGGTCCTGTTAGATCTTAGTGCTGCATTTGACACTATAGACCATGGTACACTATTAGAGCGTCTCGAACAGTGGGTTGGCATTAAGGGCACAGCTCTGAACTGGTTTCACTCGTACCTCAACCAAAGATCTTTTTCAGTATCCATAGATCAATACTCTTCTTCCACTGCCCCTGTGTCTTATGGTGTCCCCCAAGGATCCATCCTGGGCCCAGTACTTTTCTCCCTCTATATGCTCCCCTTAGGTAACATCATCAGAAATGTTAATATCTCATTCCATTTCTATGCAGATGATTCATCCCATGTACATCCCACTAAAATCCGGCAACTCTATGCAGCCTCTTTTAGACTGTCTGAAAGAAATTAAAATTTGGATGGCTGATAATTTCCTTCAGTTAAATGATAATAAAAGTTATTGTCTTTAGCCCTACAAAATCAAATAAGTTCATTGCACTGGCTTCCAGTCCCGTTTAGGATACAATTTAAAATACTGCTGGTTTTTAAAGCTCTTCACACCCTGGCCCCCAGCTACATAGCTGATATCATCCATCCCTATGCAGTCTCCAGGTCCCTTAGATCCTCCACTCAAGGCTTTCTCCATGTCCCACGGTCCAGACTTAAGCAAAAAGGTGACAAAGCCTTTTCTGTTGCTGGCCCTCAGCTGTGGAACCAACTGCCCCCTGACATCAGAAACACCCCTTCACTTACAGTATTCAAAACCAGGCTAAAAACTCACTTATTCACATTGGCCTTCACTTTGTTTTAACTGTCCTACCCTGTTATGTTTGTAACCAAGTGTTTGTCTTTTGACGTTATTTTAGCTTAAATCATTGATCTATGAGTGTATTTATCTTATCTTTTTTTTTTTTCTCTGTGATTTATGCGCTATGTCCAGCACTTTGGTCAGTGCAAGCTGTTGCTTAATGACCTAGAACATTACAATCATTAAAGGGCACATAACACACACCGTTTCTGTGTTTCGAGTGAATTTGATCAAACAGTCGAGAAGGTTTTTATTATTTCAGAGCTTGAGATCTCTGTGACTTACAGTCTCTGACGCCCAGACGCGTTTAGAGCAGAAAAAAAAAAATAGACAAATCAGCACAAACACAATAATGTTCTTGAACCCCTAAAACACACCTGGATTACAATATGTTTAACAAATCACAATTACACACACATGAATTATAAACCATTCCATCAAAATAAACAGAGCTGATCTTCATCAATACAAACATCTCACTGATCTCACTGTCTATATGAGGAATTATTACACACACACACCGTCACACACACTGATCTTACTGTCTATATGAGGATTTATTACACACACACACATACTGATCTTACTGTCTATATGAGGATTTATTACACACACACACACCGTCACACACACACACACACAATGTTGTTTCAGTGACAGAAGTTCAGCTGTAGTATTAATGTAATGAAGAGACTCTATAACATCTCACTGTTACTGATTTATCATGAGCTCAAAGCATTATGGGTAGAATCTCTCTACAATCTATTCTGAATCATCAACACAGTTTCAATGATGATCCAATATAATAAACCCCAAACCCAGGAAAGAGTGTGTGAATGAATCTAGTCTGGACTGTGTGGATGAGGCTCATAGTGTCTCCAGAGACGCTGTAGAAGGACAGAGTTCCTGCACTGTGATCCACATACACTCCAATTCTATGGCTGCTGTTGGGCTTTACAGGGAGATTAGTCTCTGTCTTATTGTGTATGAATGAGTATCTGGAGGAATAGCAGATCAAACCCCAGGACTGAGCATTACCTCTAAACCAACACTCATAATGCCGTCCCTTCCTGCAGATGCTCTTATATGACACTGATATACACACATATTCACCACTCCACTCAATCTCCCAGTAAGCACGTCCACACACACTCTCTCTACACAACACCTGCAATGCATGATCAAATCTGTCTGGATGATCAGGATACGGCTGGAAGATGTCAGTGTTAGTAATCACTCTGTTCCCCTCAGACAGACGGAGGCGTTCATTCACTGTGTTCAGATCCAGAGTGAGCGGATGAGAATCTGATGGAGAGAAAACACATCAGAATCAGGAATTATGGATTTGATCTTTTAATGTCAAGTCAAGTCACCTTTATTTATATAGCGCTTTTTACAATGCAGATTGTCTCAAAGCAGCTTCACAGTGTTAAACAGGAAAATAATGAACAGAATTTGATTCGGCTGTACAGCCGCTCTGGAGAAAACAGTGATGTCATCAGCTCATTTCAATTATCATATATATTCAAGTAATGTAGTTGATATAGTTAATTTAGTTTAGTAATTACATTTATTTGGATATTTATTTGAAAATTTAGTGTCCCCAATCATCATTAATCATCATTTACATGATCAACTCTAAAGCTCTTCTGTCATGTTTTCTTTCCCCTTCTCCAGGAAGAACATGAACACACTCATGAGTTTTTCTGCTTGTTTTCTCAGTGACTTACATTGTAGGAAGTCTCTCCTGGTCTTGGGATCAGGATCTGTGGAAATCAACAGACATGAAGACTGTGATTATCATGTCAAGAGAAAATGATCCCTGCATCCATTGCTAACACATTCAGAAATCCTCCAACACAGAAGATATTTAGAGAAATTTTTCTGCTGTTTCCAGAGCCCAAATCCTGATACAAGCACTATTGAGGGTTTGATACGATTTGTTACGTCCAGAGCCGTACGTTTCTGTTGTTGGGCAAAGCTAGGTTTTTTTTTGTTTCTCTCCCTGTCTCTCTCTCCCCGCAGAACCAGTATTACCACCTGATGTCACTAATTAGAGCTTTGCTGTGATTGTTTCAAAGCAGCTTCACAGTGTTAAACAGGAAAATAATGAACAGAATTTGATTCGGCTGTACAGCCGCTCTGGAGAAAACAGTGATGTCATCAGCTCATTTCAATTATCATATAGTGACAGTGCGGGCAGATCAGTAATATCTGTAAATTTAGTGAGCTACAGAGCAGTGTTGGTGGTGGCTCGATGGTGTGCAATGTCTAGGGTTTTGTCTTCATCCCCAGACTGGTGGTTGTCAAGCTTTTAGTTTGAGTAATTAAATGGGTAAGCTAAATATAACTTGCCCATCACCATATATTGTCTAATATTGCCTACCACTGAATCTGACATCACTAGCTTTTAATCTAAATCACTATCCCGTGTTAGCATTTCGCTAGCCTGTTAGCTTGCCATCTCTGCATCCGGGTCTCCTATCTCCTGTTTTCTGAGTTTATTAAACAACTGTGGTGAGTTGGATTAATCAACAAACACTGTAAGCCATGTCATCTTCTCCTGTTATTGTCACTTGCACTGCCTGTCACATGTTTAGCATATCCTTCTCTGTCAAGTCAAGTCAAGTCAAGTCAACTTTATTTATATAGCGCTTTTTACAATGCAGATTGTTTCAAAGCAGCTTCACAGTGTTAAACAGGAAAATAATGAACAGAATTTGATTCGGCTGTACAGCCGCTCTGGAGAAAACGGTGATGTCATCAGCTCATTTCAATTATCATATATATTCAAGTAATGTAGTTGATATAATTTAGTTTAGTAATTACATTTATTTGGATATTTATTTGAAAATTTTGTGTCCCCAACTGAGCAAGCCAGAGGCGACAGTGGCAAGGAACCAAAACTCCATCAGGTGTCCTAATGGAGAAAAATAAACCTTGGGAGAAACCAGGCTCAGTCGGGGTGCCAGTTCTCCTCTGGCCAATTAACAAACAGTGTATGTTTATTATTTTGGCAGCCTTATAGGTCAGAAGTAATATTAGATCGGATTATTCGAAAGATCGGAGGCATCACACCGGGTTTATTGAGGATGGCGTGTCAATTAAACAATTATTAAATAGGAATATTCGAAATATCGGAGTCATCACGCCGGAGATGGATCCATTGAGGATGCCATGTCGATGAGCAATTTCAGAGGGTAGACTAATTGACACGGTCTCTGCAGACACTTCAGGGATACGTTGGTAATGTCTGGGCGCTGGTCCACCATCTGATCTGGATACGGCCCGGATCCGGCTGACTGCAGTAAACCTCGGGATAAACAGAGAGACTAACATTAGCGTAGATGCCATTCCTCTTATGATGTAACGAGTACATCAGGTGTTATGGGAAGTGTTCTCGGTTCCGGCTGACCTAGTTAATGCAGCCTAACAATTTGAATAAAATATAAATTAAAATGTTTTATGTGTATGCCATAGTAAAGAGATGCGTTTTTAGTCTAGATTTAAACTGACAGAGTGTGTCTGCTTCCCGAACAATGCTAGGAAGGCTGTTCCAGAGTTTGGGTGCTAAATAGGAAAAGGATCGACCGCCTGCAGTTGATTTTGATATTCTAGGTATTATCAACTGGCCAGAGTTTTGAGACCGCAATAGACGTGATGGAGTATAATGCGTTAAGAGCTCGCTCAAGTACTGGGGAGCTAAACCATTTAGTGATTTGTAAGTAATTAGCAAGATTTTAAAATGTATGCGATGTTTAATAGGGAGCCAGTGCAGTGTTGACAGAACCGGGCTAATATGGTCATACTTCCTGGTTCTAGTAAGAACTCGAGCTGCTGCGTTTTGGACCAGCTGCAGTTTATTTATTAAGCGAGCAGGGCAACCACCCAGTAGAGCATTACAATAATCTAGCCTTGAGGTCATGAATGCATGAACTAACTGTTCAGCATTTTGCATTGAAAGCATATGCCGTAATTTAGATATATTTTTAAGATGGTAGAATGCAGTTTTACAGATGCTAGAAACGTGGCTTTCAAATGAGAGATTGGTATCAAAGAGCACACCCAGGTTCCTAACTGACGACGAGGACTTGACAGAGCAGCCATCAAGTGTTAGACAGTATTCTAGGTTACTACATGTGGAGTTTTTTTGTCCAATAATTAAAAATTCAGTTTTTTCTGAATTAAGTTGCAGGAAATTACTAGTCATCCAATTTTTTATATCAGCTATGCATTCCGTTAATCTTGTGAATTGGTAAGTTTCGTCAGGGCGTGAAGAAATATAGAGCTGAGTATCGTCAGCATAACAATGAAAACTAACGCCATGCTTCCTAATGATATCTCCCAGTGGTAGCATGTACAGGGTGAAAAGCAACGGTCCTAGCACTGAGCCCTGCGGTACTCCATACTGAACTTGTGATCGGTGTGAGATCTCTTCATTTACTGCTACAAACTGAAAACGGTCAGATAAGTATGATTTAAACCATGCCAATGCAATTCCACTAATGCCAACATAATTTTGGCCAGTGAACAGGGCTTCACATGTGATAAATGCAGGGAGATAGTCCAGACTTTATTTGAGAGTAGTGAGAATGTAACAGTTAGTTCATGCGTTCATGACCTCAAGGCTAGATTATTGTAATGTCCTACTGGGTGGTTGCCCTGCTCACTTAATAAATAAACTGCAGCTGGCAAAACTGGAAAACTATTCCAGAGTTTAGGTGCTAAATAGGAAAAGGATTGACCGCCTGCAGTTGATTTTGATATTCTAGGTATTATCAACTGGCCAGAGTTTTGAGACCGCAATAGACGTGATGGAGTATAATGCGTTAAGAGCTCGCTCAAGTACTGGGGTCTAAGTGGTTTAATAATAGCCAACTTAAACGTTTTCAGTACATATCCTAATGTCAAGGATGAATTATGATATTAAGAAGAGGATCTATGACCTCTGGAAGCATCTCTTTTAGTAGTTTAGTCGGTATAGGGTCGAGCATACATGTTGTTGATTTAGATGATTTAACGAGTTTAGCCAATTCTTCTTCTCCTATAGCAGTGAATGAATGTAATTTTTCCTCAGTGACACTACAATGCTCTGTCTGATGTGATACAGTAGTAGATGGCTGCATGGTTTTATGGTTAGTATATTTTTTTTCTAATATTATCAATCTTAAAGTTCATAAAGTCATTACTGCTGTGCTGTTGGCAGACATCAGAAGTTGAAGCTTTATTTTGGTTAATTTAGCCACTGTATCGAATAAATACCTAGGGTTGTGTTTGTTTCCTTCTAAGAGAGTCGAGAAATAAGCAGATCTAGCAGTTTTTACAGCCTTTCTGTATGAAATCATGCTCTCTTTCCACGAAATGCGAAAAACTTCCAGTTTTGTTTTCTTCCAGCTGCGCTCCATTTTTCTGGCTGCTGTTTTAAGGGCCCGGGTGTGCTCGTTGTACCACGGCGTTGGACTATTCTCTTTAATCTTCTTTAAGCGCAGAGGAGCAACTGTGTCTAAAGTGCTGGAAAAGAGAGTCAATAGTTTCTGTTGCAACATCAAGTTCCTCTGGGCTATCTGGGATGCTGAGGAGATGAAACTGATGAGGAAGTTTATTTACAAAGAAATCTTTAGTCGCAGCAGTGATAGTCCTGCCATATTTAAAGCGAGGGGACGGCTTTGCAGCCTTTGCTAAATTAAGTATACATGATACTAGGTAATGATCTGAGATGTCATCGCTCTGCTGCAGAATTTCAACGGTATCAACATTTATTCCATGTGACAATATTAGGTCTAAAGTATGATTACGGCGATGAGTGGGTCCTGATACGTGTTGCCTAACTCCAATAGAGTTTAGAATGTCTCTAAATGCCAATCCCAATGCGTCTTTTTCATTGTCTACATGGATATTAAAATCACCAACAATTAGGACTTTATCTGTAGCCAGTACTAACTCTGATAAAAAATCAGCAAATTCTCTGATAAAGTGTGTATTGTGCCCTGGTGGCCTGTATACAGTAGCCAACACAAATGTTAAACGGGATTATCAATTTCACTACATAACGTTACATAAAGCACCAAA
This sequence comes from Rhinogobio ventralis, assembly GCA_039654625.1. NCBI lineage: Eukaryota > Metazoa > Chordata > Actinopteri > Cypriniformes > Gobionidae > Rhinogobio > Rhinogobio ventralis. The sequence continues at coordinate 34,311,343 of CM077207.1, read as the reverse complement.
ACTTCAAAGGAATTATATTTGAAACTAGACTTCTGAGTAATACTGAAGATATTATTATAAATTACAGCAACACCTCCCCCTTTACCTTTCAGACGCGGCTCGTGTTTATAACAATAATCTTGTGGGGTGGACTCATTTAAAGTAATGTAGTCGTCAGGTTTTAGCCAGGTTTCTGTCAAACACAGCACATCTAGATTATTATCTGTAATCATATCATTAACAATAAGTGTTTTTGAGGAAAGGGATCGAATATTCAGCAGCCCGAGCTTTATCATTTGTTCATCTGTATTATATCTGTTGTTTATTTGTTGGACATCAATAAAATTTTTACTGTTGAATAGCTTTGGTGTTTTTTTGTATTTACTAATTCGTGGAACAGACACAGTCTCTATGTGATAATATCTAGGTGCAAGAGTCTCTATGTGCTGGGATTTATCTGACTTCTGTGACGCGAGACAGCTAGAGAATTTACGATTAGCATTAGCCAGCACTTTTAAATTTGCTTTGATGTCAGGCGCTCTGGCTCCCGGTAAACATGTGACTATGGTGGCTGGTGTCTCTATTTTCACGTTCCGTGTAATAGAATCGCCAATAACTAGGGCACTTTCAACAGGATTCTCAGTGGGTGCATCACTGAGTGGGGAGAACCTGTTTGATGTTCTAATCGGAACGGAAGAGTGGTTTTTTGATCCGCGACTACGCCATCTCACCGTCACCCAGTTGCCCTGCTGCACGGGCTCTACAGCCAGAACCGAACAATGTACAGAGTTCACTAAGCTAGTCGCATCCAAAGCAGTGTCTAAAGCTGTTTTGTTCTCACTACTCTCAAATAAAGTCTGGATGCGTGTCTCTAATTCTGAAATCTTCTCCGTCAGTCTGACTATCTCCTTACATTTATCACATGTGAATCCCTGTTCGCTGACAGAGAACATGTGACAGGCAGTGTGACAATAACAGAAGAAGACAAGGCTTACCGTGTTTGTTGATTAATCCAACTCACTACTGTTGTTTGATGGACTCGTAAAAGGCGCGAGAGAAAAAGAGGAGACGGATGCACAGATGGCAGGCTAACAGGCTAGCAAAATGTTACCGCATTGTGATTTAGATTAAAAGCTAGCGATGTCAGGTTTAATGTGAAAGGCAATATTAGACAATATATGGTGAAGAGTAAGTTATATTTAGCAGTATAAACAACAAGGAATTATATCCAAAAGAGATTCAAACGTGAAGCTGTACAGAGCTACAGACACAAACACTCAGCAACGAGGCAGACAGGAGCAATCGATCTGCAATCGATCAGACAATAGTTACAGTATTGACTTTTTGTTTTGTTTTTTTGGCTTAAGACTTAGTGGCAACTCCTGCAACTTGACAATGTAGACTTTATCTCACAACTGTGACTTTACATTATGTCTGTAAAAATCATTTGAAAGAAAGTGCAAAAGTGAAGACAACTTCTGATAAATTAGTTTAGTTCAAATGTTGCATAACTCAAGTCATTGTAATATTAAATTGCAGCTCAAATATGTAATATTTATGTACACATTATCTCTTGAACACCTCCAGAAAGTGCAATGAAGTGTTAGTGTTACTATTACTACACCAATAGTAAATGATAATTTTTTTATTTATATTATATTGTGAATAGTCTATTTTGTTTCTTCGAAATAATGACATTAAATGTGCAGTTAAATGATCAGTCACTATCAGAAAAGGATGTTAATTCGATGTAAATTTGGCTTATATAATGTCAGTGGTTCCCAAACTGGGGTTACGCGAACAAAATGCTGTGTTTTGCCGTTTCATTTTAACTTTAACCTGTTACCTTGCTTAACCTCTTTAGCAGACGCCATCGCCTTCACAGATTCACAGCTGCAGGACAAAAAGAAAAAGATCTGAAGTAGTTTCATTCTTAACATGTGGACCTAAGCACTCAAATGTTATTTGGATTGATATGCTCCTCTTCTCTTATATCGAGTAAAAGACACAGGTCACATATTCAAAGTCTAAAACGAGAATTTTTAAAGAGAAATGTTGGAGGAATCACATGTATATCAGTATATTAAATCTGTGAAATGTTCCCAAAAGAAAACTCAAGACTACAAGGAGGTTTAGAAACAGTGACACTGATATAGAGAAGAACTGGAATATTGCAAAGCTTTTTCATGCTCAAACTGCAACATTACACACTAAAGATGCAAAGGCATAATAGCAATCATAATAGCATAATAAAAATGTATACACAATGTGTCAATGCTGTTTGATAAGTCTAGAATCGATGTGAATGGATACATGACACTTTTAACTCTATATATGTCAGTATTTTATGAAGCAGTATTTACTAACCATGAATAATGACGGTGTAGATGTTTCTCGTTCCTCCACTGAACTTGAACTGTCTTGAGCAGAAGTTATTCTGAAACTCTTTCAATTCTGTGTTTTTATAAAGGACTTTGGGAGGGTGGGAGGGGGGTACGTTTTCTTTAGAACTTAAACCTGTTAAACCAGAACTTTTTCAGAAAACAAGTTTTTAAAGAGACGGAAACACATGGGAGTGAAACTATGTGGAGATTAACTGTCTGTCATCAAAAGACCAAACTGACATGACATTCAGTAGACTGATTTCTTGATTACAGGTAAAAAGAGAACACTGAAAAGACAGATAAACAAAGACAGACATACAGCACTGAAATATATAGTATATATATTAACTATATAATATTTAGTTAACCCTCTAGGGTCGACCAACGAACTGCCGCGTTTTGCTGGATTTTATTCACATAGCGGCACAATAGCTTAAAATACTCCATCATTTATGGTCATATAGATAAAAGCAATACATCATTTGAACCTGTAAACTGAAACTGAAAAGTTCTACTTTTGTATGTGTCCACTTACAATCAAATCAAAACATTATGCTTTTGTAAAATAAGAAAACAAACAGGGTGTGCTTTCTGCCATCTCGGTCTTCCTGAACTTTTTTTTCTAGATCACGTCTCTAAACTGAAACAAAACAGACAGGAGCATTATATCTTTATAAACATTTAAGTATCTAATTTTAAATGATCTAATTCAAAATTAAAACAAATATTCTCTGTTTATGTAATCTGTATTAAAAGAGAGAGATGTCAGTCGTTCTCTCGTGTCAGCTCATTATCTGCTAATGTGAACACGCCTATGGAGAGCCTGCGTTATTCAAACACAAATGTTCCATGCAAACAGTTTCAACGCCCACATCAACTCGGTAAAACCCATCAAGTTTAATCACATTCATGTGCTTTACATCATTTTGAGACTGGTTTTAGTTTCTTTACGAGGAACAACGGATCCAGTCCTCGAGGAGTTGAGTCGTCTCTTCACGGTTGTTGGTCATCTGAAGTCCTCTAGGAGTTGGAGTCGTCTCTTCACAGGTGATGGTCATCATTTATTTGGATATTTATTTGAAAATTTAGTGTCCCCAACTGAGCAAGCCAGAGGCGACAGTGGCAAGGAACCAAAACTCCATCAGGTGTCCTAATGGAGAAAAATAAACCTTGGGAGAAACCAGGCTCAGTCGGGGGTCATCTGAAGTCCTCCAGGAGTTGAGTCGTCTCTTCACAGGTGATGGTCATCTGAAGTCCTCTCAGGAGTTGAGTCGTCTCTTCACAGGTGATGGTCATCTGAAGTCCTCGCAGGAGTTGAGTCGTCTCTTCACAGGTGATGGTCATCTGAAGTCCTCCAGGAGTTGAGTCGTCTCTTCACAGGTGATGGTCATCTGAAGTCCTCCAGGAGTTGAGTCGTCTCTTCACAGGTGTTGGTCATCTGAAGTCCTCTCAGGAGTTGAGTCGTCTCTTCACAGGTGATGGTCATCTGAAGACCTCGCAGGACTTGAGTCGTCTCTTCACAGGTGATGGTCATCTGAAGTCCTCCAGGAGTTGAGTCGTCTCTTCACAGGTGATGGTCATCTGAAATCCTCGCAGGAGTTGAGTCGTCTCTTCACAGGTGATGGTCATCTGAAATCCTCGCAGGAGTTGAGTCGTCTCTTCACAGGTGATGGTCATCTGAAGTCCTCTCAGGAGTTGAGTCGTCTCTTCACAGGTGATGGTCATCTGAAGTCCTCGCAGGAGTTGAGTCGTCTCTTCACAGGTGATGGTCATCTGAAGTCCTCCAGGAGTTGAGTCGTCTCTTCACAGGTGTTGGTCATCTGAAGTCCTCTCAGGAGTTGAGTCGTCTCTTCACAGGTGATGGTCATCTGAAGACCTCGCAGGACTTGAGTCGTCTCTTCACAGGTGATGGTCATCTGAAGTCCTCCAGGAGTTGAGTCGTCTCTTCACAGGTGATGGTCAAGTCAAGTCAAGTCAACTTTATTTATATAGCGCTTTTTACAATGCTTGATTGTTTCAAAGCAGCTTCACAGCGTCAAACAGGAAAATAATGAACAGAATTTGATTCAGCTGTACAGCTGCTCTGGAGAAAACGGTGATGTCATCAGCTCATTTCAATTATCATATATATTCAAGTAATGTAGTTGATATAATTTAGTTTAGTAATTAAATTTATTTGGATATTTATTTGAAAATTTAGTGTCCCCAACTGAGCAAGCCAGAGGCGACAGTGGCAAGGAACCAAAACTCCATCAGGTGTCCTAATGGAGAAAAATAAACCTTGGGAGAAACCAGGCTCTGTCGGGGGTCATCTGAAGTCCTCCAGGAGTTGAGTCGTCTCTTCACAGGTGATGGTCATCCGAAGTCCTCTCAGGAGTTGAGTCGTCTCTTCACAGGTGATGGTCATCTGAAGTCCTCACAGGAGTTGAGTCGTCTCTCCAACAGGTGAGTATTATTATTATTATTAATCTAACGGAATAATGCCATTGCCTTGGACGTTTATGAGATGTCGTACGGAGCCGGTAGTGTTATCAGAAGCGTGGATAAAAATGTACAGTGGAAGATATTTCACTTTCCAGCCAGAATAGGCAAAGATATATTTGTTCGATATGAACTAGAAAAAGAGAGTCCTCTTAAGTTAGCTAACTTAGAAGCACTAGCTTTAGACAATGTGGAACATTTAATTTCCAGAAAGGAATGGAAAGATAAATGGTGTAAAGGACTAGAAGAAAATTATTATCTAGGAATGACCTGGATGAAGGATGTTATTAGCAGATTTGTAGAGTTATCGCATGAAAAGGAAGAGGAGCTTGCAGCCGTCATTGGGGTCCCAACTGATTTCAGATGCATCCGTGGTTATGGTTTCTCTTGAACAAACCTGACCCAGCAGGACCCCCTTGCTGGAGTCCTGGTGTTGAAAACCACCATCTCATGGCTGGGACACACTCTGGATCCAGTCGCAAATTTCTCTGCCCGTCCTCATGTGGACTGACTTTGTTCCTACTGGGCCACTGCTGTAACGGCCGCATGTGAAGTAACCCTAGAGGCACCATCAGAGAAGCTGCTGCCGTCAGACCGAGGAGTCTCCAGCCACTCCCCACTGATGTCTGATATTTTCCCATCAGATGGGATATCTGCTCCCTCAGATTCAGAACACTCTGGGGGGTACGACTCTCATGCTCATAGAGTCCAGAACCAAGCCCAGTGCAGTAAAGTGAGTTAAAGTAATCCAGCCTGGAGGAAATAAAAGCATGGACCACTGTCTCCACTTATTCTTCACCACTGAATTGATTTGTTTGTCGAATGTAACCCCTTTGCAGGCAGAGATCGCCGGCGGCCCCAGATTACTGTTGTTCAACATTCACTGCTCGTTAAAACATCACACACTCACTTGATCTGAACAAACTGAGTATCATTACAAAGATTAAAGACTCCAGTTTCGATATTTGACCACTGTTTATGATAAAACTGGGTTGCAGTGACATTCATTTTATTAATTTATGTCAGGAGTGCAAAATAATTGATCTGTAATGTAAGATATTTTGAATTGAATATCACATGCAAATTTGCATTTATATTTATGCATTTGGCAGATGCTTTTATCCAAAGCGACCAAAGCGCATTCAAGGTACTCATTTTACGTTTTTGTCAGTTCCTGCTTTCCCTGGGAATCAAACCCATGACCTTGGTGTTGCTAGCACCACACTCTATTGTTTGAGTTACAGGAAAGCTACAAGTACACATATACATTTATATCTTATTAGTCTGTGTCATGTATGTGATTGGTAAATTCCGCTGTTTATATTGTCTGTGTTTTACCGTTTTCATATCGGCCGTAATTTGCTGAACTAATCTGTCATCACTAGTCATAATAATATGTTTTATTTATATAGCGCCTTTCCCAAGCTCAAGGTTGCTGTACAGGAAATATACATACATATACATAGCATCAATGTATACATACAAATATATCATCAACGCGTTCGTGTTTTGTACGGTGACGCATTGCTGCCACAAACATATAATTTTTTCCACTCAATTATGTCGTAATAACGAGATATGTATAGTGACGTGTACAAAATGTGCCTTTATCCACATTAGAGAATTTAGCCTATGTGCCTTTGTCACACTGAGTCGTACCTGAGTATGCACTGGGTAAGACTTAAGTTGTTGAGAGAGAAAAACAGGTAAATCGCACTGGTGCGTCAGTCGCATTTTATTAAAAAATACTGGTAAAACTAAATGTTTACAAACATTATCAACATGTATTTTAGGCTATTTCCACAACAAATCCTTTAAATATAATGAAATTCATAACAATAATGAAAAATGTAAATGTAAAACAAACATTATAATGCCAATTTATTAGCCTTTAAAACAATATTTATTTAAGTTGCTCCTCTCTCATTCTGCACAAATCCAAATGTTTCTATATTCACACTTGGATGCTAAACTATTTATTATTGTAACAATGTTTTGTATGACTCGTGTCCCAGTCGTAAAACGTAAGAAGGGGGAAACATTTGAATTTGCATGGTGGTTGTTGAAGCCATTTCTATGGAAGTAATAATATTTTGAGTTTATTTTGTAAAACCTGAGAAAACCTGTGTTGCAAATGAAACGTAGAAATCGGAATGTAAACAGTTAACCAGTAGTCTAGTATAATGTAATTTGATTGGCTGCTAGATTTAGTATGAAAGAAATAGAACCCCGCAAAACAGTCAGAAGCCACTGGACTTTGGAGCAACACAGTCTTTTGACCTACACGGAACTGCACAGTTAATTTGGAAGAAAAGTAAAGATCCTAAGTTTATGTTTTGAGATTCATAATTAAACAGTCAACGAAGAACTTTGGATTCAAGACTTTATTCACTGACGTTTTGTTTTGAGTACAAAAGAACCTTAAAGTCCTAAGACGGCATGCAGGGAGTATGGCAGGGTGACACAGCGTCTTGTTCCCTATTCAGGTAACTAAGGTTACATGCGTAACCGAGACGTTCCTTTTCAAGGGAACTTGAGCTGCGTCACCGCTTTGGGAACAAGAATACCCATGTCCCCATAGGAGCCAGATGCCTGCCCATGTAGCATTGTCTTATGGAGCGAGCACCCGGGCCCCGGAGTAGCGTTAAGGTCTAGTTCATAGAACCTTACAAATGTATGCGGCGAGGACCACCACGCCACATCACAAACATCTTGCAGGGAGGCCCCTGCTAGTAGTGCCTGCGAGGCAGCCATACTCCTAGTCGAGTGGGCCCGGACAGCCAATGGTAAAGGCTGTCTGGCTGCCACATAAGCAAGTGAGATAGCCTCGACCACCCACTTGCTCATTCTCTGCTTGAATGCCAGACCCCCTCTCGAGGGTGGCCCATAACACACGAACAACTGTTCAGATCTTCTCCACAGGGCAGCTCTGTGGACATAGGCATCTAAAGCCCGAAGCCCGAGCAGATTGAGTTTTTCCTGGTCTGACGTCAGAAAGGGAGGAGGACAGAAAGCCTGAAGTACGACTGGTCTCACAGTATTAGTGGGAACCTTAGGAATATATCCCAGCCTAGGATGTAAGAAGGCCTTAGACATTCCGGGAGCAAATTCACCTGCATCCACCGGGTAGTTAACTGGGTCCCACTGACGATGAAAAGTTTCCACTTCAGGGCATACAGTTTCCTCGTGGAGGGAGCTCTAGAGTGTAGAATGGTCTCTACAACCTCGGTTGAGAGACCAGAACTTATGAGCTGGGCCCCCTCAGAGGCCACGCCCACAGTCTCCACAGCTCTGGACGGGGGTGCAGGATCGCACCTCCCGCTTGAGAGAGTAGGTCCCTCCTGACCGGAATCTCCAAACTCGGGCCGGCCAAAATGGGGCTACTAGGAACAGATGGGCCCCGTCCCGGCGCACTCTCTCTAGAACTCCTGGAAGCAGAGCAATCGGGGGAAATACGTACAGGGGTAGCCTCGGCCACTCCTGTACCATGGTGTCCAGTCTGAGGGGAGCGTTAGGAAGAACCAAAGGTGACAATGTGTGTTTTCTTGTGATGCAAACAGATTCACTTCGGCCTTGCCGAAGTTCTCCCATAGGAGCTCCACCACCTCAGTGTGGAGTCTCCACTCCCTGGGCCTCGGCCCCTGCCTCGACAGGATGTCTGCTTCCACAGGATGTCCGATGCCCTGATAGACAGCAGTTTCCCTTGGGCCCCTAGGAGGATCTGACGGGCCAGCTTGTATAACGGATGTGATCTCAAACCCCCCCTGATGATTTATGTAGGAGACCACCGACGTTTTAGTGCCTGAAACACCGCCATCATCTCCAAGCAGTTTATGTGGCAGGAGCGATGATTTCATAATGCACATAATAAACCTATGCCACACAGAGAACAGTTGATCATTTGCAGAAAGTGACTGTACACTGTTAGCACCAAGTGAGCCACACAAAACAGGACAGTGAGGCCGCAGAAGGAAACAGAGAAATTGAGAAGGCAGAGTGAAGTTACAGGAAGTAACTGAGCTATTTGAGAAACTGCATGACATATAACATGAAGAATGAGGTATAGGGAGGTAACAAAAGGAATGTAAGATATGCAGGAAATGTATGACGCCTCAAGGAGCCAAAGAGAGTGAGCTGCCAAAAGAGTACAGAGGCCAGGAAGTCAGCATTCATTTTGCAGGTCCCTTGAGGCCCAAAACTAAACAAGGAAACTGCTATTTCCTTTTAGCCATTGACAACCACGCTAAGAAAAAGATGGTCTGGTCTATGCGTTCTGCAAATGCAGAAAATGTAGTGAAATGTTTAAAAGAGTAGATAAAATGGGAAGGAAAAATGGTATTGATCAGAGCAGACAGCGCGCATAATATAAGTGGAAAACTTTATAGTATAGTAATATTTAAAATGCACTGTAAAAATGAGACATTTTTACCATAGAAGAGTAGAAATCTATGAGACTAATAGTTACATCACTGAATGTGATGGAAAAGAGACAATTACATATTTTATTGGATCAACAAGAAGAACTAGCTTAGACGAAGAGCTAAAAGGATGTTGGATATTTAGATAGAATAAAGATTTTAATCCGTGGAAAATAGGTCAAAGTAAAATAAAGGGGACTGATAGAAGACAGAAAAGAATTGTAAAAACAGACAAAGGAAAACCTGTAAATGTAATGCAGAAAAATATAGAGGAATGGATTAAATCTAATAGATTATTAAACCCACAAATGACATGTCCAGGAACGCTGTGGAATCTTCTGGACCTCCTTCTCAGGTTTGGCTCCAGTATATTGCATAAATGCTAAAGAGACTAATTGGCCACATGCCTAGCGATGAAAATTCAATTATTGTGTGTCCACCAAAGCATCTTTAGCTAGCTAAAAAACGCCTGGTGCTCTTCTGAAAATGGCCAGCTGGTGGCGCTTGAAAGCGATTTGCCAGTTGAGATACTTTGGTTGATGTGACACAGAATATCCATGGCAGTAATGTGTTACTAGTATCTCATTTTGAAGAATATTACTGAATATAAAAATGCAGTAATCAGCAATATTAACTTTGTCCCGCCCCTCTTCCACTGTGATTGGACGGCTGGGTAAAAAGAGACAGTGACGAGCATTGCCTATTTCCCAAAGTTGAACAGTACAAAAAAAAAGACAGGGCAAATCAACTCTTGAAATATTATTATGGTACATCAAAATGCAATGTCATCAGTTTTCTTAAATTAGAGCACAGAACGTTCAAATGTTTTACACACCATTTACACGTGCTAGGGAGCAGGTGTACATTTCTTTCATACAAACAAACTTTTTGAAAATACGAACATTTTTGTGAAACCGAAAATTTACGTCAGAACAGTTTTACGATTTATACAAAAATCTGTTCAGCTTGTGTTTCATGAATGAGGCCCAATGCCTTAATATTTATTATTAATAGTCTGATGCTGAAGGTCTGGGATCAGTGTGAACTTTAAATCTAGATAGGTCAATATTTTATGAAGCAGCTTTTACTTACCGTGAAAACTAGGACATTTGAAGGATTGTTGTTCCTCCTCTGAACTGGCTCTGAAACTCATCTCTGGGAAAACAAGGGAAACCAGTTTCAAAAGAAATGAGAGAAAGCCTGTGGGGAAAATCACAGCCTGTCATGAAAACACACGTACATCTTATCCGATGTATGCAGTCGATTGTTTGAGATTGAGAAGTTAAATAAAAAATAAAATAAAATCAAAAATAAAGCTTCAACTTCTGATGTCTGCCAACAGCACAGCAGTAATGACTTTATGAACTTCTTTACTTGTAAGATTGATAATATTAGGAAAAAAATTATAACCATGCAGCCGTCTACTACTGTATCACATCAGACAGAGCATTGTAGTGTCACTGAGAAAAAATTACATTCATTCACTGCTATAGGAGAAGAGGAATTGGCTAAACTCGTTAAATCATCAAAATCAACAACATGTATGCTCGACCCTATACCGACTAAACTACTAAAAGAGATGCTTCCAGAGGTCATAAATCCTCTTCTTAATATCATTAATTCATCCTTGACTTTAGGATATGTACCGAAAACTTTTAAGTTGGCTATTATTAAACCACTTATTAAAAAAACGCAAATTGACCCTACAGAATTAGTCAATTACAGGCCAATCTCAAATCTCCCCTTTCTGTCAAAAATACTAGAAAAGTCAGTGTCCTCACAATTATGCTCCTTTTTAGAAAGAAATGGTATCTGTGAGGTTTTCCAGTCAGGATTTAGACCACATCATAGTACTGAGACTGCTCTCATTAGAGTTACAAATGATTTACTCTTATCATCCGATCGTATAAATAGAATTTTACAGGTTAATATGTACTATGAATATAATATACAGATGGCTATTACTATAAACAGAATTTACAGATAGATATGTACTGAATATAATATACAGATGGCTATTACTATAAACAGAATTTACAGATAGATATGTACTGAATATAATATACAGACATATCTATCTGTAAATTTCTGTTTTACATCACATGGTGATGTCCTACCTTAGGTTGCCCCCTGCTGGCCAAAAGGGAGTCTTACCCCTCATTAAACCTCATGCCTCTGGTTACCACTTTTTCTCTCATAGGCAACTCTTATCAAAAAGATCTGTATACATTGGTACTATGAATAAGATATATTCAGGTAGAGGGCAAATTGAGAATAGTCACAGCTAAACACAATATAATATGCTTGTTTTGTGTCTCACAATCATACATAGGACAGGTGGTTTGGAAAATTGATTGATGTATATGATCATCCACATCTCCTGATGCAGTTGTGCTGGTGTTCCAGCTTTTGTTCATTTCTTTTTTTCAATCAGCTTTGCCACTTTAGTTTTAGTTTTACTAGTTGAACAATATGGCCACTGTTTATCTTGTAGCACAGACCGCCACAACATTCTTTTGAATAGACTCGAAAATTATGTTGGCATTAGTGGAATTGCATTGGCATGGTTTAAATCATACTTATCTGACCGTTATCAGTTTGTAGCAGTAAATGAAGAGATGTCACACCGATCACAAGTTCAGTATGGAGTACCGCAGGGCTCAGTGCTAGGACCGTTGCTCTTCAGCCCTGTACATGCTACCATGGCGTTCGTTTTCATTGTTATGCTGACGATACTCAGCTCTATATTTCTTCATGCCCTGACGAAACTTACCAATTCACAAGATTAACGGAATGCATAGCTGATATAAAAAATTGGATGACTAGTAATTTCCTGCAACTTAATTCAGAAAAAACTGAATTTTTAATTATTGGACAAAAAAACTCCACATGTAGTAACCTAGAATACGGTCTAACACTTGATGGCTGCTCTGTCAAGTCCTCGTCGTCAGTTAGGAACCTGGGTGTGCTCTTTGATACCAATCTCTCATTTGAAAGCCACGTTTCTAGCATCTGTAAAACTGCATTCTACCATCTTAAAAATATATCTAAATTACGGCATATGCTTTCAATGCAAAATGCTGAACAGTTAGTTCATGCGTTCATGACCTCAAGGCTAGATTATTGTAATGCTCTACTGGGTGGTTGCCCTGCTCGCTTAATAAATAAACTGCAGCTGGTCCAAAACGCAGCAGCTCGAGTTCTTACTAGAACCAGGAAGTATGACCATATTAGCCCGGTTCTGTCAACACTGCACTGGCTCCCTATTAAACATCGCATACAATTTAAAATCTTGCTAATTACTTACAAAGCACTAAATGGTTTAGCTCCCCAGTACTTGAGCGAGCTCTTAACGCATTATACTCCATCACGTCTATTGCGGTCTCAAAACTCTGGCCAGTTGATAATACCTAGAATATCAAAATCAACTGCAGGCGGTCGATCCTTTTCCTATTTAGCACCCAAACTCTGGAACAGCCTTTCTAGCATTGTTCGGGAAGCAGACACACTCTGTCAGTTTAAATCTAGAGTAAAAACACATCTCTTTACTATGGCATACACATAGAACATTATCAATTTCTATTATTCAAATCAGTTAAATGATTGTTAGACTGCATTAACTAGGTCAGCCGGAACCGGGAACACTTCCCATAACACCTGATGTACTCGTTACATCATAAGAAAAATGGCATCTACCCTAATGTTAGTCTCTCTGTTTATCCCGAGGTTTACTGCAGTCGGCCGTATCCAGATCAGATGGTGGACCTGCGCCTGGACATGACCAACTCATCCCTGAAGTGTCTGCAGAGACCGTGTCAATTAAACTCCCCCTGTAAATGCCGCATCGACACGACATCCTCATTAAACCCGTCTCCGGCATGACGACTCCAATCTTTTGAATAATCCTACTAATATCTATTGATCTAATATGACTTCTGACCTGTAATGTTGCCAGAATCATAATCATACACTATTTGTTAGTCGGCCAGAGGAGAACTGGCACCCCGACTGAGCCTGGTTTCTCCCAAGGTTTTTTTCTCCATTCTGGCCCTGAAGGAGTTTTGGTTCCTTGTCACCGTCGCCTTTGTCTTTTGGCTTGCTCAGTTGGGGACACTTAAATTTCAACTATATTACAGCTATATTACTGATCTGCCCGCATTGACACTATATTATAATTGAAATGAGCTGATGACATCAGTGTTTTCTCCAAAGCGGCTGTACAGCCGAATCTAATTCTGTTCATTATTTTCCTGTTTAACACTGTGAAGCTGCTTTGAAACAATCGGCATTGTAAAAAGCGCTATATAAATAAAGGTGACTTGACTAGGGCTTGCGACTACTGCTGACAGTGCTGTCACACCAACATCACACAGGTTCCCTCCTAAAAAGAACAGTAGACTCGTTTTGGAAACACACTGTCTGTGAATTTGCAGAGCAGAACACATGAACCACTCGGCTCCAAAGTGAAAGGAAAATATGTGATGCATCCGCTTCCGTATTTAAACCCGAATGGCGGGTCGGAGCGTCAGATGCAAATCTCGCATGAGATTTGAGATACACTCAATTTAGTTATGCCAAAAACTTAGAGATAATGTGAACTTTTAAAAAGTTAGAGGTTTGATCAATATAGTTTCTTCTTGTAGAGTGTATGGCTAGCAAATTAGTATGGCACAGTGCGATGTGCAATGGATTACTCTTGTCTGGGTGAATTTTAGAATTTTAACGAATACTAATTAGTTAAAATAGTATGCACTGATATATATGCACTATATAATGTTTAAGAGTATGCAAATGTGAATATTATATCGATTGCATGTTGATTGGAATATTAAACGTTTAATTAGTTCAGGGATGCACAAGCTCAGAGCTCCATTTTGAGTAGTAATGGCGCAAGGCCACATGGAGAGAACGTTAACATTACATATTTTGTATATATGTTTGTATTTAATGTTTAATTCTGTCTATTTTGTGCTGATTTGTTTATTCACTTAAAAAATATATTGAGAAATCCGAACAGTGAATTACAGAGAATCTGAGATCTCTATGCATTTTCAGATAAAATAATAAAGAGTGCATTTACATGTTTGTAATTGTTTTGTACTAGTTTATATGTATCTATGATTGAAAAGAAAAAGGAGTGTTTTCCAGATAATTGTAAAATGGCTTAAAAATATTTAATTGTATTTTTTGTACACTTTAAATAGTGTTATTGATTATAAATAAGTGTATGCATTTCATTACCAGCATACAGTATATACATCATAAATTGTTGAATGTGTGCATTTAAGAAAGAATGCCAATGATGCTTAAGTTGTTTATTGTCAATTGTTACAAAAGGATTCCAATTAAAGTTTGCAGTGGGGAAACATTGCTGAGTTTTCTGTGATTTTAATCTTCTCCCCCTTTTCAGACAGCATTACGTGTGTGTGTGTGTAAAATTATGCTACTCGCAGAAACGTAAAAATCAAAATACAACTTTATTAGATCAAACAAGGCACACTATTATAAACTTTATTCAGTGATTTAATAAAGGATAAATACAGATTAATCATTGAAAACGATATAAAGAAAATTAGGTGGAGCACCTGAATCCATCCCTTCACCATCAACATGAATAGAGGTTGAGAAAAGCACACATACTGATCTTACTGTCTATATGAGGATTTATTACACACATTTATTCTGGTGTTATTTCAGTGATTGAAGTTCGGGTTGTATTAATATAATGAAGAGACTCTATAACATCTCACAGTTACTGATTTACCATGAGCTCAAAGCATTATGGGTAGAATCTCTCTACAGTCTATTCTTATTCATCAGCACAGTTTCACTGAGGCTCCAGAACCAAAACGGGTGTTTCTAAGCCCAAACCCAGCATAGAGCGGCTGAGTGAATGTGGTCTGGACTGTGTGGATGAGGCTCATTGTGTCAGAGACGCTGTAGAAGGACAGAGTTCCTGCACTGTGATCCACAAACACTCCTACTCTACAGCCAATGGGCTTTACAGGGAGTTTAGTCTCTATGTCATTGTGTATGAATGAGTAACTGTAGTCAAAGTTGCACAAACTCCAGGACTGATCATTAGATCCAAATCAACACTCATTACCCCCTCTCTTCCTGCTCATGCTCTTATATGACACTGATATACACACATCATTCCCACTCCACTCAATCTCCCAGTAACAGCGTCCACACACACTCTCTATACAACACCTGAAGACACTCATCAAATCTGTCTGGATGATTAGGATACGGCTGCTGTGTGTCAGTGAATGTAATCTCTCTGTTCTTCTCAGACAGACGAATGTGTCTATGCACTGTATTGGGATCCAGAGTGAGCTGATGGGAACCTGATGGAGAGAAAACACATCACAATCAGGAATTATGAATCTGATCTTTTAATGTAGCTGAACTCTTCATGTTCAATATATCATCAGTGTCTCAGTACAGTTTACCAGATACCCTGTGGAAATCATCATTTACATCTTTAATTCTAAAATTGTTCTTGTTATTATTCTGATTGTTTTAAAGCCCGTTCACATCACCAGCAACAAAGCGATATGATCCCATTTCTTTTTAAATGAGAACTGGTGACAGTGACATGAGCGACAGCGGCCATTAGCAACAGGATTTAAGCATGTTCATCGATGCTACAAACTTGAGAAATGTTTAACTTTATGCCAATGTAGAGCGACTTTTAGGAGCGACAACCAACAGGAGTGAAGACCTTGTCAGTGAAGCGCACACTTCACCCACCTCAAGTGCAGGTCTAACGGTCACTTACAGAATTTATGGTAATTTGTAGTAGAAAGACAACTGCACATGTGCATATGTAACAGGAATAGAAATTATAGTATTAAATGTATGCAATGTTAAGTAGAATTCACACAAAATTGTTCATTTACATAACGTACGTAGCTACCTGATCGAAACGAGTGCTTTCCCCTTTAGTTGTTGTGATGTCATGAGCCAACATAATTTCCTGTTCTGTCCCCTCCTCTTCCCTTTTGCATTGTAACTGAATGGGAGAACTGAAGATCCAGCGAAACTGCCATCTGCTGTTCTGTGTCTAACTCCACAAATCTACACAGAAAGTGTCCCATAACTGGTGTCGCTAGCCGCGCATCATGCTTGGCGTCATGAGCCACCGGTTGCATGTGGGGCCTTGAACCGGATGGGAGTGAGGTTTAGGGGGGGAGTGTAACAGTCGTAGGCCAGTAAGAGCTGTGCATGTAAACCTCACTCCCTTGATCTCAAGAGGTGCTCTAGCGACTGACACTAAAGACTGCGGTCTTTAACCTCCTTGTTAGAGCGCTCGCCTCCCACGGTTCGAATCCTGCTCAGAGCAGGTTGAGTAGGACCGGTTACACGTAGAGGGTGTGTCTGTGAGAGATGTAGAACAGAAGCAAGCTCTGCCTACTTTGTTCTTTTACTTTTTTATTTTCTTTTTATTATTTGAATGTTTATTTGTTTTTCTCACTCAAACCCTTTGTATGCAGATGAGTGTGACAGCGCTTAAGTCATTTTATCTAAACCCCAGGAAAATACGCCAGCTCTTGTCTCTCGTGCATCTTTTTCTCCAACACCACATATTGTCTTTCAACTGGACACTTCAACTTAGCGTTACACAGGCAGGACATAACAGAAGTTCTTTCACTCTTCTATATGATTTATCAGTTACAACATGCATTTAATTAAATTATACACTGCCTCGAGTTGTTAGCAGCATGTCTTGCGCTGGGCTGCCTCAAATCGCTGGTCCGTATGGACACTGCAACTGTTGCATACATAAACCGTCAAGGTGGTCTACGCTCCCATCGTATGTCATTACTCAACCAACATCTCCTCCTATGGAGTCAGAAGCATCTGAGGTCGCTTTGTGCCATTCACGTACCGGGCTTGCTCAATCGTGCAGCCGATGAGCTCTCATGACAGCCTGTGCTTCCAGTGGAGTCACGACTCCATCCCCGAGCAGTACAGCTGATATGGAGACGCTTCGGACCCCACTCTTTGCCACCCCAGACACGTCACATGGCCAGTTGTTTTACTCCCTGACCGAGGGGACCCTCTGCACGGTTGCACTGGCACACAGCTTGCCTCGGGACCTAGGCAAGTATGCGTTTCCCCCAGTGGGCCTTCTCGCACAGACACTGTACAAAGTCAGGGAGGACGAGGAGCAGGTCTTGCTAGTTACCCCTTATTGGCTGAACCAATAAGTTCCCAGAACTCATGCTCCTCACGACAGCACCTCCCTGGCCCATTCCTCTGAGGAAGGACCTGCTTTCTCAGAGACGGGGCACCCTATGGCACCTGCGTCCAGACCTCTGGAATCTCCACGTCTGGTCTCTGGACGGGACACAGAGGACTTAGGTGATCTACCTCAAGCGGTGGTAGACACCTTCACTTCGGCTAGAGCCCCCTCTATGCGTTGAAGTGGAACCTGTTCGTTTAGTGGTGCTCTTCTCACTGGGAAGACCCCCGGAGATGCCCAATCAGAGCTGTGCTTTCCTTCCTGCAAGATGGGTTGGAGCGCCTTGGCGTACCAAACCCAAGGCATGCCTTGCCCCCTCGGGTAACACGTTTGCTAGATTCTATAGCATTCGTGTAGAGCCGGTATCCTCCTGTGTGCTCGCCAGTAACACCGGAGACCCCGCTCAGTGTCCGCTTGCTGTGCCATTCCCCTCCTAGAACTGGATATGTGCGTTATCTTGCTCCAGTAAGTTCCCCGCATGGCAAACCCTGTGAGTTCCTCGATTATGAGGGTGAGGATAGTGTATGTCTTCTCAACCCGCCAGCCCCGCACACAGGAAATTATTAGACGTCATGGAAGTTTAGAGAGCTGAGGGCGCAGGCGGAAGCGTTCAGGAAGTACATCCCTTGCTGATCCAGATCCCCTAACCGCAGAGGAGTCGAGCGCAGAGGACGCAAGACGTGGGGAAAAAGAGACAAGATCTTGGGAAAGGGATAACTAGAAAGTGTATTTAATTTGTGATAATATTCTAAAGATATGTACATGAGCTGTCTACCAATAACATTAGAGCGACAGCACTGTGGTCTCCTATGAGCGACTGATAGTACAGAGTCTAGTGAAGTTCAACGACAAAGTTGTTGGTGATGTGAATGCAGCTTTAGTTACTTACATTGTAAGAGGTCATTCCTGGTCCTAGAAACGATGTTGGTGAATGTGACTGTGGAACAGACATGAACAGTGTGATTCCCATGTCAAGAGATTCCTATGCATCTATTCCTAAGACATTTCTAATATGATGTTCAACATGATATGAGGTGATGGAGGACTCATTTCTGAGAGCAGATGAATCTCCAGGACTTTACCTCTGTCAGAGATCTTTTTGAACTCCTCTTTGCAGAAATCCTCCGGTTTCTCTCCCAGCTGACGGACAGATTCTCTCAGGCCATCAAAAGAGAAGAGAGAATTGAAAGGGATGTTGGGTACATCTGTAAATTCGGGAGGAGCTGAGAGAGACTGGAAACTCTACAGAAAACACAAATCAAATCTTATTACCTCTACACTGAATGAGGAAATTTATACTAAACCTAAAAAAAAAAGATTAATGTAAAAAGACATTCATGTCCATATGCAGGATTTTAATTAATACGAGGTCCAACATTTGAGCTTGCTAGGGGGATTCGGAACCATGTCCCCCTATCAAGATGTTTGTAGGGCTTTAAAAGCTTTAAAGCAGTCTTTTGCATATGGGTTTGGAATGACATAGGGTTTAGTAAATGATAACAGGGGTTCTGGGTTCATTACATTTATTCACAGTATGCACACATTATTCTTAATCTTATGTCTTTCTTTCAGGATCCTGTCACCTAGTTTGTCACATTCAGAGTTTTATGACAAAATCCTGACACTCATTTTATAGTCCTTGTTTATGCTAGTGCACAGATTTTTCCCTGGACTTCCCTGTCCTTGTTGTACTGGAGTGTAAGGACTGCAGCATATATATCTATTTCTCCACTCTCCTTTCCTTCCACAACCGTGACAGTTTGAAGATCACCCGACTCAATTTTGGTGAACATCACTCAAAATTTGTATTTTAAAAATAAACGATTTCATTAAAAAGTTGGGAGGAAATAGATTACACCATGTTTATTGAGTTAAACAGGGGTTCTCAACTTTCACTTTCCTGCAGAGTTTAGCTCCAATCCTTGACCTCACCTACATGTAACTTTATATTAATCCTGAAGACCTTGATTAACTGTTCAGTTTTAAAAGTGTTGGTGACACTAAAATGATCTTCCAGAAGTTTTCAACCCTGTCTTGCAAAAGTCCCTCAGCAGTGCACATTTTGCACGTCTCCTTAATCAAACACACCTGCTTCAGGTCATCAGCTCATTAATAGAGGCTCCAAGACTAGAAATGGGAGTTTTAGGGTGCTTTCACAATGGCAGTTTAGTTCGAAACAGTGCACAGTTTGCATTAAAAATTGGTACCGAACCCGAGACTACCTAGAGGAGGTGGTCTGAGTTGCACTTCAACCGTGCCACGATTTACATGAATGTGAAAGCAACACGGACTTGGGTGCGCACTTGCTCAGGAAGCAGTGGCATATACAGGGGAGGGGCCATGGGGGCACTTGCCCCCCCTGAAAACTGATTAGCCCCCCCCCCCCCCCCCCCGAAAACTGATTGGCCCCCCAGTGTGTCCCCACTGTAAGTTTTATTCTTCTTTTTTTTCAATTAGCGATTGTTGCAGCGCTAGATTTTGGTTCCGTCTTTCAGTGTTAGGACAGACCAGGTTCGATGTTAGAGCACAGACCAAGATAATGCTAATCATTACAACGCTCTGTGGCTGAATGTAATACTACATAATAACACAAGCAGGGTTTTCAAGCAAGGGTTATTGCAAGCGAGATGCAAACGAACCCCCCTAGAGGGACAGAGGTCCACCCACAGTTTCACTAAATCCTATTTGAAATACTGAATGCCATTAAAAGATAAGATATTAGTGTTTATCACCGATTTTGAAGCTTGTTGAGCTTTAAATGATTTGGATATCTACAGTTCTACATATAAAAACACAACATAAGATTGGCCCCCTCTGTATTAATTGTGGCCCCTCTTGTGTCCCCCAGTTGAATAATCCCTAGAAATCGTCCCTGTCAGGAAGAAAAGTAACTTTATTACTTCATTACTATAAAAAGTATTTATTTCAATAAAACACATGTAAGGGATGATAGTGTCGATTATTTTCCTTGGATACGAGCAAGAGTGAGCCTGCAGTGTATTCGCGCAGAGCTAATGCAATCAGGGCGGCTAATGAATGGCAATCCACTGTTTGCAAGCAGCAGAAAGCCACCTTAATGTGACGCACATACAGTAAACCCAAGTGTTGTTTACTCAGCTGTGCATAATAGCACCAAATTAATAACAATACATTTACTGCAGCCTCTTTTTTATCATACACCATGCACGTTTTTGATTACGCAAGATGCATGCAAATGCACCAGTGTTCGATAGGATCAAGTTAAGTGTGAAACCAGACCAACACTGCGGGGTGGCAGGAACAATCGTGCTCGGGCTTGGACCACAGCAAACGTGCACAGTGTGAAAGCCCCCTTAGACAAAGGACACATACAAAATGTGCAGGTTGGAGAAGATTTGTGCTGTCTCTTTAGCTGATTCTAGTCAACTGCTCTTTCTACTTTCGTAAAACATTTCTCATTATGTCTCCTGTCATAGCAGGATCTCACTCAAGTCCACTTGATCTGTTACCTGCAGGAAATGGGTGTGATCCTGTGTGTGTGAAAGCTGCTCCAGCTCAGCGTCTCTCCTCCTCAGATCATCGATCTCCTGCTCCAGTCGCTCCAGACGTCCTTCAGCTCGACTCAGCGCAGACTGTTCCTGATCTCTGATCCGCTGTGTGGCCTCAGAGCGGCTTCTCTCAATGGAGCGGATGAGCTCAGTGAAGATCCTCTCACTGTCACAGAAGTCAGATAAATCCCAGCACATAGAGACTCTTTCACCTAGATATTATCACATAGAGACTGTGTCTGTTCCACGAATTAGTAAATACAAAAAACCACCAAAACTATTCAACGGTAAAAATGTCATTGATGTCCAACAAATAAACAACAGATATAATACAGATGAACAAATGATAAAGCTCGGGCTGCTGAATATTCGATCCCTTTCCTCAAAAACGCTTATTGTTAATGATAGGATTACAGATAATAATCTAGATGTGCTGTGTTTGACAGAAACTTGGCTAAAACCTGACGACTACATTACTTTAAATGAGTCCACCCCACAAGATTATTGTTATAAACACGAGCCGCGTCTGAAAGGTAAAGGGGGAGGTGTTGCTGTAATTTATAATAATATCTTCAGTATTACTCAGAAGTCTGGTTTCAAATATAATTCCTTTGAAGTTTTGGTGCTTTACGTAACGTTATGTAGTGAAATTGATAAATCCTGTTTAACATTTGTGTTGGCTACTGTATACAGGCCACCAGGGCACAATACACACTTTACCAGAGAATTTGCTGATTTTCTATCAGAGTTAGTACTGGCTACAGATAAAGTCCTAATTGTTGGTGATTTTAATATCCATGTAGACAATGAAAAAGACGCATTGGGATTGGCATTTAGAGACATTCTAAACTCTATTGGAGTAGGCAACACGTATCAGGACCCACTCATCGCCGTAATCATACTTTAGACCTAATATTGTTACATGAAATAAATGTTGATACCGTTGAAATTCTGCAGCAGAGCGATGACATCTCAGATCATTACCTAGTATCATGTATACTCAATTTAGCAAAGGCTGCAAAGCCATCCCCTCGCTTCAAATATGGCAGGACTATCACTGCTGCGACTAAAGATTTCTTTATAAATAATCTTCCTCATCAGTTTCATCTCCTCAGCATCCCAGATAGCCCAGAGGAACTCGATGTTGCAACAGAAACTATTGACTCTCTCTTTTCCAGCACTTTAGACACAGTTGCTCCTCTGCGCTTAAAGAAGATTAAAGAAAAATAGTCCAACGCCGTGGTACAACGAGCACACCCGGGCCCTTAAAACAGCAGCCAGAAAAATGGAGCGCAGCTGGAAGAAAACAAAACTGGAAGTTTTTCACATTTCGTGGAAAGAGAACATGATTTCATACAGAAAGGCCGTAAAAACTGCTAGATCTGCTTATTTCTCGACTCTCTTAGAAGAAAACAAACACAACCCTAGGTATTTATTCGATACAGTGGCTAAATTAACCAAAAATAAAGCTTCAACTTCTGATGTCTGCCAACAATCTTTACTTGTAAGATTGATAATATTAGGAAAAAAATTGCTGAACAGTTAGTTCATGCGTTCATAACCTCAAGGCTAGATTATTGTAATGCTCTACTGGGTGGTTGCCCCGCTCGCTTAATAAATAAACTGCAGCTGGTCCAAAACGCAGCAGCTCGAGTTCTTACTAGAACCAGGAAGTATGACCATATTAGCCCGGTTCTGTCAACACTGCACTGGCTCCCTCGCATACATTTTAAAATCTTGCTAATTACTTACAAATCACTAAATGGTTTAGCTCCCCAGTACTTGAGCGAGCTCTTAACGCATTATACTCCATCACGTCTATTGCGGTCTCAAAACTCTGGCCAGTTGATAATACCTAGAATATCAAAATCAACTGCAGGCGGTCGATCCTTTTCCTATTTAGCACCTAAACTCTGGAACAGCCTTCCTAGCATTGTTCGGGAAGCAGACACACTCTGTCAGTTTAAATCTAGACTAAAAACGCATCTCTTTACTATGGCATACACATAAAACATTTTTAATTTATATTTTATTCAAATTGTTAGGCTGCATTAACTAGGTCAGCCGGAACCGGGAACACTTCCCATAACACCTGATGTACTCGTTACATCATAAGAAGAATGGCATCTACGCTAATGTTAGCCCTCTGTTTATCCCGAGGTTTACTGCAGTCAGCCGGATCCGGGCCATATCCAGATCAGATGGTGGACCAGCGCCCAGACATTACCAACGCATCCCTGAAGTGTCTGCAGAGACCGTGTCAATTAGTCTACCCTCTGAAATTGTTCATCGACATGGCATTCTCAATGGATCCATCTCCGGCGTGATGACTCCAATATTTCGAATATTCCTATTTAATAATTGTTTAGTCGACACGCCATCCTCAATAAACCCGTCTCCGGCGTGATGCCTCCGATCTTTCGAATAATCCGATCTAATATTACTTCTGACCTATAAGGCTGCCAAAATAATAATCATACACTGTTTGTTAATTGGCCAGAGGAGAACTGGCACCCCGACTGAGCCTGGTTTCTCCCAAGGTTTATTTTTCTCCATTAGGACACCTGATGGAGTTTTGGTTCCTTGCCACTGTCGCCTCTGGCTTGCTCAGTTGGGGACACTAAATTTTCAAATAAATATCCAAATAAATTTAATTACTAAACTAAATTAACTATATCAACTACATTACTTAAATATATATGATAATTGAAATGAGCTGATGACATCAGTGTTTTCTCCAGAGCGGCTGTACAGCCCAATCAAATTCTGTTCATTATTTTCCTGTTTAACACTGTGAAGCTGCTTTGAAACAATCTGCATTGTAAAAAGCGCTATATAAATAAAGTTGACTTGACTTGACTGTCCTCCACTGCTGTCTGTGCAGAGCGCTGTTAGGACACACATCACAATCACACCGTGGGCTTCAGTGGGTCTGAAAGAGGAGAGTCCTGACTGAGACTTCTCAAACTCACCTTATGAGCCTCCACAGCCTCTCTCAGCTGCTGAAGATCTTTCTCTCTCTGCTGGATCCTCTGCTGGAACGACCTCTGCGTCTCCTTCAGCTGGTGCTAAAGCACAAACCAATACCTTCAAATTGATCTGGATGACAATTCAATCGGTCCGTGTTGAAAGATAGACTGTTCTATAATCACAATGCATGTCTGGTTGTGTTACGGGTGATTGGTTCTGCCTAGTTTGGGATTGTTAAAAGAGTTCGGAGTAAGAGTGAATTAAGAATAATCCTTTTGCATAAATCTTTTTTATGAAAAACAATAATTGTGTTTTTTTTTTTTTTAGGTTCAGGGATAGAAAATGGAAAAACAGATGGAATATTAAATTTTCACAGTGGATGAAACGGCCCTTTCCACTAATTGGTCAGCAAAATATCAGCATGTAACATCATCAGTTCTTTAACAGTTCCATGTAACAGAATAATAAACCTGCGCTGCTATAGTTTTAGGATATATAGGATTATTGAAATGTTTACTGCAGGCTATATCACCTCATACAACAATCAGACTAAGGAATGCCTTGACAAACTGTACTGGGCAGTGCCATGTAAACAGTGTGCCAGAGTAAGTTGTTTATTTCATTAGTCTTAATGTCCCCTGCATCTGCACTCCTTGGCACATCGTCTGCTACGCAACCCACTGGACAGCAAGGAGCAGATCAATTTACATTTTCACGAGTTCACACTTACATATAATGTGTGGAGAATAGATTTAAATGCGTATTTGGCGTGCTGTCCGGGGGGAGGGCTTTGAGCTCGGAATTTGGCTCGAACCCAGAATACCCCCCGGTGTATGTAAGTGGTTAGAACTAGAAAGGAACAAAGTGGAGAAGGGGTGGTGGAGGGATGCTGATAAACTGTCAACGAAACAGAGGTAAGCTGAGTGCTCTCCACCTGTGTCGATTATCTGATCGTGCTCCTCCCAAACATTGTTAATAAAACATAGTGTAGTGAAACCATCACAGAAGGGTCAAGAACGATAGCGGTGGTTGCCGTGAGTCAATGGTGGTAATACAATGAAACGCGACGAGGAAGAACTTTCTTGCAGGTTTCCACAGAAGAAGACGAGTGTAATTATGAACCCATTCTCATTTCTCTTTAAGTAGAAAATCAAATGACCAGAAGGTACATGGACCGTGGACCCCATATAAATTTAAAGTACTAACACAATGGTTAATGATCTAGCATAGAAACAGACTATAGGTTCAAACCACAAATTTAAATGATTTTATAAATGAACATGACGCAAGTGTCAGCATTTTTTCATCATTGCCTAGTTAGGGTTAGTTCATCCAAAAATTGAAATTCGGTCTCATTTACTCAGCCTCTTTTTGTCCAAATCTTGTACGATTTTCTTGTCTATTGTTTCATGACGCAAAAACAATGAGGTGTTACATGTGATTTGGGCTCTGTATACATGAGGTGATCAATGATTGATTTGAGAGTGAATAATCATTTCAATTAGCTATGTTCATCATACAAAGTATCACTTCAGACTGTAATTTCTGCTTGCAATTATACTTTCTCTTGCACCTACTCAGAGTCAATATGACTAAAATATCAATAAACCCAAATCTGGGGTTTCTCTGTACAGACAGTGATCATTATTTACCCTCCATTGGTTTTCCATGGTTTACCCTCCTCAGGATGTCCACCATGATCTTCACAGCTTCTTCTGGTCCAAAACGCTTCATCATCAGATCCACTGTGTCAGGAGCGTCTGCCTTATCCAGAGAAGCATTTGAAACACAGAAATAATTCTTGAAACGCCATTTAAACCTCTTCAGTTCATCTGTGTCTAGATCATCCAGAGCGTCCAGAAGATACTCTGAAACAGACGCCATCATCCCGCACTGATTCACTTCTGCAGGACAAGCAGAAAAATAGCGGATCAGTCAGTGTTAATCAACTATAATTACTTTGAAAGATGAAAGTATTGCCTAACCCAATGTCTCAATATTGACTGAAACTGAATCAATGTGATCTTTAAATCTAGATAGGTCAGTATTTGATGAAGCAGTATTTACTAACTTACCATTAATAATGAGGACCATTGACAGATTCTTGCCCTACCGCTGAAATGGCGTCTTGAGAAAACGCTCTGACACTTGTCCCTGGGAAAGCTTTTTTTTTTTTTTTAACTAAGCTTAAACCACAACAGGAAAACAAGTGAAACCAGTTTTTCAATGTTAGGGAGTGTCTCTGTATAAAAAAAAAATACCATCAAGCCGGTTAAGGTGGCTAAACAGGTATTTTTTCCGCCAACCATGGGTTTTAGGCACCATGAAAGTGGCTCAGCTTTTTGCAGTGTTCATCTCCATAGCATCTTACACTCCATGGCTAACCTGGATAAAAGATCTCAAACTGACACTGGACCAATCAGCTGTGAGCAAAGTGACACATCTCTGACGCAATAAAGATACTCCCCCTGTTTCTCTTGCTCCAAATTAAAGGTCATAGTAAAAAATTGTCTGGCTTTTAGCAATGAATATTTTATATGATTTCTGTTATTTATATAATTTTTATACCCCTGATATTTTACACATGAGCAATTTCAGTTTAACAATTATTATTAAGCATTTTGCTTAAATCAATATAAATATTTACTGATATTATGTGATAGAAATAATATTTGGAATCAATAGATAAAGCTTTAAAAATGACTACATATGAGCTTACATGTCCGGACTTTCACTTGCACTGATGTTGCAAGATATTTTCTCCTTGCAGTGTAAATACATTTATATACTTCATGTACTTCAATCTCTTAATATTCAGCAGAATAGAGAATTATGCTGCCTCCCTCACGAGAAGTGAATCACAGCTTCTCTATGTTTCAAGGCATGTCATCGGCTGTTCGCTACTGATGTCACACTTTCATGTGCCTGAGTTGACAGAGAAAGCTGATGATCAGCGTCATGGTACCAACAAAGCCTGATTGGACTAATCCTGCAACCCTGAGTTTATTCAGCTTCCATCATGATACGGGCCCCCGGGGTCTCAAACACAGCTGCTCTGTTCTGTTCAGTTTCAACCCTAGTTAAACACAGCTAATCAAGGTCTTCAGGATTCGTAGAAACTTCTTGGCAGGTGTGTTGGAGCTGAACTGCAGCACAATGACCCTCCAGGAGCTGAGTTTTACACTGCTGCAGTTGTCAGATTGTGATAGATTGAGAAATTACAAGTTACAGTAAGAGACAGGCAGACTGTACTAGAAGGGGATATGTACTTTTAACCCCTTTTCAACCCACCCCAGGACATAGCAGAGGCGGTTCCCTGCCGCAACTGCTTTGCCCAGTACCAGCGGCTACCCAATCAAAAGATTAAACACAATTACAAGCCAAGTATACTCAGAATACTTCATTATACTTTATATATATCTTGATCAAAAGATTGAGTATAAGTATGGGCCAAATATAATTAGACTTTTCTGTCAGTATAAGTTAAGTGGAATTTTAAGTACATTTCTGAGAAGTATATAAAAAACATATATACTAAGTAAGTATAAAAGAAGTATACTAATAGCACACTTTGTAACGGACAAAAGATTACTTGTTTTATTATTGTAATAATTGTCTTTGTTGATTCCTTAGTGTGATATATTTGGGACACATGTAGTACCAGTAGGAGCAGTGCGAGGGCGCTATTGCCTGGAGGTAACAGGACATATAAGCTCGGCTACCATAGAGTCAGTTCGTTTGGTAGGGGGAAATCACACTACCTTCTGCCTCTTCTAAAGTCATTTGTTGAGAACTCTTTGAGTTTCTGCTCAACTGTGAGTAGGAATTGATTTATATGTTGGATGTTGTGTTGGTGAAATAAGGTTACTGATGTTATCTGTTTGCTTTCTTTCTAGAAATGACTTTTAATGTCCTTATATTCTTTATCACGTGTTTCCTACATGAGCACTGATCAGAGTCATCTTAAATCATCTGCTGGATACTAGAGATATTGAGTTCAAGTGCAACGAAGCTGCAGCATGTGACCTTAACCAACACAGCGCTGTGGTCTACACGGACCGCCATTAACTGCGATCATTTCACACATGGTGGATTACAATCATTGCTCGCACTCCAATAACCGTGTGGATTTGAAGCTCATTTCATCATCACCACTTCATCTCAGCAAAAGACTGGACATTCAAACGATAAGTTTACTTCATCCATTTGACTCATTTAAGAGACAAAGACCTTTGGGGTTGATTTCCAGTATGCATTGAGTGTTTAGCACAGGGATATAAGCACTGGTGAAGCAAATAAAATGGGTTTAAAAGATCATTTGTTTTGTGAAGAGGTTTATTTATCAGTACATTTCGAAATTCTGTTGAACCACTCAGAGTAACATCTAAAAACAAAAGGTGTTCCAACTTGAATAAATGTATTTTTCGTAAGGGCATGGTTTTACTGCAGCTATATAGAACATATCAGTGTATAGAAAGTAGGCTGTTTCGAATGATGTCTTACTCTTATCTGTATGACCAAAAATGACGCAGTATTTAAGTCCTTTCCACTGTTATCAGGAAACAATGTAAGGGTTCGCCTCCGCCGACCCGAGAAGTGTTGTGCTCTATACAGGCAAGAAATGTATGCAACAGCCAAACAGTATGAAGAAACGTTATTGTAACTCATTTGCAGAGCAGTGCATCAGAAGAACTCTTATTCTGTGTGATGGAACAAACCGTATACAGAAGACAAGATGCATTGAAAAGGGGTTTTACAGGGCCGCCCAGTCATTCAAAACACATAAACAAAGTGACATTACAAAAATAAAATCAACATAGTCACACATGTAACTTGAAATTGCTGGACCGTTCCACTGTTACAGGTATTACAATTTTACACAAGACACATGGTCTAGAATGAATAGCATTTACAACCTTTAACACTTACAGTAAAGCAGTTGTGTTTTAAAGAAGCTCAACTAGTCTGTGTACATTTAGTAGCACAAACAACTATGTGTGTTCTATGAGCACAATGTGTTTAACACAATTACAAGTTTGAAAATACAAAGAAATGCATAACTTACAGTGGAGACACACACAGCAGTGTGGGAGTTCTGACTCGGCACTGTGTAGGTGTTTTCTGGTTACAGATTCCCAAAAGCCGTTCTGCCAGTTTCCCTTAAACACCCAGACCAGAACAAAAGAGTTGTACATATTTACAATACAGATATTTTTGGAATTGTGTTGGGCCCGAAGTGCTGCACCTGGTTTCAGGGGAGAGGAGGAGCAATGTTTATCTGATATCTTGAAGAGACCAGCCCAAAAAGAACAGAATTCTCTTAAGATTTCAATCTTTTACACAATATAACTGACTGCTGTGAAATTGGGACCATTTTACCAATCACACTGACACATTCAAAATGATACCAAACATGAAAGGGAAAAAACAATAGATTCATATGATACATCAGATGTGGTGTATATATTGTTGGAAAACTTTTTAGTGACTTGAATAAAGGGTGGGAAAGGGGGGATGCATAGATAAGTGAGGAGAGAAGTTTGGGCAAGGCAGTGTGAGTTTTTTTTGAGTGGTGAGTTTTTTTGTTTTTTTGCAAGGTCAAGTCACCTTTATTTATATAGTGCTTTTTACAATGCAGATTGTTTCAAAGCAGCTTCACAGTGTTAAACAGAAAAAATTATGCAACAGAATTTAATAGAAAGTAATATAATTAAATATTTACTGTCCCCAACTGAGCAAGCCAAAAGGCAACAGGGGCGACGGTGGCAAGGAACCCAAACTCCGTCAGGGCCAGAATGGAGAAAAAAACCTTGGGAGAAACCAGGCTCAATCGGGGTGCCAGTTCTCCTCTGGCCGACGAACAAACAGTGTATGATTATGATTCGGGCAACATTACAGGTCAGAAGTCATATTAGATCCGAACAGTCAGAATATTTGTCCAGTTCCATCTGGTTGAAGATCAGAGTCATCACGCCGGAGACGGGCTTGTTGATGTCGTTGAGGCCATCACAGGCAGAATCTAATTGACACGCTTTCTGCAGACACTTCAGGGATGAGTTGGTAATGTCTGGGCGCTGGTCCACCATCTGATCTGGATACGGCCCGGATCCGGCTGACTGCAGTAAACCTTGGGATAAACAGAGAGACTAACATTAGCATAGATGCCATTCTTCTTATGATGTAACGAGTACATCAGGTGTTATGGGAAGTGTTCCCGGTTCCGGCTGACCTAGTTAATGCAGCCTAACAATCATTTAACTGATTTGAATAAAATATAAATTCAAAATGTTTTATGTGTATGCCATAGTAAAGAGATGTGTTTTTAGTCTAGATTTAAACTGACAGAGTGTGTCTGCTTCTCGAACAATGCTAGGAAGGCTGTTTCAGAGTTTAGGTGCTAAATAGGAAAAGGATCGACCGCCTGCAGTTGATTTTGATATTCTAGGTATTATCAACTGGCCAGAGTTTTGAGACCACAATAGACGTGATGGAGTATAATGCGTTAAGAGCTCGCTCAAGTACTGGGGAGCTAAACCATTTAGTGATTTGTAAGTAATTAGCAAGATTTTAAAATGTATGCGATGTTTAATAGGGAGCCAGTGCAGTGTTGACAGAACCGGGCTAATATGGTCATACTTCCTGGTTCTAGTAAGAACTCGAGCTGCTGCGTTTTGGACCAGCTGCAGTTTATTTATTAAGCGAGCAGGGCAACCACCCAGTAGAGCATTACAATAATCTAGCCTTGAGGTCATGAACGCATGAACTAACTGTTCAGCATTTTGCATTGAAAGCATATGCTGTAATTTAGATATATTTTTAAGATGGTAGAATGCAGTTTTACAGATGCTAGAAACGTGGCTTTCAAATGAGAGATTGGTATCAAAGAGCACACCCAGGTTCCTAACTGACGACGAGGACTTGACAGAGCAGCCATCAAGTGTTAGACAGTATTCTAGGTTACTACATGTGGAGTTTTTTTTTGTCCAATAATTAAAAATCGAGATCTAAGATCGAGTAACACTAACAGAGAGATACAACCACGATCGGATGATAAGAGTAAATTATTTGTAACTCTAATGAGAGCAGTCTCAGTACTATGATGCGGTCTAAATCCTGACTGGAAATCCTCACAGATACCATTTCTTTCTAAAAAGGAGCATAATTGTGAGGACACTGCCTTTTCTAGTATTTTTGACAGAAAGGGTAGATTTGAGATTGGCCTGTAATTGACTAATTCTGTAGGGTCAAGTTGCAGTTTTTTAATAAGTGGTTTAATAATAGCCAGCTTAAAGTTTTCGGTACATATCCTAAAGTCAAGGATGAATTAATGATATTAAGAAGAGGATCTATGACCTCTGGAAGCATCTCTTTTAGTAGTTTAGTCGGTATAGGGTCGAGCATACATGTTGTTGATTTAGATGATTTAACGAGTTTAGCCAATTCTTCTTCTCCTATAGCAGTGAATGAATGTAATTTTTCCTCAGTGACACTACAATGCTCTGTCTGATGTGATACAGTAGTAGACGGCTGCATGGTTGTAATTTTTTTCCTAATATTATCAATCTTGCACGTAAAGAAGTTCATAAAGTCATTACTGCTGTGCTGTTGGCAGACATCAGAAGTTGAAGCTTTATTTTTGGTTAATTTAGCCACTGTATCGAATAAATACCTAGAGTTGTGTTTGTTTTCTTCTAAGAGAGTCGAGAAATAAGCAGATCTAGCAGTTTTTACGGCCTTTCTGTATGCAATCATGCTCTCTTTCCATGAAATATGAAAAACTTCCAGTTTTGTTTTCTTCCAGCTGCGCTCCATTTTTCTGGCTGCTGTTTTAAGGGCCCGGGTGTGCTCGTTGTACCACGGCGTTGGACTATTTTCTTTAATCTTCTTTAAGCGCAGAGGAGCAACTGTGTCTAAAGTGCTGGAAAAGAGAGAGTCAATAGTTTCTGTTGCAACATCGAGTTCCTCTAGGCTATCTGGGATGCTGAGGAGATGAAACTGATGAGGAAGTTTATTTATAAAGAAATCTTTAGTCGCAGCAGTGATAGTCCTGCCATATTTGAAGCGAGGGGACGGCTTTGCAGCCTTTGCTAAATTAAGTATACATGATACTAGGTAATGATCTGAGATGTCATCGCTCTGCTGCAGAATTTCAACGGTATCAACATTTATTCCATGTGACAATATTAAGTCTAAAGTATGATTACGGCGATGAGTGGGTCCTGATACGTGTTGCCTAACTCCAATAGAGTTTAGAATGTCTCTAAATGCCAATCCCAATGCGTCTTTTTCATTGTCTACGTGGATATTAAAATCACCAACAATTAGGACTTTATCTGCAGCCAGTACTAACTCTGATAGAAAATCAGCAAATTCTCTGGTAAAGTGTGTATTGTGCCCTGGTGGCCTGTATACAGTAGCCGACACAAATGTTAAACGGGATTTATCAGTTTCACTACATAACGTTACGTAAAGCACCAAAACTTCAAAAGAATTATATTTGAAACTAGACTTATGAGTAATACTAAAGCTATTATAAATTACAGCAACACCTCCCCCTTTACCTTTCAGACGCGGCTCGTGTTTATAACAATAATCTTCAGCAGCCCGAGCTTTATCATTTGATCATCTGTATTATATCTGTTGTTTATTTGTTGGACATCAATTAAATTTTTACCGTTGAATAGTTTTGGTGTTTTTTTGTATTTACTAATTCGTGGAACAGACACAGTCTCTATGTGATAATATCTAGGTGAAAGAGTCTCTATGTGCTGGGATTTATCTGACTTCTGTGTCGTGAGACAGCTAGCAGACGGTCGGGTAAGCCAGTCCGTCTGCTTCCTGACCTGGGCCCTAGTCAAGATTTAGCTGGCCTGTCAGGAGCCTGCTTGCTGCTGTCACGTGGTGAAGTGACGTGATAAACTAATGGCTATATTGATCACACATAAACTGACATTTAACAAAAAGAGACTGGGTTGTGTTTTATGTCATATTTAATTTTATTACAGTGATACTCATATATATGCACACTTATTGTCTGAACCACATATTAATGTTTATTTTTTAATTTTTTTAACTGTAAACGAAAAGAGGTATGGTTGTTTTATATTTTGTTTGTTATAAATATACATGCAGTGAAGATAATCAAGGTATGCGTTGCCTGTACCACATTTGTGTGGCTATTAATGTTTAATATTTTTTTAATGAAAATGAAAAGAGGCAGTGGTGTTTTATGACATATTTTGTTTTATTGTAGCCTAAAATATACATACAGGAGTGAGAGCGAGCTGAGTGATGCTATCAAGAACGCTGCTGTTCCATTAGCAGAGTACCGGACTTGTGTCCTCCCGTCTTCGGGAGTTCGTTCTCCCGAGTCGAATTTGGCAAGCCTGAACTTGGGCACGAGACAGGCGGAAGTACCGCTGAAAGTGGCCGTCATCCAGACACAGCTCCTGGAGCGCCTTGACCGTGCATTTATTTAGCTTCAAACGCTCGATTTATATGCGCGTCCAATTCGCTGTGGACACGCGAGTGGATTCGAAATGTTCAAGCGTCCAACTAGACGGTGTGAACGCAGCATAAGAACCAAGTTGTGCTGGATAGTTAATGGGCCACTCAGGAACAGTAATGATGTCACAAGAATTACATATCTGTGAATTACATATCAGTATCCAGATTAGAGAATTGTGCCAACAGCAGTTCATTGTACCATCCTGTCAAAAAAATACAACTTGATTTTGATTGTGGGGCATCTTATCAAGAAATGTCATTGAACCAACAATTTTTGGCAAGAAAGTATCAATATTATGGCAGATGTGGAAGCTATGTTCCACCAGGGTCATGTCCATGAAGAGGATTCAAATGCTTTAAGGTTAACCCAGAATGCTGTATCCCTGCAGACTTCTCCTTTCATTCAACAGCGAATCGCACAGATTTGACAGCCCTGATGCTGTGTCTACGTTCCTTGCCACCGTGGTTAAACCCAAACAGTCAAGCGAAGTAGCTGCTGTGGATACAGGTAAAGAACAGCGTATTTTTGGACAATGTTTCACTCGGGCAGTAGCCCTACGCGGAGTTGTGGGTAATGTTTGTACAACTTGTGTACATCGTTTTTTTCTCAAAATCTCAGATACGTCAAGACAGAAGAAAGCCACATTCATGTTCTCATGATCTATTTTTGTTGTTGTTATAACCAATGACCACTAGCTTAAGCAAAGCTCAGTCTGGGGGTTCATGTGTGAATTTTACCAGTTGGAATGTCAAAGGTTTAAACAATGTAATTAAACTTAACAAGGTATTATCACACTTAAAACATTTAAATACTCATATTGTTTTTTTGCAAGAGACCCACTTAAAAAACACAGATCATGCCAGACTTTGTAAGACTTTGTAATTGTTTCAGGCCTTCTTTATGGTTTAACTGTGACTCTGGCTAATATATATGCACCAAATTATGATGACGAAAATGTCATTATGGGAGGTGATTTTAATTGTTCTCTGAACCGTTCTCTAGACCGTTCATCTACTAAACCTGCCCAACCCTCTAAAACTGCAATTATGCTTCAGTTGCTTTTAACTACTTGTGGTCATTCCGATGTATGGCGTTTTTTTATATCCCACAGCACGACATTACTAATTTTTCTCTCATGTTCACCACAATTACTCCCGTATATGGCAGCATTGTTATATCTGATCATGCTCCACTTTCACTTTCTCTTCAGTTTCAAGATAAGATGTTGGGTTCAGGAAGTTGGAAATGTAATTATCTACTGCTCTCTGATAAAGCATTTTGTGACTCATTAAAAGATCAATTAGATATATTTTTGGAGATAAATACCATCCCTGAGACCTCACCTTCCATAATATGGGAATCTTTTAAAGCATATGCTTGGGGTCAAGTCATTTCTTATTCAGCTTGTGCAAATAGACAAAGAAGGAAGAAGCTAGAAGAATTATCTCTCGAAATAAGAGAGTAAAGTCTTATAGTGTTGTCTTTGCTATACAGACTGATTTCCTCCATCTCCACTTCTTCTCTCTGTTTTATTAAACAACAATGGGAGTCGGATCTTTGCCTCACATTTGATGACGAGACTTGGAACCAGATCCTGTCTCGTGTTCATACCTCCTCTATTTGTGCACGTCTTAATCTTATCCAATTAAAATGTATTCATTGAATTTACTGGACAAAAGTGAGGTTGGCAAAAATCAAGCCTGGTATTGATCCTCTCTGTGATTGTTGCCATCAGGCCCCTGCGGATTTAAAACATATGTTTTGGTTATGTCCATCCATAACTTATTTTTGGCTATCAATCTTCAATTGTTTTTCTTTAGTGACAAAGAAACATATTGAGCCTTGTCTTTTTTTTCATGATTCTCCTGTATTTGTATCCTGTTCTGTAAATCTAGAGTATGGAGTAACAGTATTTCTGTAAACAGACTTTATTTGTGCAAGACTTTACAGGTGTTAGGTCAGATTGTTCTTCATTTAAATAAACAATGTTTACATACCACTGTTTTGCAGAAAGAAGCATAATTGAGCAGACAACTTTAAAATATATATATATTTTAGACACAACAGAAGTGTCAGGGATATATCAGACTGGGAACACAGAGGTGTAAGTGAACCCAAATGCAGGAGTTTACTGGATATGTAACAGGTTAAACCAAGTAGGTAAGTAAATGAAAGATAGAGAGTTGACAGTGAGAAGATGATGGATGATTAACTTGGTTGTCTTTACCAGGACAGCAGAGGATCCATACACACAGAGAAGCAGTTGAGATGTTGGCACACACACACACACACAGTGTGGATACAGGTAAGTATTCAGGTGAGTAGTTTAATTCACTGAAGATAGCTTGGAGCAAATGTAGAAGATCACTGGAATCGACAAAGGGGATTCCAGCAAGGTGAGTAGAGCAGGTGAGAAGTATGTTTTCTACAGCATGTGTGTATGTGCTTAAGAAGGGGAGCTGATGAGTGCAATGATTAAGATCATGTGTGGCTGATTGGTGATTGTGGCAAGAGATTGTTTGGCCTACAGGAAACCCGTGATGGGGGAAACATGACAGGAAGAGTGAAGGTTCTGAGGACATGAGATGGAGGAGTTAATAATATTGAGAATAATGTCTCCTGCTACAGAGAGACACTCTTCCAGTAATTCCATCAGAAAAGCACAGATATACATCCTCACTTACCATGACTCACACACACTGTCTATATGAGGATTTATTACACACATTTGTTCTGACATATTTCAGTGACAGAAGTTCAGCTGTAGTATTAATGTAATGAAGAGACTCTATAACATCTCACTGTT
Source organism: Rhinogobio ventralis (assembly GCA_039654625.1). Lineage (NCBI taxonomy): Eukaryota > Metazoa > Chordata > Actinopteri > Cypriniformes > Gobionidae > Rhinogobio > Rhinogobio ventralis. The sequence continues at coordinate 34,275,019 of CM077207.1, read as the reverse complement.
TCTGATTTATCATGAGCTCAAAGCATTATGGGTAGAATCTCTCTACAGTCTATTCTGAATCATCAACACAGTTTTACTGATGATCCAATAGGAACACTAAACCCAGGATAGAGCGGCTGAGTGAATGTGGTCTGGACTGTGTGGATGAGGCTCATTGTGTCAGAGATGCTGTAGAAGGACAGAGTTCCTGCACTGTGATCCACATACACTCCTACTCTATTATAGCTAGTGCCGATGGGCTCTACAGGGAGAACAGTCTCTATGCAATTGTGTCTGAATGAGCAACTGTCAGGAGAGCAATCTAAACACCAGGACTGGTCATTGCACCCAAACAAACACTTATTACCCCACCCCGTCCTGCTGATGCTCTTATATGACACTGATATAGACACACGTCCACTCCACTCAATCTCCCAGTAACAGCGTCCACACACACTCTCGCTACACAACACCTGCTCCCAAACAACAAATCTGTCTGGATGATCAGGATACGGCTGCTCTATGTAAGCATGAATAATCACTTTGTTCTTCTCAGACAGATGGAGGCGTTTATTCACTGTGTTCAGATCCAGAGTGAGCTGATGGGAATCTGATGGAGAGAAAACACATCACAATCAGGAATTATGAATCTGTCTGATCTTTTAATGTAGCTGAACTCTTCATGGTCTCAGTGTTTACCAGATTTCCTGTGAAATCATCATTTGTATGATCAATTATAAAACTCTTTTATCATGTCTTCTTCCACCTTCTACAGGAAGAACACGGTTGTTTTCTTAGTGACTTACATTGTAGGAAGTCGTTCCTGGTCTTGGGAACAGTGTTGGTGAATGTGACTGCGGAAAACAAATGGACATGTCATTGTCAGGCCTTGTTCTGCCTTTCAGTCCTGTCCAAATTGTCTTGTTTTGTCTATGTTCAGACCGCAGGCAAATCAGATCTTTTCAGGCAGACTGTTTGCATTATTAATTGCAAGTAATCAAATAAGATTTGTGTGTCCAGATATAACCAATCTGCATGGGTTACTTTGGTAACGATGTAGGCGTACCCACGTATGTGATGAGGCTTTCAAAACGGATGCAGGAAAACTCCTCCATGGCTGACTCAACAGGGTGCTTATTTGGAATTTGGAGAGCGAGATGATGCACCTCCATTGCAGACTGGTATATATTGTGTTCATTAGACATACTGTTTGAATACCATATGAGTACTTTCGGCATTTCCATCATCGGTTTTGATGTTATCGTTGTGTCTTGTTAAGAGCAGCCAGTGTGTCACGCATCTGTAAAAATCTGATTGGAATCGCATTTCAAACCACCTCTAAATGTGATTTGAATCTGATTTCATGTTATTTGCTGTCCAGACATTCAAAAACCCATCTGGATAAAATCTGGATATGCAAAAAAATCTGATTTTTGCTGGCAGTCTGAACATAGCCTATGTCAGGGGTGTCTGGAGGGCTGCTGTCCTACAGAGTTTAGCTCCAACTTGCCTCAACACACCTGACTTGGAACTTTCCAGTATGCCTAGTAAGACCTTGATTAGCTGATTCAGGTGTGTTTGATTAGGATTGGACCCACACCTGGCTTCAGCCTGCCATCCCTGCTGCTCTGACCTCTGGTTTGGACCACACATTGGTACTGATCCTTGCCTACTGCTGACTTCTGTCCTGAGATTATCGTCTGTGCACTGTTGTCTGTCTGCCTGGCTTTTGACCCGTTTGCTCATCTTGCTCCTGAATTCTTTGCTCTTTTTCAGACTGGTTGCTGTTCGGACTGTCTACCTGGCTTTTTGACCCCTGCCCTTACCCCCCTTTAGTCTGTGCCCTGATGGTTGGAGTGTGATCTGGGACTCAGAGTGTGGTCTTGTCTTTCAGATATTTACCCTAAATAAAGTTGTGTTCTGCATGACTCTGTTTGGGTCTTCTTTTCTAACAGAACCTGACAGTAATTCACGTCAAAGGAAATGATCCCTGCATCCTTTACTAAGACATTTCTAATATGATGTTCAACATGATGAGGGACTCATTTCTGAGAGCATATGAATCTCCAGGACTTTACCTCTGTCAGAGATCTTTTTGAACTCCTCTTTGCAGAAATCCTCCAGTTTCTCTCCCAGCTGACGGACAGATTCTCTCAGGCCATCAAAAGAGATGAGAGAACTGAAGGGATTGTCATTAACATCTGTAGATTCAGGAGGAGCTGAGAAAGACTGGAAAGTCTACAGAAAACAGAAATCAAAACTCATTACCCCCACACTTCAGCAGCACGTTTGGTCCTCCAGTGGACACCCCTGTCACATGCCTGTCCTGTCTCGTGTAGCACATGTGGTGTTTTGGTTAATTTCTGTGTCATGTGCATTCCTGTCTTCTGTCTTGATCCCACCTGTTCTCCCTCATTACCTGCCTTGTTTGTACCCTTTATAATCTCCTTGTGTTTGCAGTCCTGTGCTGGATCGTTGTTTGCTGTCATTGGTTTCCTGTATGTTATCTGTTCCTGCTCCTTGTGTGTAGTTTATTTCATGTTTGATTTTCCCCCTCGTGGGTGTTTTTGTTTGTGTTTTTGTTTGTGTTCGCCTTGGTCAGGCATCACCCTAGTTTCACCACAGACTTCCCCGCCTTTGGCTGAACATCAGTCCTCCACCCCTTTGGCTCTACCGGGCACCTCCTTTCCTCCGGCTCATCCTTCGTCCTCACTCTCACCGGCTTCGCAACAGTCTTCCCTGAATTCCACAGAACCCCTTATGGATTACATCCCCTCCCGCCATTCCATTGTAGTTTTTGTTTACTGCGCCAGGAGGGACTTACCAGGAGGGAAGGTAATATCACATTTAGGTTTAGTTTTGTTTCCATGGAGTTTTTGTCTGCTGCCTGTTTGTTTATACAGTTACTTATCGCCACCTGTGTCTTCTGTTTCCTTTGATGTATGTCTGGTGTTGTCTTTTTGTTGGCATGTAAAACTGTTGCGTTCACGCCGTGTTTCGGATTACCTTCTTTGTTTTCATGATTAATAATGTCATTTCCGCTGCATTTGGATGCACATCTCCATGTCATTACCTGACTCACCGTAATGCTAATCTTGTCCAAACAATTAATGACTTTTCACTTTACACCTACCTTTGACTAGGCTTAAAGGGTTAGTTCACCCAAAAATAAAAATTCTGTCATTAATTACTTACCCTCATGTCGTTCGACACCCGTAAGACCTTTGTTCATCTTCGGAACACAAATGAAGATGTTTTTGTTGAAATCCGATGGCTCAGAAAGGCCTCCATTGGCAGCAATGACATTTCCTCTCTCAAGACCCATAAAAGGTACTAAAGACGTCATTAAAAAGTCCATCTCACTACAGTGGTTCTACTTTAATTTTATGAAGCGACGAGAATAGTTTTTGTGCGAAAAAAAAACAAAATAACAACTTATATAGTGATGGCCGATTTCAAAACACTGCTTCCTGAAGCTTCGGAGCGTTATGAATCAGCGGTTCGGAGCGCCAAAGTCACGTGATTTCAGCAGTTTGGCGGTTTGACACGCGATCTGAATCATGAATCGATACGCTGATTCATAACGCTCCGAAGCTTCAGGAAGCAGTGTTTTGAAACTAAACTAACCCTTTAAGATTTAGTCTCAGGTGTGCGCTATGCCTAGATGGTGCAATAGGTATTAATTCTACGCAGGACTTAAGCTTTAAAATTGTACTTCTAGCCTAGTCTTACAACTGGTGCACGCTAGGGGTTGCACAGACTAGTGTTCTGCCATGACATTTTAAGCTTGACGTCGACTAGTTGCTGGCCTATAGAGGGTGCAACAGGATAAGCCATTTCCTGACACGTACGCTCCGTTTCCAACAGTTAAAATGACAAATAAATTCATACTCAGAGAGCTCTCCACAAGACATGTTTGATTATGCCACCTGGATGCTCAAAACTAATCGGGGGAATGCATGTTTTAAACAGCTTATTGTACACTTAACTTAATCGACGTTCTAAACCATAGATCATAAAAAATATGGACGACGCGTCTTCACTACCTTCCACTTAAGAAAAGTGAAGCCACCAACGTCCAAATATGGCGCTGACATCTTGCGCTGATTTGGGACCAGCGCCTGCGCAGTAGGAAACGTGGGACCGTAGTACCGCTCTAAACTAATGCGTGCTGCATTGTAACGCACACACATAGCTCGCACATCACGTGGAGATTGTGCACGCCATACACAGAATCATTCAGTAGCGCAGAATTGTATTGTCAACATTGTTTTGTGGTTTATCAATAAAATAGCTTAGAAACTGAAAAGTTCTAGCATATATGATATCTAAAACCCACAGCTTCACTATTAGTAGAGAGACGCTGCCAAGTAGAAATAATTCAGACGGAATCGCTCTCTCAATGCATTCATATAAGTTAAAGGCAATCTTTACTAGGCTATTTTATCTGTATCTGATTCAAAATGAGCAGAACGACCCAAAGACAAAAGAAGTGATAAACAAAAGCTGTTATGTAGGAGCAATAACCTTGTGGGCAGCGCTGTCATATATGCCATAGCTGTGCACAAAAAAAAATGTGTTCGCGTCTCAGCTTAAGTCAAGTCAACTGTATTTATATAGCGCTTTTTACAATGCAGATTGTTTCAAAGCAGCTTAAGGTTCAGGCTTATTTGTTCATTAATGATGTCATCAGCGACTAGTCGACGTCGACTCAACATTCATCACATAAATGTCAACTTTAAAAAAATCTGAAGTCGTTCAACCCCTAGTGTATGCCCAGCTGGTGCAACCAGAATCCTATTTTTAAATGTTTAATTTCAAAAGATGATCAGATGACAGAGTCTGACAGATGACTATACACAGAATTCCTAACACTGCAGTCAAGTGCTCATTACAGTCATGAACTGTTTCTCTGTGAGTCTCCTGTTACCGCAGGATCCTGTCCTTCTAGATCTGTTACCTGCAGGAAATGGATGTGATCCTGTGTGTGTGAAAGCTGCTCCAGCTCAGCGTCTCTCCTCCTCAGATCATTGATCTCCTGCTCCAGTCGCTCCAGACGTCCTTCAGCTCGACTCACTGCAGTCTTTTCCTGATCTCTGATCCGCTGTGTGACCTCAGAGCGGCTTCTCTCAATGGAGCGGATGAGCTCAGTGAAGATCCTCTCACTGTCCTCCACTGCTGTCTGTGCAGAGCGCTGTTAGGACACACATCACAATCACACAGTGGCTTCAGTGAGTCCTGACTGACACTTCTCAAACTTCTCTTCTTCTGCAGACTCACCTTATGAGCCTCCACAGCCTCTCTCAGCTGCTGAAGATCTTTCTCTCTCTGCTGGATCCTCTGCTGGAACGACCCCTGCGTCTCCTTCAGCTGCTTCTGGAGCACAAACCAATAATAAGAAATGCTATATATTATAACCCAGACAGCAACATAGTTTATAGCTCATACCCGTTTCTCTGTCCTCTCTGCTGCAGCTGATACAGAGTCATGGTTTTTATGTGCATTCATCGTACACAACACACATGTACACGTCTGATCAATGATACAGTGTATTTCCAACTGTTTCTCCTGCAGTCGTCCAGTGGCATCCGTCAGATCGTGTCCCTTTCCTTTAAAGAAACTCTCATGTTGCTGAAGGTGATTCTGACAGTAAGAGTTCACACACACCAGACAGGACTTGACGGCTTTGTGTTTTCTTCTTCCAGTACAGGCGTCACACTGCACATGTCCAGCGTAACCATCAGCAGGAAGTGTAGTCTTCTTCAGTTTCTCCACCACTTCAGCCAGCATGGTGTTTTTAGCTAAAGCAGGTCTTGGACTGAAGGTCTGTCTGCACTGAGGGCAGCTGTAGACTCTCTTCTCATCCTCCTGGTCCCAGCAGACAGTAATACAGCTCTTACAGTAACTGTGTCCACAGGGAATGGCCACTGGATCCTTCAGGAGATCCAGACACACTGGACACAGGAACTCATCCTGAGAGAATCTGGCTTCTGCCATTTTACCAACACACAACAGCTCAACTGCACTTCAGTTTCTCTTTCCCTGAACTCAGCTGATTCCTGGTGCTGTGTTTGAGTGACGTGTGTAAAAAGGGTGTGTCTGCAAGTCTGTAAAGGTCACAGATAATAAGAGAAGCAGGACAACACCCTTAGGAACTGAAGTAAAACGCCACTGCAGGACTGAAAACCGTGTGCAGATCTACAGCTCTTTCATGTCCACACTGATGGACCTCTTCTCTAATATCTCTATGCAATGCTTAAAAATACTACTTCCCTGGTTTAAACTATACATAAGAAAAGCTATTTGCCTATATTTAAATAGGACAGAACATTTGCTGAATGCCTGTCATAGGAAATGCCACAAAAAGAAATGCTTGGAAAGAAGACTACAGACAGCACACATCCAACATTCACAGAGACCGATACTCTAAGAGGAGGACGACCGGATCAGCCGTGAGCTGGTTTATTTAGGTTTTATTGTCACAACTGACTCCTGTGAGACTTCCCATTTAAACCTGGTCCTCAAGAGAGTCTTCAATGTAGAATAGCATTTATCCGCAGCGTCTCAGAGCGGATGTTAGGACAGAGCCTAAAGTCTCAGTGATGTTCGTCCGCTGTGCTTCCCGTCTCAGACCGGTCAGAAACTGCAGCTCTGAGAGAGGCTTCCACGTCGTTCCTGAAGAACTTCATCCTGTGGGCATGACTATCCTCACCCGACCCCAGGGGTGTCAGATCCTGGTAATGCAGAGTTTAGCTCCAACACACCAGCCGGCAGACCTTGATCCGCTGGTTCAGGCGTGTTTGATTGGGGCTGGAGCTAAACTGATGGTACGTTTACTCTACAACAACGCACTAAAAACAGAGAAGTTCTTCCTTTTCATTGTTCATGTACAGATGACAGCACTGTCAAAACGATCCTCATTCACACAGATCCGCAGAAACAAATAAACACGGTTCTGCTGGAGGCTAGTAGATGGCGATGTCACTTTGTAAAGAAACTACACGCCTATGGACTGAGCGTGAAACACACACATGTGCATGACATTTTCACAAATGTGTTTTACACAGTATCGTTTTCAAAGGATTGCGTTTTCAGGCCCACAAAACGTGTAAATGAATGATCAAAACACAAAAGTTTTCCATTTTTAGTTGAGTGGTGTAGTGTAAACGCCCCCTGAATGATCAGAGGGTAAAAGATGTCCGATAATGAAAGGTCAGTCTTAAACACTTTTGCAAGGTTAGTACCATCAAATCTCTGAAATGGTTAAGACCGGAGAGTTTCTTTTCTACAGTAGTGAATACCCCACCTCAAAACATCATGTATGAACAGATCAAGCAGTATAAGTGGGCCGTTTCTGACCAGAATTCCCTGCATTCTGCCACTGTACTTCTGAGTCCATAGATGAACCGTGTGCATGTGTCAGATTTATACGTCACATGCTGTTAGCGTCATAGGACCCACAGGCTCAAATTATATAAACATTTCTTTTGAATATTACACAGAAGAGCATGCAGTTCAACATGAGCCACAGACTTGACATGTATCATCATCATCAATCATCTTTCTTTATTTATTTGAGAAACAACCATCCACCTTCCCATCATGAACTGCTTAAAATCCATTTACAGAATAAATAGATTAAATACAACCGATATATGTCCTGTCCTCAATATGAAAAATCTGAACAGGAAGTGTCCACTGCTGCGTGATCTCATGATCGACTGTGGACTCGGGTTCGTTAGTTGGTTTAGGAAAGCACAGAATTCCCCAATCCATGTTTATTCTGTAGATACAACAGTCTTGATACATCAGGTTGTGCCTCCAGGACTACAATAACAATGAGCTAAATCTAGCAGATACAGGACGTGATGTATTCCACACGGCGCTCCTGCGTGGCGTAATGGGAGTGTGTCTGTGGTTAACTGCTCTCCTGAGGGTCGGTCTGGGGAGGCAGCGGCGGGACGGACGGGCCGCCGCACACCGCTGATGACATCACTACGGTCGCCGCACCGGCTTTGCGCGAGCAGGCCGAGCAGATGTAGTCTTCGTTCTCGGCCATTTCACATGACACACCCACACACACCTGATGAAACCACTCGTCACAGCCGCCGTCACACTGGACCCAATCCACCTGAGCCAAGAGAAGAGCAAACAACTAAGAGTTTGAGGAGACAACGAGTGGACGCCCATCCCTGGAATGAGCCTTACAGGTGGGAATGAGCTCGAGAGTGAATGTGTCAAAGGTGAAATCACCCACCTTGTCCTTGCAGGGTCGCTGGCAGTTCTTAGCCGCGCACACGGCGTTCTCATCGTTGGAGTCCTCCGCTCCGGACCAGTCGTACTTGGAGGGAATGTCCAGAATCTTCCTGGTCTTCTTCTCCAGCCCCTCCTTGGTGAACTCGGCCTTGGCGGCCGCCTTCTCCTTCCTCTTGCGCTCCTTCTCCTCCTTGGCCAGCCGCTTGGCCAGCTGCTTCAGCTCGCGGGACTTGTCCGGGTTCAGCTTGAGCTTCTTCTTCTTGGGCTTGAGCTCCAGAACCCGTTTCATGTCTTTGGACTTGGGCCGGCCCTCCACGCCGCTGGCGGCCAGCAGCAGCTGTTGCTCCGCTCTCTCCAGCTTCCTCTTCCTCTTCTTCTCAGCGTCCTTCACCTTCAGCTTGATGGGTTTGTCCAGCGGCGAGTCCTCGGGCTGCGGGAGCACAACAGGTTAGTGAACGGTGTCTATGGAAACACTAGGAAGAGGAGGAGGTGGCTCTCACCTCCATGACCTGCAGGAACTTGTCCTCTGAGGGCGGGTGTGTGGCCTGCAGGATCCTCCAGATGTGCTGCGTCTCGTCCAGCGACACCTCCAGCAGGTCGCCCTCCATCATCAGCTCCTCCAGCTGTACCTTGGCCGCGGGCGAGAGCTCCAGCACCGGCGGCTCCAGGCTGCGCGGCACCAGCGGTGTCTTCCTGGGCTGCTTGCGTGAGGCGGCCGGATCTGAGGGGGACGGCATCGGCCTATCAGACACTTCTCCAGACTATAAACACGTATCAGTCAGCGTTCATTTCCTCATTTAGTCTCAGTCTCAGTCCTGTGTCAAATGTGATTTTTAGTTTTTATCATATTTAGTCAACCTTGTCCTGTTTTTGTTTGGTCAAGTTTTAGACGACTAAATGTCTGAGCGTTTTAGTCCAGTTTTCGTCATGCTGCACCGATAATCCCGATTATTTTCCTCAAAATTATAAATCACAACGATATTGTCATTTGAGAAATGTATTTTTACATTTCATCAGAATTGTTGCACTTTCACCGATAAGCACAAATCAAGAGGATGTCGCCCCATACGCATGGTTTATGGTTTATTTGACTAGTTTAATGATTTATTATAGGTTATTTATCATATAATGGAAAAATAAGAAACTTCTCTAAAAATTGAAAACAGTGAAATTTCACATTACAATGTTTTTCTATTAAAACAACAGCAAAACAGACTTAGTACTGTCACAGAGGTTGTGTAAGTGCAGTTATTCTAACCCAATCGCAGATAGTCGAGAGATCACGTTTGGATTTATCACGGTTCATCACTGAGCAGCTCGCGTGCACATGGTTGCCAGATTGCACCAGTTAAGTAAAACCCCGGATTGAATACGTGTTCTTCAACAGGAAAACTCTGATTGGGAGATTTACATTATTGAAATCTGGCAACCGCAAGCATGAACGAGTGATTTTGGTCAAGTTTTTATTTTTTAAACTACATTTTAGTCTCGTCTTTTTTCGTCAAAGATATAGCATGATGATACAGTCACAGTTATCGTTTAAGGGCGTTTGTGTCATCTTGTCTCGTCTTAGTCATGGAAAAAAAGGTTGTCAGCGAACATTTTCCGTCATATTTCCGTTAAGGAAATGAACACTGCAGTCGGTGTGCGTCTTACTCTGAGGGACGGACTTCGAGGCGGAGGAGTACGCGTGCTCCGCACAGAACGACGGTGTCGTTGGCCACATGTGACTGACCACCTCCTCCGACTTCACAGGAATCTCCTCATCGCAGAACAAGTACGGCTTCACCTCTCCCGAATCCTGAGGAGAGAAACACAGAGATGAGCAGCACATCAAGACGAGGTGCCCTACTCGATCCCTACTCGGACCGTTATTGTTTCCCATGGGGTCATTCACAGGTTACTGTCAGTGATTTTATCGCTGTCCGAATCTAGAATGTCAGTGTTTTTTTCCCACCACCCGTGTAAAAATCTCCGGCCGAATTACGTCTTGTTTTCAGACCAACTGTTTTTAAGTCGTGTGGTAATTTAATTGCCGTCCGAATCCACATCTCTGAGTTTTCATGAAGAGATCACTTCAAAATTCCCTGTTTATATCTTTTTTGACCACTGCGAAGCACCGTACCGTTATGTATTTTAAAGATCTTGCCTACACTTTTGAGATAAAATACAAGACTATAATGCTTCTATGTTCCTATTTTTTTTTTAACAGTAGATTTATTTTCCTAATTTCCAAATTTTTTCGGACATCCACATGAGAAGACTGACCCTGCTAAAAGGTTGCTGTTAAAATGCTGCTGATTTTGGTCTTTTTTTTCTGGTGAAAGAAATGCATAAATGAAGAAGAAAGCCAGAATATGAAATGTCACAGATGTATATTGACTGAGTAATCACTGTTTTGTAGAGGAGGGTCAAAATGACAGTTTACACCGGAGAGTTGGAGCCAAATTACAGGGGTGTGAACATGATTTTAGAAAGATGACAGCGTCATTATTTTATTTCCACACAGAGATTGGTAGATCTATTAGTGAAATCTGTTGACTTTATCAATCTGTGTTGCATTATATGCCAACGGTGACCGTTCAAACATGGGGAAAAAGCACTTCTTGTGTTAATTTCCCTAAGTTTGCATGCCTGTAACTCAAAGTATTAAAGATATCTTAATATCCTTTTAGATTCTGGTTCTTAAACTTTTCTTTTGAAATCTTAACTTGTAAGGCACTGTATGGTTCAGTCCCAGAGATATTGGGATGTCAATGACGTAACATGTAGTTACGATCCTGCGTATTTGAACTCTTGGTGGCTTCAGAAGCTTCATGAACAAAATCCCATCTTCCAAATATCCCTGAAACTGATTTAAATATAGATTCTTATAAACACTTTTGAGAGCAAGTTAATGTGCCTCAACTTGACCGTTTCAGTGTGTTTATGGCACTCAGAGAGGCGTGTTGTATACAATTGTGTTAATGGAAAAAAACGAGATACATTTCTAGTTTCAACATTATTTGTTCTTCAGATATTCCTCTTTAAAATAAAAAAGTATCAGCTGTATGCAAAGTGACCCATTTCTGGTTTCTGACCACTGAAAATGTGTGCAATTCACTCCTGGAGCCGCATTAAGATCTCCATATCTCTGGGACTGAACCATCGAGGGCCTTTAAAATGAAGATATCAAAAGAAAAGTTTATTAAGAATTAGAATCTAAAAGGATATTCAGATATCTTTAATACTTCTTAAGTTACAGGCATGCAAACTTAGGGAAATTAACACAAGAAGTGCTTTTTCCCCATGTTTGAACGATCACCGTTGGCATATAATGCAACACAGATTGATAAAGTCAACAGATTTCACTAATAGATCTACCAATCTTTGTGTGGAAATAAAATAATGCTGCTGTCATCTTTCTAAAGTCATTTTTACACCCCTGTAATTTGGCTCCAACTCTCCGGTGTAAACTGTCATTTTGACCCTCCTCTACAGTGATTACTCAGTCAATATACATCTGTGACATTTCATATTCTGGCTTTCTTCTTCATTTATGCATTTCTTATGGAACCGGGAACACTTCCCATAACACCTGATGTACTCGTTACATCATAAGAGGAATGGCATCTACGTTAATGTTAGTCTCTCTGTTTATCCCGAGGTTTACTGCAGTCAGCCGGATCCGGGCCGTATCCAGATCAGATGGTGGACCAGCGCCCAGACATTACCAACGCATCCCTGAAGTGTCTGCAGAGACCGTGTCAATTAGTCTCCCCTCTGAAATTGTTAATCGACATGGCATCCTCAATGGATCCATCTCCGGCGTGATGACTCCGTTATTTTGAATATTCCTATTTAATAATTGTTTAGTCGACACGCCATCCTCAATAAACCCGTCTCCGGCGTGATGCCTCCGATCTTTCGAATAATCCGATCTAATATTACTTCTGACCTATAAGGCTGCCAAAATAATAATCATACACTGTTTGTTAATTGGCCAGAGGAGAACTGGCACCCCGACTGAGCCTGGTTTCTCCCAAGGTTTATTTTTCTCCATTAGGACACCTGATGGAGTTTTGGTTCCTTGCCACTGTCGCCTCTGGCTTGCTCAGTTGGGGACACTAAATTTTCAAATAAATATCCAAATAAATGTAATTACTAAACTAAATTAACTAGATCAACTACATTACTTAAATATATATGATAATTGAAATGAGCTGATGACATCAGTGTTTTCTCCAGAGCGGCTGTACAGCCGAATCAAATTCTGTTCATTATTTTCCTGTTTAACACTGTGAAGCTGCTTTGAAACAATCTGCATTGTAAAAAGCGCTATATAAATAAAGGTGACTTGACTTAACTTTCTTTCACCAGAAAAAACATTAACAAAATAAAACATTTGAGCTGGGGAAGTTTCTGAAGTTTGGTTGATTTGACATGGAATGAGCCTGCTAGGGTATTCTGGGTAGTTGATGGTCCAGTAAAACACCTAAGTCAAAATACTGAGTGTTAGAGGTTTGACCACACCTTGACGTCGTAGCCGTACGTCTCTCTGATGTCCTCGTCCGAGTCCGTCTCTTCATCATCGTAGTCCATGGAGGGCCGCGGTGACGTGGCCCTGCTGAACCCGGCCTGCTGAAACGTCTGGATGTGGCCCTGTAGGCGAAACACGCATTAGTCACGTCACGACGCATTCATATATGCAGACGTGATGATGATCTGACGGCACGTGCCTGCAGGTCGGGGTTGGCGGCCGCCTTCTGCAGCTCTGCGTTGATGATCTTCTCGGTCTTCTCCCGGGCGGCCAGCTCCACCATGCGCTGGCTGAGCACCGAGAGCTTGGCCAGGGCGGAGGAGAGCTCGTCGGTGGCCAGGGCTTGGCGCGCACGGTCCTGCCAGCCCATGGCTCTCTCCGTCAGACACTGCAGCGCCTCGCCCTCCGGCAGCCGCACCGGCAGCTTCTGCAGCGACACCAGCAGGGACAGGATGGTCTCCAGGCGCGGCCGGCGCGAGCGCTGGCACAGCGGGCACAGGAACTTAGACTCCTTGCTGGCGCCCTGCCAGCCGGCCACCAGCTTCTTCTGCGAGCCGGCCTTGGGTAAGGGCACGCAGGCGCCGTGGAACCAGTCCTTGCACAGCTCGCACTGCAGCATGAAGCCGCCGGCCGTCTTACGGCACAGGCAGAACTTCACCTCCTCGATGCGCTCCACCATGGCCATCTTGGCCAGGTTGGCGGCACGAAGCGAGTGGATGGCCTCCACCTCCTGCTGCTCTCTGGCTTTGAAGGCGGCCACCACGGCGGCAGGGTCACGCACTTCCTCCGCACCGTCCTCCAGGTCGCTCAGACCGTCCAGCTCCAGGCCGCGCTCCTTCTCCAGCAGCTCTTTGACACGCTTGCGTTTGCTCTTGCTGGTGCCGTACACGCCGACGTCCACACGCGGACTGAGCACCTGAAAGAGTTTGACTGCAGGTGAGTCAAGATGGACGCCACAGGTTCTACATTAGTTTAGAGTAAGCTGTTATCAGCGGTGTGATGTCTCAGGTCAAGATAGTACACGTTAGCTAACAACCTGTATTCAAGGCAAGGCGCCGCACAGAGTGTGCAAGAGAAAGATAAACTTTTAACTAAACTATTATAAACTTTAGTGGCGAAAACACAATATATATGCGCATCTTTATGTGTCGTCAGCAGGAGATCGGTTTCTGAGATCGGCAAATTGAGAGATTGATCGCTGACCGAGTCTTTAGAAGTGATTATCGGCCTATCGGTAGCCGATCAATCGGAGCAGCCCAAAAAGCCTAAGCACAAAACCTGTGTGTGTGTCACCTGCAGTAGGCTGTAGGTGGAGTTCTTCTTCAGGAAGGTGCGGGCGGTCCTCTCCCTCCAGGCTCTGGCTGACCCCACCTGTGACTCCACCTGCGGCAGCGCCTCCAGTCTCACCGGGATGGAGCGTCCTCTCGCCAGCAGACCCTCCAGCTGCTCCAGGTAGGCGTAGTTACTGCCGTTCTGTTCATGAAGACAGAGACAAGGGTCACATGACGTGATAACGATCATCTCTTCCACATGTGTGACTGCACTAGCACTCATCTCAACCCTGACGTGTCCAGTTCACTGTGAAACACACGGTCACCTGAATGGCCTCCACTTTGGCCGTCCACTCTTTGGCTTTGTGCAGGGCGTCTCTGAGGGCCAGAACATTGGGCAGGTACGCTGGGATATTCTTGGCCTCCATTACGATGCTTTCCAGCGTCAGCAGACTGTGGCGAGGCCTAGACAGAGAGACGACAGTCACCAACCATGTGTGAATCAATGCAAACACTGCAAAAAATGATGTTCTTCCTCTGGGTTTAGACCTTGTTTTTCAGTGCAATTGTCTAAATATTCTTAAATTAAGAAATAGAAAATTACAGGAAATACTATATCAAATTAATGAAAATGAAGTGAGTTTATGATGAAAACAAGAACAAATATATGCCAATAAAAGCCAATCAAATCAACTTTATTCAAACTCACTGACAGATATCATTTCTCATAAACTCGTGAGTTTTCAGTTTTCCAAGACTTACAGTAAATATATCTTGTTTTAAAGAGATATTTGTATTGTAAAACAGGACACAAATCCTGAGGAAAACATCACTTTGACTTTCTGATTTAAGAGCTTAATGTGTGCAAGGGTGAACTGTGGCTCTTTAAGACCGGCAGAAACCCTGATGGTCACCTGGCCTGCAGGCACGCTCGCGCCCGCTCCTCCCAGTGCTCGGACACCGTCAGCAGCTCCTGCAGCTCGGCCATGGCCTTCTCCACCGCGTGATGCGGCGCCAGACCCACACCCGAGTCGATCAGCCGCTTCATCAGCTCCAGCGTGACGCGCGGCGGCTCCGTCAGCGTCAGCCGCACCTCGTCCAGCCAGCGTGCCTGCTGAAGCTCCTGCTTGAGCCGCGGCAGCTCCGGCAGCTCCACGTCCAGCCCCGAGCCCAGGTCCAGCAGCGCCTGCAGCTTCCCGGAGTCCGGCGTCTCGTCAGCCAGCGCCGCCTGCGCCCGCTCGTGGAAGTCCTCCACGCTCTCCAGCAGCTCCTGTGGCACAGACAGACACACATGAGGGCGGTGAAGGCCAGAGGTTCAGTGCGTGACTTCTCTGGGGACTTACTTTGACGTGTCGGGCCTGGCTGATGACGCAGGGCAGGCGGTAGAGCTGCTCCACAAACACCTTCAGCTCCTCCACTGTCAGTTTGCTGCGGGCTTTCTGCGCGCTTCCCTCGGGGCGGTCCCTTCTTAACACACAGAGACACACATCAGGGCTGCACATGGCGGTACGTGTATGTGACACTAGCCTGAAGCGGGTGCTGGAGACGCACTTGTGCCTCTGCTTATGGCTGAGCAGCAGCTGAGCCACAGACGAGCAGGTCTCGGCCTCCTTCACCGTGTCTCTGAGGCTGCGGAAGAGGTTGTTCTCCGGGTACTTCCTGTCCTCCGCGTCCTCCATCAGCACTTTCAGCTCGATCAGATCTGTTGAGGCAGCAGTGAGCTGTTTATAACCTGCACATGTGGAGTAGAGCAGTGGCTAAAGCATTGTTGTGTCTGACCTTTCTTGCTCTTGTTGTCAGCCGCCAGCGCCTCCGAGACCCTCTTCGCCCAGGTGTCGTAAGACTGCGCACGTGACTTCACCCCGTACAGCATCACAGGAAACTCGTCCTGATCATACCTGAACCTGTCAGAGGAAGCAGATTTGACTCATGAATGTGCTCGTGTGACTGATGAAGGCAATGTGTGTGTCCGACGCTCACCTCAGGCACTTGTCTCGGGCGGGGCAGCTGCAGAGCTGGGCGGCGTGATGCAGACACACCAGACGCTGCGGGCTGCAGACGCAGGTGAGCGCAGACAGGAAGCAGGTGGTCTTACACTTCCAGCACTGCCGCTCGTCATCGGGCACCAGCTCAAACACCTCCTGCTCCGAGGACAGCACCCCCTGCAGGACGGCACCAGTTATCAAACATGATGCAGCACCAGTCAGTCAACACAGCCTTTCACAGGCTCAGTCAGAGCATCTTACATTGTGTCTAAAATGCAACATTGTATCTAAAATGTAAGTCACTAACATTTGACTTCTTGTCATATTGATTTTATGCAACAATTCAATACACATTTTCAATCATCCTGATATTTTTTCCCTCTCCATCTGGAATGTTGGTGTAATTTCCGCCCGGCTCTATAAATGAAGGAGTGTGTGTAGCATCACAACTGGTTCCGACTGGTTTCTCTCACCATCTCCTGCACGGCAGATCTCAGCCGGCTCTCCTCCTCGATCATGTCGCTGAGCTCTCGGACCACAGCGGCCGCCAGCTCCACGTCCAGACTCTCTGGATCGGCGGCCATCTTACACACCAGCTCCTCGTGGGAGAACACGCAGTAGCGCTGCAGACGGCGGTAATGTGCCACACACTGCCTCCCGACAGGCAGCTGCAGGACAGAACACACACACACACACTTGTCACTCCTCATGCTCAGGCTTTATGATGTGCTCATGTGTCTAAGGGGTTGGAGAAAGTACCCAGTCTGCAGTGCAGAAGTTGACTGCTTCAGCAAAGTTGTAGCCTTGGTTGAAGCCGCTGTGATAGGCTCTGGGGAAGGTGACCACGAACTCTCCCGCGCACTGATTGGTCCGGTACACCTGTATGATAATGAGAGCGGTCAGTGAAGCAATGATTACACCAGCTGGTCAAGCAGTGTGTCAGTTATACGGTGACGGCGAGGAGGTACCGGGACGCCGTGCTCCATGAGGACGTTGGGGTTCATCAGGGTGACGAGCTGGTGCAGGAGGTCCGGCTGGGAGTCGAAGAGCTCCGGAGCCACTTTCTTCATGACCGTCTCCAGCTGCTCCGCGGCATGCGCTGGAACGCCGTACCAGGTCTTGGGTTCGCCCCTGAACACACACACACACACACACAGATGAGCGTCACTCACACACCTCTGCTCCTCACCACACGCTCA
This sequence comes from Rhinogobio ventralis, assembly GCA_039654625.1. Taxonomy (NCBI): domain Eukaryota; kingdom Metazoa; phylum Chordata; class Actinopteri; order Cypriniformes; family Gobionidae; genus Rhinogobio; species Rhinogobio ventralis. The sequence goes on along the minus strand of CM077207.1, from coordinate 34,257,810 downwards.
CACTCGGCACTCACCAGTGCAGGAAGTTGATGGAGTAGCTCCAGTGGTCCTCGATGTGCCAGCAGAAGGACGAGAAGCACATGCCCACGTACAGCCAGGGCACCTTCATGCCGCTGATGTCTCCGCTGATGTGCGTCAGCACCGACTGCTCCAGCACCGGCATGTTGTTCAGGTTCCAGCCCGAGTTGGCATATTCCTGCGCCCGCATGAGGGGAACAAAGACAGAAAAACCCAGAATTAAACGACAAAAGGGGGCGTGCATGAACACAATCACACATTAATGACATTTTCTTGTAATAAAGTAAAATAATAATGAGAACTAGAATGTACATTTCCTGAAGAAAATGTGAGTGGTGCTTGCCTTGTGCAACTACACTGCTAGCATGTTGCTAGCATAATGCAACCATGTTGTTAGTATGTTTTTAGCAAGATGCTAACACGATTACCAAGTTGCTAGCAAGATGCTAACATGATTACCATGTTTCTAACATGATGCATGCTAGCAGTGAATAGCTACATGCTAACAGCAATTAGCTTATGGTTTTATGTTTTTTTACAGCTTTACGGTTAAAACATAACACATTTTTACTTGTTTGTATTATGTTAGCAAAATGTTAATCATATTAGCATCATTTTAAGAACAGGCTAATCATGTTAACATAATGCTAGTAACATGCAAATTGTGTTAACATCTTGCAAAACATGCTAATTGTGTTAACATCTTGCTAAATCCATGTTAGCGTAACGTTTGCCAGGGCGTGGCTAGAAATGTTGAAGGCGATTTGTGATTGGGTTAGTTGAGCCCGCCCCCTTGTCTCTATGACACTGTGATACAGAGTTATGTTCAATACAAAATCTCTATGCAAGTTACCATAATAGGAAAAAAATGTACGCGTTTCATGTACATGTGTGGCAATACTCTGCACTAGGTTGCTAGGGTATCTTGGTTGGTCGCTAGGCGGTTGCTAAGATATTCTGGGTGGTTGCTATGGCATTGCTAGGGTGTTCTGGGTGGCTGCTAGGTTTTTGCTAGGCGGTTGCTAGGGTATCCTGGGTGGTTGCTAGGTTTTTGCTAGGTAGTGAATAACTAACTACTTCCACACTCAAAAGCATGTCTTACATCCTCGTCGCCAATGAGTTTCCTCTTGCCGTCCCGCACTGGGAATCCGCTGCCCACGTCCTTGGAGCTGATATCAGCACCATACTCCACGATCACGTCCTCCTCGATGCTGCTGACCAGGCGCCAGAACTCCTTCTCCACCAGCTCCGTCGGCACCATCTGACAGACACACACACACGCTGTGAAGGGTCCTGCGTTCGCTGTTTTCACCGTAAAAAAGCTCTGAGAAGCGGCTCTTACGTGGACGGGCATGTTGAAGTAGTCGGACTTGAAGTGGTCGGCCATCTCGCCAAAGCTCTGGAGCGTGTACTCGCGCACGGCCTGCTCGAAGCCGAACGCCTCCCGAGGCTTGCTGCACTCCTGCGTGTGAGATCATCATCAGGATGTGGATGTGGATGTGAGTGTGGATGTGAGTGTGTGTGTGTGTGTGTGCGTGTGTGTGTGTGTGTGCGTGTCGTACCTCCGCCACACACTTGGGGCATCGCCAGTCTCCTTTGGGCACGTCCTGCAGGGGCGGGATCAAGCAGAAGGTGTGGTAGCTGTCGTCACAGCCGTCACACAGCAGGAGGCGGTCCTCCTCGTCGCCCCGCCCACACGCCATGCACATGTACAAGTCGATCTGCACGACACACACACACACACTGAAGCACAGCTACTGAAAGCTAATAACTCTGCAGCGTCGTAACTCATACTCACATAATTGACCTCCAGCACCTCCTTGCGTGGACGCATTTTAATAGCGAACGCCTGAGCCTTCATGTGCTTCTGTTTTCTGAGGAAGCTGTCGTCATCTGAACACACACACACACACACACACACACACACACAGTCGGTACACGCTTGAGGAGCAGCACTGATGATGTCTCTGTGTGTTGATGAAAGTCTCACCCATGATGTCCAGGCCGCCGCCGAACACCTGCACGGCTTTGGGCTCTGTGTTTTCCCTCTGAGACACAACACAAGGTTAGAGGTCAGCTCTGACGTCACAACAATATTATCAATAGGGAAAAGCAGCATCACACACACACACCTCGTCCTTCAGCCGGCGAGGGGAGCGCCGCTCCGGCAGTCTCTCTTTCTCTTCATCCTCCTCTTCCTCTGCACCTCCAATCCCTTCATCCACGTCCTCAGTGTCAGAGGCTTCTGGGTAAAGCCTGTGAATGACGCCCTACACACACACACAGAGTCAGGACACCGGCGCACCACCGTCACATGACAAAGGAGGCGTCGCACTCACCGTTAGAGACGCTCCGGACTGGAAGAGCTCATACGGATACAGGATCCGCTCAAAGTGAGAGCGCAGCAGAGATCCCACGCCTTTCCCGCCCGGAAAACCCATCCGGCTGCTGATCTTGGACCATCGCTTCTCCTTACACACCAGCTCGAAGCCCCCTTCTGCAGACACAAGCTAGCAACACACACACACACGTGCTTATTAAAGGCGAGATTCACTGGGGACGGCAGGATCCGTTAAAGGGCACATATTACGCCCCTTTTCACGAGATGTAATATAAATCCCCAGAATGTGTGTGAAGTCTCAGCTCAAAATACACCCAGATCATTTATTATAGCTTGTCAAATTCGCCCCTACTTGGGTGTGACCAAAAACACGCCATTTTTGTGTGTGTCCCTTTAAATGCAAATGAGCTGCTGCTCCCTGCCCCCCCTTCCATAAGAGGGCGGAGCCTTTAAACAAGCATCAGATACTCCAACAACAAAACAGGCCAATCTCACTCAGACAGGTCAGTCTAAATACAGTAAAAACAGACTCATGGTGTATATGAACACAAGCTCCTGCGGCTCGTGGCTTCAGCGTAACACACTCTCTCACACACACACACACACACACACACACACTCACACTCACTCGCTTTACCTTGCTGAGCAGGTACAGGTCCAGAACTCGTCTCTCCACGTGAGGAAAGCGCAGCTTGCAGCCCTGAAGCTCCCAGAACTTGGAGATCTGGTCCAGGAAGTTGAGCTTGACTCTGGTGAGGGCCTGAAGGCAGGACACAAGGTGAGGAACACACACACACACACACACACACACACACACACTCGCTGTGGTGATGATGAGACTGACCTCCAGCTCATTGAGCCGCTGGATGCGCGGCGTGAAGCGGAAGCTGCGCACGTCACAGGCGAAGGGAGGCTGCCAGCCCTGAAACACAATCCATTCAGTTATTAATTTGTATTATTGTGTGTTATAGTGTATTGTGTTATTATAGTGTATTATTGTGTTATAGTGTATTATTGTGCGTTGTGTTATTATAGTGTATTGTGCGTTGTGTTATTATAGTGTATTATTGTGTGTTGTGTATTACTGTGTATTATTGTGTGTTATTGTGTATTACTGTGTGTTATAGTGTCTTGTGTATTACAGTGTGTTATATGTTATACAGTGTGGTCTGATCTTGCAGATGCTCGTGTTCTCAGTGATGATACAGTATTGTGTGTCTGGTCTGATGTGATATATTGTGTGTTATAGTGTGTTATTGTACCGTTGGCGGTCTGATCTTGCAGATGCCTGTGCTCTCAGTGATGATACGGTATTGTGTCTGATCTGATGTGTTATTGTGTATTATAGTATGTTATTGTGTTATAGTGTGTTATTGTACCGTTGGCGGTCTGATCTTGCAGATGCTCGTGTTCTCAGTGATGATACAGTATTGTGTGTCTGATCTGATGTGTTATATTGTGTGTTATTGTGTATTATAGTATGTTATTGTGTTATAGTGTGTTATTGTACCGTTGGCGGTCTGATCTTGCAGATGCTCGTGTTCTCAGTGATGATACGGTATTGTGTGTCTGATCTGATGTGTTATATTGTGTGTTATAGCGTGTTATTGTGTATTATAGTGTTATTGTGTATTATAGTGTTATAGTGTATTATAGTGTGTTATTGTGTGTTATAGTACCGTTGGCGGTCTGATCTTGCAGATGCCTGTGTTCTCAGTGATGATATGGTATTGTATGTCTGATCTGATGTGTTATATTGTGTGTTATTGTGTATTATAGTATGTTATTGTGTTATAGTGTGTTATTGTACCGTTGGTGGTCTGATCTTGCAGATGCCTGTGTTCTCAGTGATGATACAGTATTGTGTGTCTGATCTGATGTGTTATATTGTGTGTTGTGTATTATAGTATGTTATTGTGTTATAGTGTGTTATAGTGTGTTATTGTACCGTTGGCGGTCTGATCTTGCAGATGCTTGTGTTCTCAGTGATGATACAGTATTGTGTGTCTGATTTGATGCGTTATATTGTGTGTTATTGTGTATTATAGTGTGTTATTGTACCGTTGGCGGTCTGATCTTGCAGATGCTCGTGTTCTCAGTGATGATACGGTATTGTGTGTCTGATCTGATGTGTGTTATTGTGTATTATAGTGTGTTATTGTGTATTATAGTGTGTTATTGTACCGTTGGCGGTCTGATCTTGCAGATGCCTGTGTTCTCAGTGATGATACAGTATTGTGTGTCTAATCTGATGTGTGTTATTGTGTATTATAGTGTGTTATTGTGTATTATAGTGTGTTATTGTACCGTTGGCGGTCTGATCTTGCAGATGCCTGTGTTCTCAGTGATGATACAGTATTGTGTGTCTGATCTGATGTGTGTTATTGTACCGTTGGCGGTCTGATCTTGCAGATGCCCGTGTTCTCAGTGATGATACAGTATTGTGTGTCTGATCTGATGTGTGTTATAGTGTGTTATTGTGTATTATAGTGTGTTATTGTACCGTTGGCGGTCTGATCTTGCAGATGCCCGTGTTCTCAGTGATGATACAGTATTGTGTGTCTGATCTGATGTGTGTTATTGTGTATTATAGTGTGTTATTGTACCGTTGGCGGTCTGATCTTGCAGATGCCCGTGTTCTCAGTGATGATACAGTATTGTGTGTCTGATCTGATGTGTGTTATAGTGTGTTATTGTACCGTTGGCGGTCTGATCTTGCAAATGCCCGTGTTCTCAGTGATGATACAGTATTTTGTGTCTGATCTGATGTGTGTTATTGTGTATTATAGTGTGTTATTGTACCGTTGGCAGTCTGATCTTGCAGATGCCTGTGTTCTCAGTGATGATACAGTATTGTGTGTCTGATCTGATGTGTGTTATAGTGTGTTATTGTGTATTACAGTATGTTATTGTACCGTTGGCGGTCTGATCTTGCAGATGCCTGTGTTCTCAGTGATGATACAGTATTGTGTGTCTGATCTGATGCGTTATATTGTGTGTTATTGTGTATTATAGTGTGTTATTGTACCGTTGGCGGTCTGATCTTGCAGATGCCTGTGTTCTCAGTGATGATACAGTATTGTGTGTCTGATCTGATGTGTGTTATAGTGTGTTATTGTGTATTACAGTATGTTATTGTACCGTTGGCGGTCTGATCTTGCAGATGCCTGTGTTCTCAGTGATGATACAGTATTGTGTGTCTGATCTGATGTGTGTTATAGTGTGTTATTGTGTATTATAGTGTGTTATTGTACCGTTGGCGGTCTGATCTTGCAGATGCCCGTGTTCTCAGTGATGATACAGTATTGTGTGTCTGATCTGATGTGTGTTATAGTGTGTTATTGTGTATTACAGTATGTTATTGTACCGTTGGCGGTCTGATCTTGCAGATGCCCGTGTTCTCAGTGATGATACAGTATTGTGTGTCTGATCTGATGTGTATTATAGTGTGTTATTGTGTATTATAGTGTGTTATTGTACCGTTGGCGGTCTGATCTTGCAGATGCCCGTGTTCTCAGTGATGATACGGTATTGTGTGTCTGATCTGATGTGTATTATAGTGTGTTATTGTGTATTATAGTGTGTTATTGTACCGTTGGCGGTCTGATCTTGCAGATGCCCGTGTTCTCAGTGATGATACGGTATTGTGTGTCTGATCTGATGTGTGTTATAGTGTGTTATTGTGTATTACAGTATGTTATTGTACCGTTGGCGGTCTGATCTTGCAGATGCCCGTGTTCTCAGTGATGATACAGTATTGTGTGTCTGATCTGATGTGTATTATAGTGTGTTATTGTGTATTATAGTGTGTTATTGTACCGTTGGCGGTCTGATCTTGCAGATGCCCGTGTTCGCGGCGATGTCCCGGATCTTGTGGATGAAGCCGAACGGATCGCTGAAGTCCTGCCAGCTGGGCTCGAACACCGGACACTCCGGCGGAGCCACGAACTCACTGAGCTGCGACATCATCATCTGACTGACACACACACACACACACACACCGCGCTACATCAGATCGAGACGGTTTGTAACCGTTCAGGCGCCCGTTCCTCTCCGTCAGCTCCTCATCTCCGAACACTTTCCTCCAGACGCAAACACACGAACACACGAACACAAGCCCCGGGACTCGGTGAGAGAGAGATCGCTACTGATGCTGAAGTGTTTACTATCTCATGAACAAAAGCCGCCGCCGCTTCCGGGTCACTTCAGCGCGTCTCCGCGCGCACTTCTGCCCGTTTCACACCCCGCTCGCCTTCAGCGATCATATCCGTCAGCTCCGCGAGCGATCCACCCGGTTATTCCGTCAATAATCCGACCGACGGCCACACAAACACGGTTAGCATCTTCCGCTAGCCTCCGCTCGAGTGTTTCCGGAAGTGTTCCCTTTCACCTCGCCACGGCTGTACTTCCGCTGCGTGACTTCGCTGTGAGGGTCAGTGGTGTAGCTAAAGTTTCACATATTGATCAAAATCAGTTCAAACTAAAGTAATATTGACCATCCACCCAGTCTGTTCTCAACAATCAGGAACACACACACTAATAACTGAGTTACTTTAAAAAGTGAACAAAAACAAACATGTAAAATGATTTCTGCTCATTTATTAACTGACAGGAGTTGTTCATATTAAACTTATTTCACGATTCTTCATATTTCATTTATTTTATTTAATAAATGGTATTTACAGCTGCATAACACAGTGAAATCAGTGCCTTTTTAACTTTGAAAAGTGAAAATATAAAATAAGTTTAATCGATTTTTTTTAAAATGTAATGAAATGAAGACAGCTTAAAAAGACAAGAAATTGTATTGTGCTGTTACAGACACAAGCGTTACTATACTATAGTTTTAATTAGAAGTGTGTTATAGTTTTAACATATGAGCAGGATTTTAGTCCCTCTTTTCAGTCGGATTGTTTCAAATTTTGGATTTTTAAAAAAAATCTTATATTTGTCATTCAGATGACCAAGAATTTACTAATTTTGGAGGATGATCACATGTCAATTAAGAAAAATATATATTTTTACAAAAGAGATATTAAAAGAATTTATGTCACTATATGGCACCATATTCCTCAAAAACGCTTATTGTTAATGATATGATTACAGATAATAATCTAGATGTGCTGTGTTTGACAGAAACCTGGCTAAAACCTGACGACTACATTACTTTAAATGAGTCCACCACACAAGATTATTGTTATAAACACGAGCCGCGTCTGAAAGGTAAAGGGGGAGGTGTTGCTGTAATTTATAATAATATCTTCAGTATTACTCAGAAGTCTAGTTTCAAATATAATTCTTATTTATAGTTTTGGTGCTTTACGTAACGTTATGTAGTGAAATTGATAAATCCCGTTTAACATTTGTGTCGGCTACTGTATACAGGCCACAATACACACTTTACCAGAGAATTTGCTGATTTTCTATCAGAGTTAGTACTGGCTACAGATAAAGTCCTAATTGTTGGTGATTTTAATATCCATGTAGACAATGAAAAAGACGCATTGGGATTGGCATTTAGAGACATTCTAAACTCTATTGGAGTTAGGCAACACGTATCAGGACCCACTCATCGCCGTAATCATACTCTAGACCTAATATTGTTACATTGTTAATAAATGTTGATACCGTTGAAATTCTGCAGCAGAGCGATGACATCTCAGATCATTACCTAGTATCATGTATACTTAATTTAGCAAAGGCTGCAAAGCCGTCCCCTCGCTTCAAATATGGCAGGACTGTCACTGCTGCCACTAAAGATTTCTTTGTAAATAAACTTCCTCATCAGTTTCATCTCCTCAGCATCCCAGATAGCCTAGAGGAACTCGATGTTGCAACACAAACTATTGACTCTCTCTTTTCCAGCACTTTAGACACAGTTGCTCCTCTGCGCTTAAAGAAGATTAAAGAAAATAGTCCAACGCCGTGGTACAACGAGCACACTCGGGCCCTTAAAACAGCAGCCAGAAAAATGGAGCGCAGCTGGAAGAAAACAAAACTGGAGGTTTTTCGCATTTCGTGGAAAGAGAGCATGATTTCATACAGAAAGGCCGTAAAAACTGCTAGATCTGCTTATTTCTCGACTCTCTTAGAAGAAAACAAACACAACCCTAGGTATTTATTCGATACAGTGGCTAAATTAACCAAAAATAAAGCTTCAACTTCTGATGTCTGCCAACAATCTTTACTTGTAAGATTGATAATATTAGGAAAAAAATTATAACCATGCAGCCGTCTACTACTGTATCACATCAGACAGAGCATTGTAGTGTCACTGGCCATTCTCAAATCTACCCTTTCTGTCAAAAATACTAAAAAAGGCAGTGTCCTCACAATTATGCTCCTTTTTAGAAAGAAATGGTATCTGTGAGGATTTCCAGTCAGGATTTAGACCGTATCATAGTACTGAGACTGCTGTCATTAGTTACAAATGATTTACTCTTATCATCCGATCGTGGTTGTATCTCTCTGTTAGGTTAGTGTTACTCGATCTTAGCGCTGCATTCGATACCATCGACCACAACATTCTTTTGAATAGATTTGAAAATGATGTTGGCATTAGTGGAATTGCATTGGCATGGTTTAAATCATACTTATCTGACCGTTATCAGTTTGTAGCAGTAAATGAAGAGATGTCACACCGATCACAAGTTCAGTATGGAGTACCGCAGGGCTCAGTGCTAGGACAGTTGCTCTTCACCCTGTACATGCTACCACTGGGAGATATCATTAGGAAGCATGGCGTTAGTTTTCATTGTTATGCTGACGATACTCAGCTCTATATTTCTTCACGCCCTGACGAAACTTACCAATTCACAAGATTAACGGAATGCATAGCTGATATAAAAAATTAGATGACTAGTAATTTCCTGCAACTTAATTCAGAAAAAACAGAATTTTTAATTATTGGACAAAAAACTCCACATGTAGTAACCTAGAATACTGTCTAACACTTGATGGCTGCTCTGTCAAGTCCTCGTCGTCAGTTAGGAACCTGGGTGTGCTCTTTGATACCAATCTTTCATTTGAAAGCCATGTTTCTAGCATCTGTAAAACTGCATTCTACCATCTTAAAAATATATCTAAATTACGACATATGCTTTCAATGCAAAATGCTGAACAGTTAGTTAATGCGTTCATGACCTCAAGGCTAGATTATTGTAATGCTCTACTGGGTGGTTGCCCTGCTCGCTTAATAAATAAACTGCAGCTGGTCCAAAACACAGCAGCTCGAGTTCTTACTAGAACCAGGAAGTATGACCATATTAGCCCGGTTCTGTCAACACTGCACTGGCTCCCTATTAAACATTGCATACATTTGAAAATCTTGCTAATTACTTACAAATCACTAAATGGTTTAGCTCCCCAGTACTTGAGCGAGCTCTTAACGCATTATACTCCATCACGTCTATTACGGTCTCAAAACTCTGGCCAGTTGATAATACCTAGAATATCAAAATCAACTGCAGGCGGTCGATCTTTTTCCTATTTAGCACCCAAACTCTGGAATAGCCTTCCTAGCATTGTTCGGGAAGCAGACACACTCTGTCAGTTTAAATCTAGACTAAAAACACATCTCTTTACTGTGGCATACACATAAAACATTATCAATTTATATTATTCAAATCAGTTAAATGATTGTTAGGCTGCATTAACTAGGTCAGCCGGAACCGGGAACACTTCCCATAACACCTGATGTACTCGTTACATCATAAGAAGAATGGCATCTACGCTAATGTTAGTCTCTCTGTTTATCCCGAGGTTTACCGCAGTCAGCCGGACCCGGGCCGTATCCAGATCAGATGGTGGACCAGTGCCCAGATATTACCAACGCATCCCTGAAGTGTCTGCAGAGACCGTGTCAATTAGTCCGCCCCTCTGAAATTGCTCATCGACATGTCATCCTCAATAAACCCGTCTCCGGCGTGATGCCTCCGATCTTTCGAATATTCCAATCTAATATGACTTCTGACCTGGCACCCCGACTGAGCCTGGTTTCTCCCAAGGTCTCTTCCCAGGAAGCCATTGGTGAATATCTCACTGATCCAACGCTGTAGCTCTGTGTCCTTCTGCACGTGTGCATCACATTGATAGTAGTGTGACAAGAGAGCCGCAACAAACCTGTAAGCAACCTTACGGTTAAATGTTTTCCAGGTACAGCTTTACTATTTTGTAGATTTGCTTTGCATTTATTTTTTAAGTAGGAATTTATTTAAAGCGACTTACAACACAGTTAATGTACAGCATGTGCTTACTGACTATTAAACCCATGAACCTGTATAATTGACACTGTACTTGTATATGAAATATGAATCAACAAGTATAAAGTGTACCAGGATGTATTAGTTCAGCCATAAAAACCGGATGTATCAATAAAACACCAAACTAAACTCCACTGGTAGTCATACTTGTTGATGATATTCCACAGTCTCATCCCATCATCTCTGTAGTAGTAGTTGGGAACATTCTCCAGGCCTCTCTCAGAGATGTTATCGGGAAGACAGAGGGCGCTGTAGGTCAGGGAGGCAGTAGCACGCTTCAGCAACTTTTCCAATGAGTCTCCACCTACTCCTGCATACTAAGAGTAGTGTCATTAATGGAGAGAAGACACATGACATAAAGTTAGGTTAAAGACTATAAACAAGGTTCTGGCACCACAAATCCAATAATAATTTCCCCAAAAGTTAATTAAAAAATAATACATTTAGGAAAAGAGTAGATTGTTCAAGAAGTCAGTCATCACAGAAAACATTAAAGAGTCATGCATTTTTTCCCAATCTTACAAGATATGTCTGCAGGTAGATAGGATCGTGAGGAGAAACTTCAACAAAAGTGTATTGAAAGGTGTATTGTATAATTGAAGATTGAATGTTTAGTGCCACTTTAACCATGCCATATGCATACCATGGTAATGACCCCATCCTCGGATATCAGCTGACTCCAGGCCATGATGTTGATCTGGAGCGTGTATCGGATATGGGGAAAGAGGAGCTACAGAAGGAAAAGTAAGGAAGAGATTTGCCTTCACATTCTTCGAAGATAAAACATATAAATGAATGAATGATGAATTTTTATTTCTTGTGTGTGAGTGAGTGCATTATTGCACGTGTGTGTCTAGGTGTGTGTGTGTGTCTAGGTGTTTGTGTAAGAGAGAGTGTGTATGTGTGCGTGTTTTTGTGACATATCAGGACACAAATGTGTATAATGACATGGGTATGACACAGGTATTACAAGGAGAGGGTGACTTATGAGGACATTACCCATGTCCCCATTTTTCAAAAGGCTTATAAATCATACAGAATGAGTTTTTTTTTTTTTTGAGAAAGTAAAAATGTGCAGTTTCCTGTGATGGGTAGGTTTAGGGGTAGGGGTAGTGTGTGTGTGTGTAATGGGTAGGTTTAGGGGTAGTGTGTGTGTGTGTGTGTGATGGGTAGGTTTAGGGGTAGGGGTAGAGTGTGTGTGTGTGTGTGATGGGTAGGTTTAGGGGTAGGGGTAGTGTGTGTGTGTGTGTGTGAGGGGTAGGTTTAGGGGTAGGGGTAGTGTGTGTGTGTGTGTGTGTGATGGGTAGGTTTAGGGGTAGGGGTAGTGTAGGGGGATAGAAAATACAGTTTGTACGGTAGGGTTAGGGTTAGGGGAATGAAAATCCAAGATCAAGGACCCTAAGGTCCCCGAAATGGTTATGCACAGTCCAGCCTTCTACTGACCACTAAAGGTGACCCGAGGTCAAAGACAGCCAACTACCGCGCGTCCCAGGTCCAACAGCAAGGAGCTGTCAATGGGTAGGTTTTACTGGTGATGTGTGTAAGGCCATATCAATTTTAATATTATGTGTGTATAAAATTATAATATATATTTTATCCCGCTATGAAACCCATATAATAGATGGTTGTTCGTACATTCAGCCATTTATGCTTTCAACCCACATTGTGTTTCTTATAACCACCAATTATTTTCTTTTATTGCCGATGTCCACCACGAGGGCCACGCCAGAGAGGGCCGGATCTGAGCGGGGTGTGGCATAGAGGGTTGCCACGGACACCAGGTGAGTGGGGTAGGTTTTAGGGAGTTTGTGGTGTGGGTTTAGTATAGTGGAGGGCTATATAGCCACTTGTGTTTCAAATAACCACAAATTATTCTCCCCTTTGCAGGTGTCCACCATGAGGGCTACGCCAGAGAGGGCTGGATCCGAGCGGGGTGTGGCATAGAGGGTTGCCACGGACACCAGGTGAGTGGGGTAGGTTTTAGGGAGTTTGTGGTGTGGGTTAGGGTTAGGGTTAGGGGTAGGGGTAGGGTTAGGTTTAGGGGTAGGGTTAGGGTTAGGGTTAGGTTTGAGGGAGTTTGTGGTGTGGGGTTAGCATAATGGAGGGCTATATAACCACTGTAATGCTACAAGGGGTATAATGAGTAGGGTTAGGATTAGGGTTAGGGGAATGAAAAATCCAAGATCAAGGAACCTAAGGTCCCTGAAATGGTTATGCGCAGTCCAGCCTTCTACTGACCACTAAAGGTGACCCGAGGTCAAAGACAGCCAACCACCATGCGTCCCATGTCCCGTTGCAAAAGGCTGTCAATGGGTAGGTTTTATTGGTGATGTGTATAAGGCCATATCAATTTTAGTATTATGTGTGTATGTGTACTATATATACACACATTCAGCCATTTATGCTTTCAACCCACATTGTGTTTCATATAACCACAAATTGTTTTTCTTTTTTGCAGATGTTCACTATGAGGGCTACGCCAGAGAGGGCTGGATCCGAGTGGGGTGTGGCTTCGAGGGTTGCCACGGACACCAGGTGAGTGGGGTAGGCTTTAGGGAGTTTGTGGTGCGGGGTTAGCTAAAGGAGGGCTATATAGCCCCCCGTGTTTCAAATAACCACAAATTATTCTCTTTTTTGCAGGTGTCCACCATGAGGGCTACGCCAGAGAGGGCTGGATCCGAGCGGGGTGTGGCATCGAGGGTTGCCACGGACACCAGGTGAGTAGGGTAGGTTTTAGGGAGTTTGTGGTGTGGGGTTAGCATAATGGAGGGCTATATAACCACTGTAATGCTACAAGGGGTATAATGGGTAGGGGTAGGGTTAGGGGTAGGGGTAGGGGTAGGGTTCATTTAGGCCTCTCGGGTGCACTGTGTCCAGACGTTTAATCCACAGTGTATATACACACATTCAGCCATTTATGCTTTCAACCCACATTGTGTTTCATATAACCACAAATTGTTTTTCTTTTTTGCAGATGTCCACTATGAGGGCTACGCCAGAGAGGGCTGGATCCGAGTGGGGTGTGGCTTCGAGGGTTGCCACGGACACCAGGTGAGTGGGGTAGGCTTTAGGGAGTTTGTGGTGCGGGGTTAGCTAAAGGAGGGCTATATAGCCCCCCGTGTTTCAAATAACCACAAATTATTCTCTTTTTTGCAGGTGTCCACCATGAGGGCTACGCCAGAGAGGGCTGGATCCGAGCGGGGTGTGGCATCGAGGGTTGCCACGGACACCAGGTGAGTAGGGTAGGTTTTAGGGAGTTTGTGGTGTGGGGTTAGCATAATGGAGGGCTATATAACCACTGTAATGCTACAAGGGGTATAATGGGTAGGGGTAGGGGTAGGGGTAGGGTTAGGGGTAGGGGTAGGGGTAGGGTTCATTTAGGCCTCTCGGGTGCACTGTGTCCAGACGTTTAATCCAGGTGCTCTCTGCCCTGAGTCTCTCATTCAGGGACCAAGCTGGATTGGATTGGAGCGCAGTGACTTTGAAAGAAGACAAGCCATGGGCCAGGAAGTGCTGCACAAGGTGTCGTCGCTTATCGATGCCGTGTACAATGTTGTGTACGTGTTGATAAGCCCTGACCCGGAGTTCATTTTTCGTCTGGCCGACGTATTGTCTTCTGCATTTCACACAGAAGACCAGGTAAATACAGTTTGACGTTTCGTGAGTCAGAGGTCGAGGGATTTTGAAAATCTTTTTATTGAATCTGCTCATAACCCACTTGGTATGCACAAAGTATTTACAGCGACCCACACGGCCCTGGGATCTGGAGGTGTTCAATTTGCTTTGGACGAGCCTGTCCTTGAGATTCCCGTTGCGTTTATAGGCTGCAATTGGCCTGTGGTGCTGAAGGAACTTTGTGGGCCCTAAGAACTTGAGGAAATTTTCCTTAATGGCCAAATTGAGGGAAACACACTGGCTAGAATAGAGTGACGTAAAGGGGATAATCTTGTGCCTGTTTTGCATCTCTGTAGCCAGTGGTTTTTTTGGCTCATTAAAACTCTTTAGTATTCTTCTCAGGAAGGATCTCCCGTAACCACGGTACCTGAGTGCTTGGAACAAGGTATTTGTGGCCTCGTGGAATGAGCTGGACTGTGAGCAAATTCTTTTAAATCTTAATAGTTGTGATTTAATGATCCCTCTAAATATATGTTTTGGATGGAAGCTGTCTCTGTGCAACAAAGAGTGTGTGTCAGTTTCTTTAAAATAGACTTTGAAGTCTAATTGACCCGTTTCATTAAATCTAGGTCCCTTGTACGAGACAACATCCAAAAAATTTACCTCTGACTTGTCTATACTGTATTTTACACTGATAGACTCCTGGTGTGCGTTGAGATGGGCAATAAAAGTGAGAAAATCCTCCATCGAGTAGGTCCAGACTCCCCAGATGTCATCCAGAAAACGGAAGTACGCCAACGGTTTCATGGCAGTGGTCGCGAGGGCCGTTTGCTCCCAATCCGCCATGAAAATGTTGGCGTATGATGGCGCAAACTTTTTCCCCATGGCCGTTCCCTTGACCTGTAAGTAAAACTTAGAATCAAATTCGAAATCGTTTTTGGTCAGGTTTATCTCTAGTAATTTTAGGAGGTACTCATCTGGTCTATGGGGGTCGGGGTATTTTTCCATGAACTTTTTAACTGATCTAAGGCCTGTGGGGGTATCAATATTAGTGTATAAGCTATCTATATCAATAGTGAACAGGAAAGAGTTTTGTGGAATTTTAAGTTGGCCAATTTTGGAAATGAAGTCGTATGTGTCTTTCAGATAACTTGGATGCCTGGTGGAGAGAGGGTTGAGGAAGTGTTCAATGTACTCCGCCGTGCGGTACGTCTCGCTGTTACAATCAGACACTATTGGCCGGCCGGGTGGAACTACGAAAGGCACGCTCCATTTCTCCGGCTCCTTGTGGATTTTAGGTAACGGGTAAAATATTCTGGGTCTGGGTGGGCCCTCACCCATCAGGTACTTTTTTTGTTTTACATTAATGACCTTTTTCTGCACCATTTCCTCTAAAATGTTTTCCACTTCCTTCGCAGTATCTACGTAGACTGGACCCTCGAGTGGACGATAGTGATCCCGCACAGACAGCTGTCTAAGACCCTCCCCGATATAATGCGCTCTGTCTAATATGACCGTAGCGTTGCCCTTATCCGCAGGTTTAATAATTATGTTAGTGTTGCTGCGTAGTTCTTTGAGGGCTTTCTTTTCCCTAATGGTGAGATTAGGGACCCTGCCAATGCCCCAATGTAGGCATTTTGAAGGCATAGTAATCCGCCCTGATGACCTTACCGATTTCTTTCGGCAGGCTGGACAACGGGGGTTCCCAATCTGATGGGTAAGTGAATGGCACTTTGGTCTTGGGGTTCTTTTTGCCCTCAAAAAATGTTTCCAGCTTAAGTCTGCGGTGGTATGACTGCAAGTCTGCTAACAATTCCTTTTTTCTGCAGTTGGGAGGGGTGGGAATGAAAGAGAGGCCTTTCTCCAGAACGGTGGTCTGATCTTTTGTCAAAACCGAGGACTTGGACAGATTGACTATGAGTTTGTTTGAACCACATTTTGGGCTGTCAGGTGTTAACAGTTTAAATGGTTCTTCCAGTGGGTGAAGAGTGCCTTGGCCGTAGTCGGTTTCCAATGGATACCGTCCTTCTCCACCTGGAAATGTGTTGCAGCCAGAAGGGGAATAGAGATCATGTTTTTATAGATGAAGTGGTTCATATGTTCAATCACGTCCTGTTCGGACCGTGGTAGCGTTCTGGAGAAGTTAATCAAGGGCACGATGATTGCTGTCTGAGGTAAGAGCCTTCTCGCGGTTTGGTAGGCTTTTTTGATTTCCGCTGTGGCTCTATTTTTGCACCTCTGTTTCCGGTACCAGAGTCACCGATGCCTTTTCCAGTAAATTGCTCGCATGTTGAAACTTTGCGCCCGGGAAGCAATCTATCTGGAGCTCTGGGTTATCGTACTGCGGTAGTCTAGACAGGTTTTAATCCCCAATTATTACAGTCCTCTTTTTTATAGTCAAGCTCCAATCTATCAGTTTTCTGTTTGTGTTAATATGGCGTAACGGGCGGTTCAAGGAGCCGGAAGGTGGACTATCGGCAGGCGCGTGTAGTGTCACGGCTTGTTGTGCTGTTGTTGTCCCTGGAGACAACACCATTTGGTGTGTTTGTGGTGACTCGACTCTGTCTAAATTTAAGGGCCTAAGCGAGAATTGTTGTATTTTTGTTGTCGTAACAGACGATATCTGTTTCAGAGCACTGGATTCACCCTGTTCAAACCCCGTATGGCTGGGGTCCGACAGAGGGTCGAGTTCTTTAAGGAACAGTGACAATGGAGAAGGTATTTTCTCAGGGGTTGATGGGTCGTCGGAAAATAACAACCCATCATTTTGGGAGTGGTTCGGCGGGCCGATAGGTGAGGATATTGGAGGGAAGGGGAACCGCGTGGGGTCCGGTCTTCCACGGGGAGGGTTGGGTGGGGAGCCGTCAGACTCTGGTGAAGCCTCTTCACCTCGTGGAGTGGACGCCATATTATTAACCCGTGGGTCCACTTCCTGAGGTGGAGTAGTCCCAACAGAGAGTTACGGCACTGGGTTCTCGTGGCGGCTCTGCGGAGACTGAGTTTTATCAGAGTTTTCCGCCGCTCGTGATAGGTGGCGGCTCTTATGTGTCTTTTTTCTCTGCCCTATAGGTTCAAGAGCTCCCGCCTGTATGGGCTGAAGGATCTCAGGAAGGCCCTGAGGAGGAGCTTCCTCCTCAAAGGACCAATCCCCTCTGACTGGAGGGGATGCGATAACCTTCTGTTGGGGGCAGAGTGTAGGAGAGGTTTGTATTGACACATTTTTGTGACTAACCATCTGTTCAACAGGGTCAACTCGAACGGAAGGCTCGACCGGAACTGGCGGTCGATTCTGTAGAGGAGCTCGACTGGTGGAGGCGACCACCGCGGCGTAAGTGCGAGGAGGTTCCGTCACCGAAGGCTCTGTGTCGACATTCTGTGCCGAAGTGCCATTGGTTAACGGAATTTCTGCTGTGATGAGGGCTTCCGCCTGCTCAATGGTTTCAGCGCTAACTCTACCTCTATAATTTCTATCCGCCCAATGTGAGGCTACCTCGAAGGCCTCAGGCCAATCGTCTTGATTGGTCTGAGTGCGAATTTTTTCCACAGTTGACTCGATAGTGGATTCGTAATGCTGCTCCAGAATCAACTGTGTGGTATAGGACCAGTTTTTCGCGTTGCCCTGTAACAGTAGTGTCACACGCTCGTTGGTAAACGCTGGTCTCACTGTCTCAATGAGAAGGTCCGTCAGTCTGGAAAAGGTGATAGGTTGATTATTTTGTACCTTCGTGGTGACTTTCTCCAGATGGTGTACTAGACGGATGAGCTCGTAAAAGAGTTTAATAGTGTTTTTCAACTGTGGAGGGGCCGGTGTGAATTGAGATGAGATGAATCGAAATCTCGAGTCTTACCACCATAATTATGGAAGGAGACCGTTCTAGGTCCCTGGTGGTAAGGGGCAGGGAAACGTTTGGAGGGTCCAGGCCTGGACATCTCCCTAAGGTTGGGTCTAGAAGCCTCTAGAAACCGTTGGAGTTTGTAAACTCCCTGCTCGTGTATCTCTTTCCCCCTTTCTGTTTCTTATTTCTTTTCACAGGACGGGACTGTGGAGCGGTGTTATTTGGTTTCCTGTATGGGAAACCCCGCTCGTTGACATGCGGGCGTGCTGAGGTGTACGCAGGTGAGTAATTATAATCTCTAAAATTGGGTGTGACACTGGTGTGTCTTACTTTGAGACGAGGTGTATTCCTCTGTCTCGAACGGCCCCGGAAATTGTCCATGATAACAATATGTTGAACTTTTTTTTAGAAAAGAACAGGAACGAGAAAATAAAAATAAGAATCATGAACTAAAACAAAGTAAAAATGAAAAAAAGTGGCCAATTGTTCAAGTCGTTCGCGACGTTTCGGTATATAAATAATACCTTCTTCAGGCTAGACTTGAACTGTTATACAAATAAAAGGAAAAAAGATATAGGTGAGATTATGTAATACGTGTGTATATATAAATGTATGTATATGCTATAATATGTATAGAATATACTTATATATCTATATATATCTCTCTATTAATCTCACAATATGTTAAATCAGGTCAAAATGTAACTCTGTGTTTGTGAAGGAAGAGCGAAAAGGCTGCGACCGTCTGCTGTCTCAAGTGAAAGTGAAATGGGGGCGCGCCTGAATGCGCGCCTCCTTTTATAGGCCTGCTCTGGAACAGAGAGACTGGCCCAATAAGTGATTTAAAACTCCTCTGAACCAAATATATTTGATAAAGGACAGCGAAAGGTAAGTATATGTTTGTAAAAACAAGTATAAGATGTGTTTATTGAATAAAGTTTCGGATAAGAGTGAGATATGAGTTAATTTGGTTCAGAAATGCGGGACGCCATCGGATGACGTCATCACCGCGCCGACGGTAATAAACTAAAACTGTGTTAAAAATAGTCTTAGGAACAAGTAAAAAATCTGAAAATAAAGATTTATGATTGAAATATTTTATACTGTCCTTCTATAAAAAGGGTTAGGATGAACAACTCCTGGAAACATGTGTTTTATGAGTGGTCTCGGCGA